>CAMZMU010000081.1:25701164-26053788 GCA_947311845.1 Poa pratensis | reverse complement strand
AGGAACAGACAACAACAACAGCAAGGCACAAGGACCGCAACAACCTCAACAGCACAGCAGCAACCAAAACAGCCGCCCGGCAGAAGTCCACCACCAAGTCCACCGAGTTAACAACTCGGAAGCTATTCCACTAGCCAAGCCGGCACAGAGCCAAGCAGCCACCGGGAAACAGCTTGCCAACCCGGAGAGACAAGTGGTGTTGACTCCAACCACTACCCCGGAGCACCAAGCTCTCACCACCTCTCCCGAGTTACCAAGCAGCTGGGTTTTACCCCAGCTCCAAACTCAAAGTGGACACAGCTTAGGCTCGGAGAAGCAGTACCACATGGACTGGAATGCTGCCGACACAAGCGAGGTCTCCTCCGCACCCGGTCACTCCACATCCAGCTGGTCCCAGTGCGCTTGCTCAGGCCATGCACAATTTGCAAGTCTCGACCCTTCGAGCCAGCAAGCTTGCCGAGGTATTTTTTCCTCAGCCAACTTTTCTTTCCTTTGCCATAGATGATAAACATACATAATCCCCAGTCCCCGAGATTCGGGTTGAGTGACCTGTGCTCGCCCGAGTAAAGATCACTCAGCGCGAATCTTCACAAATTTCCATTTAGACAAAAAATCCGACATTAAATCTTCAAAAAATCCGACACTTGGATCTTCAGAAAATCCGACACTTAGGATCTTCAAAAATCCGACATCCAGTCCCCGAGATTCTTGTCGAGTTTTACTCGGCAGAATCTTTAAGAAAAATCCGACATTAGCTTTACTCGGCATGAATCTTCAACAATCACTAACTCTTTGCTCTTTTCAGGATTGCACCAACGCTCGGACCACAGTGTTTCGGAAGTTGCTTCTGGACCACAACAAGCTCAAGAGGTCCCACAAGCAACTTCAGGAGACGCTGAAGAACAAGGAAAAGCGCACGCCACTGCCCTTCAGAAGGAACGGCAGGAAGTGTCTCGGCTCCAGGAGGAACTTGCCCGGGTCCAGGGCGAGAAAACCGGCATTGAGCAGGCCCTGATGCAAAAGGAGGAAGTGCTCAAAAGCACAAGGAAACGCTCGAGGCGACCGAGGTTCGCGCTACCTCGGCTCAAGGAGAACTGGATGCCCTCAAGGCAAAATCCGACATCTGGCTCCGCGAGCTCACCCGGCTGAACAAGGAGATGGACAGTAAGTTTCTTTATCCTTTCTTTTGTTTTCATTGCTTGTACCGACATTAAGATATGCCGGTATATAACTCAATTCGGTGATAGCTTTTCTATCTTCAGATCACTTCGCCCACTCCAAGGCTGCTGCACTCAACACTGTTGCAAGGCACGAGCAAAGAGCCGAGGCTGGCCCAATCCCGGGAATGGGATATTGAAGATTACTGACTGCTTTGAATGCTCGCATCTCTCCTCTAAGGCCATTGGCCTGGACCTTCTTGATGCTGGCATCAAAGCTTACCGAGCCTTATGGCCAGGATCCCAGACTCCGGCTACATTGAAGAATGTCCAAGTGTCTGTCGGGGGCCGAGGCCAGGTCCGAGAGTGGAGATCCTCAGCAGCTCGTGCCGGAGCTGATCAAGCACTGACCTTTGTGCTCTCCTGGTATGAGTCCATCAACCTCAACGCCGTGCGCTCCCTGCGCCAAGGCTCCAAATGGACCTCCGATCCGACATTGATAGAGCCGCAAAGATGCAGCCAAATTCATGGCCAGCTATGCTCCCACCCGACATTCATCCGGGTCCCGCCTACTCGGATGACGAAGAAGATGACCAGGATGATGAAGAGGGTGAAGACGAGAAGATGACATCGATGAGGAGACGAGGCCGAAGCTCCCGACGCTGCCACTGCCGGAGCGACCGAGACTGCTGCTGCCGGAGCAACCGAGACTTCTGCTGCCGGAGCAACCGACATTGCCACCGGCTGCGACCGACATGCCAAGCGCGCGCGACACTTCAGAGAAGCCGGTAACCGAGACTTCTGAGAAGCCGGTAACCGACACTGGTGCCTCGGCAGCCACTCCAACCCCGAGGTTGCTCCAACCACTGAAGCTTCTTCTGCCGCCGAGACTGCTCCCGAGCCTCGCACCGCTCCAACTGCTCCGAGCTCCTCCGAGGCAGCTTAAGCTTATCAAACATTGAACCATTAAATCCCCGGAATGCCGGGTGCAGATGTAAATATACTTTTAAGTATCTCGCATGCTACGTGCTACTTTATCATATTAGTTTCAACAAGACAAGCTTAATGCCGTATCACTTTGCACCAAGTCCCGAGTTTACTTTCTTGTTTACTATACTTAGTAATCTTTGCTCTTGTCTACCATTTAGGCGTTCGACAGTCGAGTCACAAGATCAATCATTATAGCATACAATACTTGTAAATTTTGAGGTAAGGTTTAGAGTCATCCGACACAAGGAAAGGAACGAAAAAACCGGGTTAGTAAACGACATATGTCGGATCTTTTTAGGACCGAGTCCCCGAGTCCATTTTCATGTTTACCATATACCATAACCTCTGCTCTTGACTGCCATTTCGGCGTTCGTCAGTCGAGTCACAAGATCACAACAAAATAGCATACATTACTTGAACTTTGAAACGAGGTCTCAAAATCATCCGACATATGAACAACACAGAAAAAACCGAGATAAAACACAAGCATATGACAAAGGCAGTCCCCGAGTTTCTTTTCGGAGTGCCGGCATTTTATTCAAAGGAAAAACCGAGATACATACACTGCGCCCTTATGAGTAAAAGGGACGAGTAGAGCTACATTCCAGGGTCTTTTGGTCTCCTCTCCGGATTTGTCCATCACATTTTTCCTCGGTGCCTGCATCTATAAGATAGTATGAATCATTGTGCAGAGCCTTGCTCACAATGAACGGTCCCTCCCATGGAGGTGACAACTTGTGTCGGCCTGCTTTGCGTTGCACTAGCCTCAACACCAAATCTCCCTCTCGGAAACCCGAGGGCTGATCTTCCGGCTATGATAGCGTCGGAGATTTTGCTGATATATAGCTGACCGAGATAAGGTCAGTTCTCGTGCTTCTTCGAGCAAATCAACATCATTTTCCCGAGCTTCTTTTGCCTCGGTTTCAGTGTACAGCGCCACTCTTGGCGAGTCATATCCATGTCGGTCGGCAGACCGCTTCTGCTCCATAGACCAGAAAAAATGGCGTATAGCCAGTTGATCGATTTGGTGTGGTCCTTAGACCCCACACACTGCTGGTATCTCCTCTATCCAACATCCCGGAGTTCGCAACAGTGGTTCAATCAACCGGGCTTTGATACCGGCTAACACCAATGCATTTGCTCTTTCCACTTGCCCATTTGCCTCAGGGTGTGCCACCGAGGCTATGTCCAACCGAATTCTCTTATCCGCACAGAACCGAGCAAACTCTCCCACAGCAAAGTTTGTGCCATTATCCGAGATAATGCTATGGGGGTAACCATATCTCAAAATGATGTCCTTCAAAAAGGTCACAGCTTGTGACCATCACACTTCCGGATTGGCTTTACCTCGATCCACTTGGTGAACTTGTCCACCATCACCAGCATATGAGTCATGTTACCTCGGGCTGGCCTGAATTCTCCCACCATATCCAGCACCAAACTGCAAAGGGCCAAGTGATTGGAATTGTCTTGAGTGCCGAGGCTGGCAGGTGGATCTTTTTAGCAAACCTCTGACATCCCTCACACTTTCGACGATATCTTCTGCCTGGTTCAAAGCACTGGGCCAATAAAACCCATGCCGGAATACCTTAGCCACCAAGCTCTTGATGAAGCATGATGACCACATTCTCCTGATGAATTTCCAAGAGCATCTCCTGCCCTTCCTGCGGCTCGACACAGCGCTGCAGTACCTCGGTCACACTTCTCTTGTATAACTCGTGGTTGATGATGGTGTAGGCCTTGGATCTTCTTTGCACTTGCCTAGCTTCAACTTCATTACTTGGCAAACTCCCGTCCATCATAAATGCCATTATTGGTTGTGCCCACTCCGGCACAGGACGCACAGGAAAGACCGATCATCCACCTCCATGAGATCAACCGACATTACTTCTTCCGAGATAGGGTAACCAGTCCCCGGGTTCTGCCAAGCAGTCCCCGGGTTCTCCCAAATGCATCCGACATCGACGTCCATGGGAACAGCACCAGACTCCGGTTTCGCCGGGATAAAAATTGACTCGGACTCCGGCGATGGTTTGATTGATGGCTTCCTCAGATGCTCCAAGGCTATGCCGGGTGGAATTGGATCCCGGGATGAACCTAGCTTGGACAGTACATCGGCGGCGTCATTTTCAGCCCGAGGTATATGCGTGAGCTCGCAACCTTCAAAGAACCCGAGATCTTCTGGACATGAAACCGATACAACGCCATGTTGGCGTCTAAAGCATCCCAATTTCCCGAGACTTGCTGCACCACCAAATCCGAGTCTCCGAAACATTCTATCCGGCGAATACCAATTTCTTTGGCCACATTTAGCCCATGAACAAGTGCCTCATACTCGGCCACATTGTTAGATGCCGCAAAATGAATCTGCAACACATATCTCAGTGATCTGCTTAGGCGAGGTAAGGACTACCCCGGCACCTAAACCAATTTTTGTCTTGAACCATCAAAGTGCATTCTCCAGTAATTGGGGTCAGGCCGTGGTGGCTCATATTGCATTTCAGCCCAATCCACCAGGAAATCCGGCAGTGCCTGAGATTTAATGGCATCTCTTCTTTCATAGTGAGGAGTGTAAGGGGACACCTCGATAGCCCACTTGGCTACTCGGCCAGTTGCATCTTTACACCCAATGATCTCCGAGATAGGAGCCTCACACACCACAGTGATTGAATGCTCTTGGAAGTAATGTTTCAACTTCTTAGCAGCCAGATAGACACCATATGTCATTTCTGGTAGTGAGGGTAGTTCTGCTTGGACAATGAGATCACCTCGCTCAGGTAATATACTGGCCTTGCACAGTTTTGCCATCTTCTTCTCGCTCCACTACCAATACGACACTCACAACCCGGTTTGTGGCTGCAATGTAGAGCAACATCGGCTCTTTGGGTAATGGTGAGGCCAGTATCGGCGCAGTTGCCAACATCTTTTTTAACTCGGTGAACGCCGCATCTGCTTGCGGGGTCCACACGAAGTGGGTTGTTTTCTTCATGAGTTGATACAAAGGCAATGCCTTTTCTCCCAACCTGCTAACAAACCGACTCAAAGATGCCAAACATCCAGTGAATTTCTGCACGTCTTTGAGACATGTCGGTAACCTCATGCTTTCAATAGCACGGATTTTTGTCGGGTTCACCTCGATACCTCGGCTTGACACGAGGAAACCGAGTAATTTGCCTGCCGGCACACCGAAGGTACATTTGTCCGGGTTAAGTTTTATCCGGAATTTCCTTAGATTCTCAAATGTTTCTCGGAGATCATCAATCAGAGTAGCTTTCTCCTTAGACTTGATGACAATGTCATCGACATACACCTGCACATTTTTTCCTATTTGATCATGCAAGCATTTTTGCATACATCTCTGGTAAGTGGCACCAGCATTTCTCAAACCAAAGGTCATGACACGATAGCAATAAGCCCCATACGGGGTGATAAAAGCAGTTTTCATTTGATCAGCAGGGTTCAGTGGTATCTGGTGAAAACCAGAATAAGCATCTACAAAGGATAACAGCTCACACCCGGCTGTGGAATCGATCACTTGATCAATCCGAGGCAGCGGGAATGGATCCTTAGGACATGCCTTGTTCAAGTTTGTGTAATCAATACACATACGCCACACAATGGCCACATTCGGGTCATCTTTTTTTTTTCCACCAGGACCGGGTTAGACAACCAGTCCGGGTGCAGCACTTCCATGATGAACCCAGATGCAAGTAACCTGGCCAGTTCATCACCTATCACCTTTTCCTCTCATCCGAGAGACGTCGCATAGGTTGCTTCACCGGTTTCATATCCGGTCTGACGAACAAAGAGTGCTCAGCCAACTCCCTCGGGACACCTGGCAGGTCCTGATTTGACCATGCAAAGATATCCCGGTTCTCACGGAGGAAGTGACTGAGCTCGCCTTCCTATTTCTCCGTTAACCCGGTACCAATGATGACGTTGTGGTCCGGACATGCCGGGTCAATGATACGTGCATTTATATCATCATTTATATAACTTTTAGTATCATACTAGAATGTTATTTGCATGATTATATGATTGTTTCTACATGTTTTAGATGATTTTGGGGACTTTCATACAAAGTCCCTATTTTTGGTATTTAATTTCTGGGAGGCAGAAAACCCCTTTTCTTGTCTTTAATGTTTCAGGAGCTACAGGAACTCAAATAATAAAAGGAAAAATACTGCGTCAGTTTTTCATCGGGAGAAAGGCAGAGGGAAGAAGACCGAAGAGAGGAGAGCCACGAGGGCCAAATGGGGGTGGCCCACGCGGCCCATGTACCTGGCCGCGTGGGACCCACCCAAAGGTGCCTCGGGCACCTCCTCGCCTGGGGCTTTTTATCGACGCCTTCGTCTCGCCCGAAAAGTAACGCCCTAATTTTTCCAAGTCCATCCGAGGTCGCGGCGGCGGCGAAACTCCTGATCCCTTCCGAGGGGGGTCAGATCCTGCTGCTCCGGAACTCCGGAGAAGGGGGAAATCATCGTCATCGTCATCACCTCTCCTCCTTGGCGTGGGAGGAGGCCTCTACATCATCACCCCCATCAAGACCAGCACCATCACCATCATCATCACCGTGATCCACTCCGTTCCCCTCGCAGTTTGAGAGTTGCTATACCCTAGATACTTGTCTTGTGCTACTATTCATGTTTGTGATTGAGTACTTGTCATTATTTGGTGGTGAAGTTATAATTTCAGATTGTGTTGTACCACTTATGCCACTGATATGATCATGTTCGCACGTTGTGAGTAGTTCCCGTATGTTCCTGAGGGCATAGGATGAATTGGCAATGATTTATATATGACATGTGTTGGTATTTTGTCAAGAGTTTATCTTTTATGTGATTCTATGATGGTGTTGTGCGAACGTCGACTGCACAACACTTCACCTTTATGGGCTCATAGGAGAACACCGTAGTGTAATGAATTGATGGAGACTTGGGAGGACACGTAAACCTGAGACCGAGTCATGAAGTTATATTATGAGGGTATTAGTATCGGGGACCTTAGAGTGTAATGCTATGGTGGGACTTTAGGTCTTAATAATTCTTGTGCAGTCATTTGCTTGGCCACATGATCCATCATAAGGGGTTGTAGTTTATTTATTTAGCTATACCTAATTATGGCTCCGTCCAAAGAGATTAAAACTTGACAAGATATTCAACGTGTTGTTTAATAAATCTCTATGCCTAGCATCATCCATGCCGCCCTCGGGAACGTTTGCCACATATAAGTTACACATCACTTGAGCTTGTCCTCTTGCCACATAAGAGGATTGGGCTTTCTCTCTTTGAGAGCTTTCACTTGCTACTATCTGTTATCTGCTTGCAATATACAACCAAAATACCAAAAACACTTGCATCTTTTATTGTTTTATTTATCAATCTTACTAACCAATACCTTCAGCTCCTCGTGGGTTCGACAACCTTTTCTAATTGAAAGGTACTACAATTGATCTCCTGCACTTGGGAGCCATCAAGATACTTTTCTGGCGCCGTTGCCGGGGAGCGTAGCGCTATTGGTAAGAAGTTTGGTAAGGAAACTTGAAAGCTGTTTATCTCATTGTTACTATGGCATTTATGAATCGTGCCTCGCTGCATCTTGCTCTATATGAAAGTGCTTATGCCACTACTGCAAAGGTGGTTGAAACTGCTGTGCTGAGATACCTAAAGTGGGATAAAATTCCCATGGGTCATGTTAAAAGAGTTATGAAAAATCCATTTACAGGAGATGGAACTAAGTCGGCACGCGAGCACATGGAAATAATTGAGGACATATGTGGCTTATTCAGACTACCTGGTATTTCAGAGGATCAGGTAAAAAGGAAGCTATTGTATTTGTCTTTATCTGGTAATGCTCGTGATTGGTACAGGTCTTTGGATGAAGAGGTCCAGAATGAATGGAGTATCTTGAGGAAGGTTTTCTTTCTTAAATATTTTACTCCTAAAGAAGCTTATGATAACCGCTGCTATATATTCAATTTCTGGCCACATCTGGGAGAGAGTATTACTCAAGCTTGGGGGAGGTTAAAGGAACTCCTTCGCAAGAATCCATGTCATGATCTTACAAGGAAACTTATATTGATAAACTTTTATGTGAGACTACCTATGAAGCACAAGGAGATTCTGGATAATTCATCTGGTGGAAGTTTTACTAATAACACTGAAGAAGAAGCATGGAATTTATTGGAGACTATTTCTGAAAATACTAGCCACTGGGATCTTGATAAAGGTAATGAGCCATATTTTGATTATGAATATTCATGTGTAGAGAATTTCTCTACTTCTATTTGTTTAAAAATCTGAGTGATACTTTTGGTCTTGATCCTTATGTTATAATTGAAATAGCTAAAGGTTTTGCTGATCATATCTGTGTTCCAAAAAGTGGATTTGAAGTTTATGTTGAACCTGTTAAACAATCTATTGTTGTTCCTAAAGTTATTAAACAGGTTGAACCAATGTCATCTGTGACAATTGAGGAGTATGTTGAACCACCTCCATTTCCAAACCAAGTTAAGGAGAATTTACTTAAAGCTGTTACTAACAAGAGTAACAAAAGATGTTCTCAGCCTTATGAACAGGTGGAAGTCAACACTCAAATTTCTGTTATCAAGCAACTAAATGAAGAAGACCCAGTGGATGTTTATCTATGTGAAGATGCTACCAAAGTCATCAAAGGTAATTCGGCCAAAGTTGGGAAACCTGTTATATCATGCTCTATTGGGACTTCAAGTTATCATGGTCTATGTGATATTGGAGCAAGTATTAGTGTCATTCCATATTCTCTTTATCTTGAGATCAAGCCTGATATTGATCCCATTGTTATGGAAGAGACAGGTATGACAATTCAACTTGCTAATAAAGATTATATTAGTCCATTTGGAATTGTTAGAGATGTTGAAGTATTGATTGGCAAAATAAAATACCCTGCTGATTTTATTGTGCTTGGTTGTCCTCAAGATTCATTTTGTCCTATCATTTTTGGTAGACCTTTCTTACATACTGTTGGTGCTGAAATTAATTTGCCTAAAGAGAAAGTGTTTATTAAATGTGCTGGTGAGAAACTTGAATTTAACTTTTCCAAATTTGCTGATAAACATGTTGAGAAAGAGCCAATTCCTAATAATTTAATTGAAACTCTTGCTCATATAGCTGTAGCTTCAACTGATGTTGTAGAACGTTATATGCTTAATCAAGATGAACCATTTAATGATGAGGAAAAAGAGGCTTTGGAACAAATATTATGGCAACAACCACCACAATTACAATTGCATATCCCACCTGATAATTTAGGAGTGCTACCACCACCTAAAGGGGATCCTAGTTTTGAATTGAAACCTTTGCCTGCAAATCTGAAATATGCATATTTGGATGAGAAGAGCATATATCCTGTCATTATTAGTGCTAACCTTTCAGCTGAAGAGGAAGAGAAATTACTTGATGTGCTAAAAGCTCACCGACCAGCCATTGGATACTCTCTTGATGATCTTAAAGGTATAAGCCCCGCTCTATGTATGCATAAAATTAATCTGGAGGAAGATGCAAAACCTGTTGTTGATTTTCAACGCCGCCTCCATCCAAAAATGAAAGAAGTGGTAAGGAAAGAGGTAATAAGACTTATTGAAGCTGGTATCATTTATCCTATAGCTGACAGTAAGTGGGTTAGTCCTGTTCATTGTGTTCCTAAAAAGGGTGGAATGACTGTTGTTCCAAATGAAAAGGATGAACTTGTGGCTCAACGTACTGTAGTTGGTTATAGGATGGTTATTGATTTCAGAAAATTGAATAAAGCAACTCGAAAAGATCATTATCCATTGCCATTTATTGATCAAATGCTAGAAAGGTTGTCTAAACACTCTCACTTTTGCTATCTAGATGGTTATTCAGGTTTCTCGCAAATTCCTGTCCATAAGGATGATCAAGAAAAGACCACTTTTACTTGCCCATATGGTACTTTTGCTTACAGGAGAATGCCATTCGGTTTATGTAATGCTCCTGCTACTTTTCAAAGATGCATGAATGCTATATTTGCTGATTATATTGAAAAGATAATGGAGGTTTTTATGGATGATTTTTCTGTGTATGGTACTTCCTTCGATAATTGCTTGTTCAACCTTAACAAAGTTTTACAGCGTTGTGAAGACCAACACTTGGTTCTTAATTGGGAGAAGTGTCACTTCATGGTTACTGAGGGTATAGTTCTTGGGCATAAGATTTCTGGAGAAGGAATAGAAGTTGATCCAGCAAAGATTGAAGCTATTGAAAAACTACCATATCCAAGGGACCTCAAAGGTATAAGAAGTTTTCTTGGGCATGCAGGTTTTTACCGTAGGTTCATTAAGGATTTCTCCAAAATATCAAAACCTCTAACCAATCTTCTGCAAAAGGATGTTCCTTTCTCTTTTAATGATGATTGCATTGAGTCCTTTAATATTTTGAAGAATGCTTTAATCACTGCTCCCATTATTCAACCTCCTGATTGGAACTTGCCTTTTGAAATTATGTGTGATGCTAGTGATTATGCAGTTGGGGCTGTTTTGGGCCAACGTGTTGATAAGAAACTGAATGTTATTTATTATGCTAGTAGAACACTTGATGCTGCTCAAAAGAATTATGCTACAACTGAGAAAGAATTTTTAGCAGTACTGTTTGCTTGTGACAAGTTTAGACCTTATATTACTGATTCAAAAGTCACAATACATACTGATCATTCTGCTATTAAATACTTGATGAATAAGAAAGATGCTAAGCCTAGACTAATAAGATGGGTACTTCTATTGCAAGAATTTGATTTACACATTGTTGATAGGAAAGGGGAGGATAATCAAGTTGCTGATCATCTCTCTAGGATGGAAAGCATACCTGATGATCCTATTCCTATTAATGATAGCTTTGTTAATGAACAACTTGCAATTGTTAATGTTTCTAGTGCTAAAGTTGCATCTCCTTGGTTTGCCAACTATGCAAATTTTATTGTTGGTAAAGTTTTGCCTCCACACTTCACTTCTCAACAAAGAAAGAAATTCTTTTATGATCTTAGACATTATTTTTGGGATGATCCTTTCCTCTATAAGAAAAGTGTGGATGGTATTATTAGACGTTGTGTACCTGAGCATGAACAACAGGCTATTATAAGAGATTGTCATGACAGTCCCTATGGAGGGCATCATGCAGGAGATCGCACAGGAGCAAAGGTATTACAATCTGGTTTCTATTGGCCTACTTTATTTAAGGACTGTGCTGAATATGTTAAATCTTGTGATAAATGTCAAAGAGTAGGAAACATTGGTAGGAGGAATGAAATGCCTATGAATTATTCATTGCCACTTGAACCATTTGATGTGTGGGGTTTTGACTTTATGGGTCCTTTCCCAGAATCAAAGACAAAGCATACTCACATTTTGGTTGCAGTTGACTATGTTACAAAGTGGGTGGAAGCAATTCCAACCAAAAGTGCAGATCATGCCACAGCAATGAAGATGCTCAAGGACATCATTTTCCCCAGGTTTGGTGTTCCTAGGTTCTTAATTACTGATGGTGGTTCTCATTTCTTGCATGGTGTTCTTAGAAAAACTTTGGCAAAATATGATGTTAACCATAGAATTGCATCTCCTTATCATCCTCAAACAAGTGGGCAAGTTGAATTAAGCAATAGGGAAATTAAACTCATTTTGGAAAAGACAGTGAATAAGTCTAGATCTGATTGGCCAATTAAGATTAATGATGCTTTGTGGGCTTATAGAACTGCTTTTAAAAATCCTATGGGAATGTCTCCTTATAAAATGGTTTATGGAAAAGCTTGTCACTTACCTGTTGAACTAGAACATAAAGCTAGATGGGCTATTAAACAACTGAACTTTGATTTTAAAACTGCGGGAGAAAAGAGAATTCTTGACCTAAACCTACTTGACGAATGGAGAAATGAAGCTTATGAAAGTGCCAGGATGTTTAAAGAAAAAGTTAAGATTTGGCATGACAAGAAAATTAAGAAAAAGGAATTCAAAGTAGGTGATCAAGTTTTATTGTACAACTCTCGTTTCAAGTTTTCTGCAGGGAAGCTAGCTTCAAAGTGGCAGGGACCATTAGTGATACAGGAGGTGTACCGTTCAGGAGCTATCCGTCTTCACGGTGACATGAAAGGTAAACCTCATGTAGTCAATGGACAACGCCTTAAACCTTATATTGCAGGAAAGAGCTTCATCGGAAGGGTGGAGGAGTTGAATTTACAAACACCGGAGGAGGTAATTGAGAGAAACCGTGCAGTTCAGAAACCCTAAATCAATAGAAGGTAACTTTTGTGTTGGAAAGTTTCTCGGAATTGCATAAAATTTTACGGAGGTCAATTTTTATGGAAATCATCGTATGGGACAAGAAAACTGGACGAAACGGAGACCCGAGGGAGGAAAGAGAGGGGCCCACGCGGCCCATGTACCTGGCCGCGTGGGGCTGTCCCTTTCCACCTCGGAGTCCTTTTTCGTCTCGTTTTCGATCCCGACGCTTCGCCTTGACCCAAAAACTTCAATATATACCCCTCTCTGTCGATCTAATCTCGCACCGAGCGTTCTCGAGCGATTCTTTCTTTTGCTGTTTCTGCCTGTCAGGTTTTTAGCCATGTCTTCGGGAGACTCCTACCAATGCTCCTCCATGGACGACGATGATGATGAACTCGATGGGTACAGCCCCACGTCCATATGGAGGAGGAATAGGAAGAGGAAGGACTACTCCGACGATGAAGACTACAAGCTTGATGAAGAGGAGATGGACAAGCAAGAAGCTGAAGAAGAAGAGCACAAGCCCTCCGTCGACATCGCGCCCTTGGCGACAGCACCTCCATCACCCATTGCTGTTGCCGGTGTGAGGGTGAACCATCTCTTGGAAACAAGAGGCGGGGCGCGCGCATGCAGACCGGAGGGAAGGTTCCCAGGCACTTCCTTGCGAGCAAAAACGTAGCTTCTACTCTTATTGACAGGGAATTTTAGCGCACCACTCAAGAAAATTATCCTGGTGAATGGGTGCTAGCGCTAAGTTGACGAGGGAATATCTCCCCGGCAACAGCACCAGAAACTCTGCTTGTACATCACACGTCAGTTGGGAACCCCAAGAGGAAGGTATGTTGAGTGCAGCGGCAAGTTTTCCCTCAGTATGAAACCAAGGTTTAATCGAACCAGTAGGAAAACGAGGTTTGCTTCGAAGGTGTTGGTGAAGGAGTGTAGTGCGGCGCAACACCAGGGATTCCGGTGCCAACGTGGAACCTGCACAACACAACCAAATTACTTTGCCCCAACTTAACAGTGAGGTTGTCAATCTCACCGGCTTGCTGAAAACAAAGGGTTAAACGTATCGAATGGAAAATGATGTTTGTTTGCATAAAACAGTAGAGAACAATGATTGCAGTAGATTGTATTTCATATGTAAAAGAATGGACCGGGGTCCACAGTTCACTAGTGGTGTCTCTCCAATAAGATAACTAACATGCTGGGTAAACAAATTACAGCTGGGCAATTGACAATTGATAAGTGCATATAACATGCATGTGTGAGCTGTGGTGTCTACTATGAGATTCATTTGGGCATTACGACAAAGTACATAGACCGCTATCCAGCATGCATCTATGCCTAAATAGTCCACTTTCCGGTTAACATCCGTACCCCTTCCAGTATTAAGTTGCAAGCAACAGACAATTGCATTAAGTAATGTGCGTAATGTAAACAATACATTCATCCATGAATAAAGCATTGCTGTTTTACCCCTAGTGGCAACAACACATCTACAACCTTAGAACTTGCTGTCACTATCCCAGGTTAAATAGAGGTTGAACCCAACTATCATGCATAAATACCCCCTCTTGGAGTTACAAGTATTCACTTGGCCAAGGCTTCAACAAGTAACGGAGAGCATGCAAGATCACAAATGACATAGACATGATAATATAATATTCAGCTCCACATAGGTATCAATATAAGTCAGATCCCAGCAAACACAACATGTAGCATTACAATAAGATGATCTTGATCATGATAGGCAGCTCACAAGATCTAAACATGATGGCACAAGTGGAGAAGACAACCATCTAGCTACTGCTATGGACCCATAGTCCAAGGATGAACTACTCACGCATCACTCCGGAGGCGGGCTTGGCGATGTAGAGCCCTCCGGTGATGATTCCCCTCTCCGGCAGGGTGCCGGGAAGAGCTTCAGAAACCCCCCGAGTTAGGGTTGACGACGGTGGCGGCAGGGAATATGTTCTGGATGAAAGGCTCGGTGTTTTAGGGTTTTCACGTCTCGGGAATAAATAGGCAAAGGGGTGATGTCGGCGGACCCCCGAGGGGCCCAAACCACAGGCTGGCGTGGCTGGGCCCACTGCCGCTCCGCCAGGTGGTTTGGCCACCTCGTGGCTCTCCTTCGTCTCTCCTTCGGACTCCGTGTACGTGCTGGAAAAATAGGGACTTGGCCTTTTGTTTCGTGCAATTCCGAGAATATTTCCAGAAGTAACTTTCTGAAACCAAAAACAGCAGAAAACAGGGAACTGGCACTGTGGCATCTTGTTAATAGGTTAGTCCCAGAAAATGCATAAAAGTGATATGAAGTGTATATAAAACATGTAGCAAATGGTATAATATAAGCATGGAACAGCAGAAATTATGGATACGTTGGAGACGTATCAATGGGATCGCAAGATCCCTAACAAGAAGGTGCCAAGCCCTGAGTGGAAGCCTTGCAAAGAGTCGGTGGAGAAGAATCTCATGCAAAAACTGGGAGAAGCCGCAAAAGAGTTCGAAAAGGCTTACAACCTCATGATGAAGATCGTTGGGGATCTTGAAGATAATTATTATGAAGGTAATGTGAAAGAAGAGAGGGAGTTCTAGCAAGACGCCAAGCTTGGGGGAGTTCCATCTAGTCTTTCTCTTTATCAATCTATGATATCTATCTAGTCATGGTGTGCTCTGCTTTTATCGATTAGGTGTCAATATCTCTTAGGCGTGTGTGTGCTCATGGAGCATTATCATGTATCCCTATCTTATGGTTTATCAATGAATATTAAAGTATGGTGTCATCCATGATTCTCTTGTTTGGGGATTTATGGGTAACACTCATGCAAATGAGCGTGGCATATTTAGAATTTCAATCACATCTTGCCTTGAAATTAATTAACTTGAGTATGTTGGACAATTATAGAATTATCTCAATATAGAAGAAGTAAAAAGACTTGTGGATCAATAGTTTGAGGTTAAGATATAGTCTTGTAGGATAAGAAGTTGAGAAGACTTAATGAAAAGGATATAAAACACTCTTGTTACAACCTAGTATCTTTTGAGCAAATTAATGATCATGGATATTTCAATACTTATGCTCTTGAATTTGAATGAAAGGAAGGCACCTGAAATTTTAGCTAGCCATGGAAAGTGTAAGAAAAGGGTTGTGTAGAGCATGGGAACTTGATTGAGATATCCATGACTAAAGTTTGCACTAGTTACTAGTCAAGCAAGAGTGATAACAATTTTTATATCTATCTGTCTTTTCATTTGTCTTCTTTTGAACTTGTTATCCAATGAGAGTTTATCTTGTCTTCGAATTTCAGCAAAGTATAAAAGATTATAATGCTTGCCATGAAGTGCAAAAGCATGTGAAAAACAATATGATTCGATTGTCCAACATACAATGGTTATTTGCTTTCAAAAGTAAGGGGTGATTGCTAGAGTTCTACTTATGTTGCCCTCATATGTATGAGTTTTAGATCATTAATCTTATCTTGCAATTGAATATGATGATGATACAATGCCCGTATTTATTTATCAACCATAAGTCCATTGATGCATGTAATGATCTATGTCCTTACTTACTCGAGGACGAGTAAAGGTTTAAGCTTGGGGGAGTTGATACGTGCATTTTATATCATCATTTATATAACTTTTAGTATCATACTAGAATGTTATTTGCATGATTATATGATTGTTTCTACATGTTTTAGATGATTTTGGGGACTTTCATACAAAGTCCCTATTTTTGGTATTTAATTTCTGGGAGGCAGAAAACCCCTTTTCTTGTCTTTAATGTTTCAGGAACTACAGGAACTCAAATAATAAAAGGAAAAATACTGCGTCAGTTTTTCATCGGGAGAAAGGCAGAGGGAAGAAGACCGAAGAGAGGAGAGCCACGAGGGGCAAATGGGGGTGGCCCACGCGGCCCATGTACCTGGCGCGTGGGACCCACCCAAAGGTGCCTCGAGCACCTCCTCGCCTGGGGCTTTTTATCGACACCTTCGTCTCGCCCGAAAAGTAACGCCCTAATTTTTCCAAGTCCATCCGAGGTCACGGCGGCGGTGAAACTCCTGATCCCTTCCGAGGGGGGTCAGATCCTGCTGCTCCGGAACTCCGGAGAAGGGGGAAATCATCGTCATCGTCATCATCTCTCTTCCTTGGCGTGGGAGGAGGCCTCTACATCATCACCCCCATCAAGACCAGCACCATCACCATCATCATCACCGTGATCCACTTCGTTCCCCTCGCAGTTTGAGAGTTGCTATACCCTAGATACTTGTCTTGTGCTACTATTCATGTTAGTGATTGAGTACTTGTCATTATTTGGTGGTGAAGTTATAATTTCAGATTGTGTTGTACCACTTATGCCACTGAATATCATCATGTTCACACGTTGTGAGTAGTTCCCGTATGTTCCTGAGGGCATAGGATGAATTGGCAATGATTTATATATGGCATGTGTTGGTATTTTGTCAAGAGTTTATCTTTTATGTGATTCTATGATGGTGTTGTGCGAACGTCGACTGCACAACACTTCACCTTTATGGGCTCATAGGAGAACACCGTAGTGTAATGAATTGATGGAGACTTGGGAGGACACGTAAACCTGAGACCGAGTCATGAAGTTATATTATGAGGGAATTAGTATCGGGGACCTTAGAGTGTAATGCTATGGTGGGACTTTAGGTCTTAATAATTGTTGTGCAGTCATTTGCTTGGCCACATGATCCATCATAAGGGGTGTAGTTTATTTATTTAGCTATACCTAATTATGGCTCCGTCCAAAGAAGATTAAAACTTGAGAAGATATTCAATGTGTTGTTTAATAAATCTCTATGCCTAGCATCATCCATGCCGCCCTCGGGAACGTTTGCCACATATAAGTTACACATCACTTGAGCTTGTCCTCTTGCCACGTAAGAGGATTGGGCTTTCTCTCTTTGAGAGTTTTCACTTGTTACTATCTGTTATCTGCTTTGCAAACTATATAACCAAAAATACCAAAAACACTTGCATCTTTTATTGTTTTGTTTATCAATCTTACTAACCAATACCTTCAGCTCCTCGTGGGTTCGACAACCTTTTCTATTTGAAAGGTACTACAATTGATCTCCTGCACTTGGGAGCCATCAGTCAACACTGATGTTCTTGGTCTCCTTGGGCACCTCGAAAGTTGCATTCTGCTCCGGGTTAGCCATACCCGGCATACCGAGTTGCGCGGATTGAGCCAATGCCACCACTTCATGGATCTTCTTCTTCTCTGCAGCGATAATCAGTGACTCGGCTGAGCACGATCCAGCCGAGGCACACTCCAGTGCACGCTTGTAATCACCCGAGATAGTGATGATGCCATTAGGACCCGGCATTTTCATCTTGAGGTAACCCACATGGGTGGATATCATGAACTTGGACAACGCAGGCCTGCCGAGTAAAGCATGGTATGGACTTTCGAGGTCCACTACCTCAAACTAGATGCTCTCAGTTCGGCAGTTGTCCTTGGTGCCGAATAACACATCAACCCAAATTTTGGCCATAGGTGCACATGAAACACCCGGCACTATGCCATGGAAGGTCGTGCTACTCGGTTGCAGCATGTTTGCCGAGATACCCATCTTCACCATGGTGTCTCGGTACATGATATTGATAGCACTCCCATTATCAATGAGAACTCGGGTGAACCGAATATTGAGTGTGGGTCCGAAGAATGTCGGGTCCACCACCAGTGCATATCCTCCCGGAGTTGGCATAACTCGGGGATGATCCCTTCTGCTCCAAGTGATCTCTTGCTCGGACCAGTGCAAATACTTCGATATTGCCGGCATAACTGCGTTCACCTCCAGTGCACGCCGATGCAAGCTCTTCTAGTCAGTTGGCTCGGTCACAAAGACCACATAGCTCTGATGAGCTTCTCTGTAATCTCCCTGGGGATACTCTCCCTGCCTGCTGGGACCAGTGTTGTTGTTGTTCCCTCCGACATTCACCTGGTTCACAGGTTTCAGATCTGCTTGCCTCGGAATAGGCGGAATCACCGGGATAGCATTTGCTCCGGTAAGCGGCAAGTTTTGCCTCGGCGGAATTCTCTGAGGTGCCCCCACCTGATTTCCTCCGGCTCTGGCTCCTTCTCCCCTTGTGCGCTGATACCAGCTGCACTGCCGAGTTGTATGGTTTGCTGGCCTGCGAATATCTTGGGTGTGGAAACTGCAGGGCCCGTCCAACATAGCCGGAATTCTCTGAGGTGCCCCCACCTGATTTCCTCCGGCTCTGGCTCCTTCTCCCCTTGTGCGCTGATACCAGCTGCAGTGCCGAGTTGTATGGTTTGCTGGCCTGCGAATATCTTGGGTGTGGAAACTGCAGGGCCCGTCCAACATAGCCTCATAAGTTAATGACGGCTTCTGGTCACCCCATGGCCTCTTCCCTTCTTGATTCTGACCCCATGCTGGGCCATTGAACTTCGGACGCTGGCTATTACCGGCATCTGGCTGGTCTTGGTTTACAGCTGCAACCTGGTTCGAGCCATACCGGTAATCCGGTTCTCTCCTCTTGTTACCGAAGTCCTGGCGATCGTTCTGCCTGACTGGCCCGGGTCTGTTATTCACCGGGTATCTTCTACTCGGCTCTCCCGAGTTCAGCAAAGGTTGCATCGGATCACCCAGTGCATAGCTATCCGCAATCCGGATTGTCTCGGCCAGAGTGGCCGGCATTTCCCTCTGCAATTTCTGCCAGAGCATGGAGCCGTGTCGGCATCCCTGGGCAAACCAAGATATGGCCTGCGCTTCCACAACTCCTTCACAAGAATTGCGGATAGTACTCCACCGGGTTAAGTAATCCCGGTCAGTTTCATTATCCCTCTGCTTGCACATCACAAGCTGCTGAGGACGGTTCGGTCTCTTGTACGTGCTGGAGAAGTTGCTAACAAATGCTTCTTCAAAGTCCAGCCAACAATCAACGCTGCCCTCTCGCAGGTTGTTTAGCCAAATCCGAGCTGGCCCTTCCAACATCTGCGGGATATACCTCACCACCCATCGGCGGTTACCCCCCGCGATATGCACAGCCGACACATAATCTGTCAGCCAGTCCTCCGGCTTAGTATTGCCGTCATATGTTTTGGCACCTCGGTTCAACTGAAAATGCCGCACTGGTGGCTCCCTCATGATCCGAGGTCCAAAACATGCCGGGCCAGGTGGACCTTTCTCTTCTAGCATCTCGGACATATAAATTTTGTCCAGCTTGTAGCGTGCATCATTTGGTGACAACTGGCGAGTTCCCAACCGGGATCCCAGTGCACCCTCATATCTCGGATACCCGGCTTTCTCCATAGCCGAATAACCATCATCATAACGGTTAGCCACTTGGTCAACACCTTGTGGCTGCTGGACATGCCCGACATTTTGCAGTTGCTGGGCGAGATTTTGTGTCGGATACCGAGGTGGATAACCTCGGCCAGCCGAGTTAACTACCCCGGCACCTAGACCGCCCGGACCGGGATTGCTTCTACCCCGGCCGGCACTGCCTCGTCCAACTACCTGTTTTCCGGCACCCGCCAGATCATACACCTGCATCTGTTTGCTCTTACCGGAGTTTACACTCCGGTCACGATCTACACCGACATGCGGTGATGAAGCTTGCCCCTTAGATCCACTGGCTCCCCTAGCCGAGTCAACAACATCGGACCCACCTGCACCTGTGTTGGCCTTGCGATAGGCCTCATTCTACCGGGTAGCCACAGCTATCAACTCATTAACTCGATCTTGCTGCCTACGGAGAGCTTCTCCGGATAAGCCAGACAACTCGGCTCTTGCTGCCTCGGCAGCTCTAAGAGTCTTAGCAGGGGAACTATACTTCGGTTTTTCGACCGATAAGGTACTAGGAGTTTTGCTGGAGCTAGATCTACCATCTCTAGCAATCTCGGCATTGAGGTTTTTACCCCTCCTGCGCACATCCTCTACTCGACTAGGGCGAGCAGCTACCGGGGTAAAACCATGTGCTTGGTTATACTCACAGACAGTTATCCCGAATTCTCTCCTCACCTCGGCCATCTCCAGAGCCTCCTAAAGCAAGCTCTGACGCCGTGCCTCCAACCCTGCCTCTGATTGGGCAGCATCTGTACCGGCAGCTACCGGCACAGCCAGCTTCTCGATTATCTCCTCGAGTTGAGCCGGCTTAACCGGCACAGGGGATGTACCGGCCTGACCGGGGAGGTTCTCCCTCCTCTCCAGCGGCACTTTCGCCGATCTGGTGACCCTGGGGGCGGCGGGATTACCGGCATCTCTTTTGCCGGGTTCTCCTTTACCGGCATCAGCCGCAGTGCCGGTCACCATGACCTCTGGGCAGCTCCCGGGGCGAGCGCTACGCCGGCCGCGAGCCGCACAGATAGCAGGAGGATCCTCAGCCACAAGCACCTGCTCGGGGTACTTGCAGACAACCTCGGTGGCGACGTAGGTCACGAAGGTGCCGAAGCTGATGAGGCAGCCGTTCATCGGGAACGGCCTGCTGCCGAAGCATCCAGCGTTGTCGCTGATGAAGTTCAGCGCGCCGAGCTTGCAGACGAGCCCGCAAACGACGCGCTCGCCGGAGTCGATGATGGTGCCCGTCCGGAATGTCACACCAGCCAGCGCCTCTCTCAGCCCCACGGTGGGCGCCAACTGTCGTGGTGGTATCACGGCAGATGCCATAGGATGGCTAAAGTGTGAGGCCGATGGACGCTGGTGGATCCGGGAGAGGGGTAGCGCGCTAAGAAGCACACACGAAGAACACACAAGCACACCAAGATCTACCCAGGTTCAGGGCCCTCGTGAAGAGGTAAAGCCCCTACTCCTGCCTGTCTCTCTCTCTATACCGAGGTATCACAAATATAAGGGTGCTCCTCGAGCTGTATGATCCCAGTAATGGGGATAAACACACGGAAGAAGATGAATCTCTGGGGGGAAATGTCTCTCAAGGTATCGTCCCTCACGCAGGAGGGGGTGAGGACGTATATATAGGCTAAACCGAGTTACCGGAATACCCCTCCACTTGCAACGGTCACTTCTCCGTACCGGCACTGCAGGCACGCGATTGTCTCTGCACAGTGGACAGGACGTGGCTTGCCCATGTCCTGTCCCATGTCTCTGCTCCAAAGTACGCCCGAGGTCAGCGTGTACTTCCCCTGCTGCTTGGTCAGCAGAGTAAGCCCAGTCACCTCAGACGTGTGCCGTACCGCACGCCACGCTCCCGTGCCAGACGGAATGGGACAGGAGCATTGACTTCCGTCCGACATAAGGCTAACCCGGCATGGATATGCCGGATTCTCCTTCCTCAAACAACCTTCCCTGCACATAAGAAAATATACAAGTTACCGACATGCATACGTCGGTTATGCTACCTCGGATCCTTATCTCGGATCCCTTGTCTCGGTCGACATATGCCAGTTGTCACCAGCATGGTACTTCGGTCCCTTCAGGCCCGGGTCATCTCGGTAAGCCTATGTCGGTTTGCACCTACACCACGCTCTGAAGCCCAGGCATGTCGGCTTTTTTTGTAACTTGGCCCATACTTGGTCATAGCTTTTACCACACCATGACCCTAGCCGGGGTAGCCCCCGACACCCGCCAAATTTTCGGTTGGGGTGACCGCCCGGCCTGCAGACCAAAGCGTACGTGCACACATGATGGGCAAAACCATGCAACCCTCAGATGGAACTAGCCATGCACGTGTGCGTACATACCCCTCAGATGGAACTAGCCACACCCTCAGATGGAATTAGCCGGCCGCACGCGTGCTGAGCAGAGTTAACACGTACAGTACGTGTGCTTGGAAGCAGACAGAACGACTGGCTCCTCGCACATCCCGCACGCGCGCTCCGTTACTAAACTCCCGGGCTGTCGGTTCCATCGATCGTAGCTTCAGCTTCTCGGGATGCCACGGCAACGCTTCACGCGAGTATCTCTTTTTCTAGATTGCCAACATGAGAGATGATCAGAGGATCCTAGAAGAGAGCTGTGCCGAAATATGGCCGGTAACAGGAGTATGTGCTGAAGAGCTAGTGATCGATCTGACGGCCGGTTAATTAGTTGGTTGGTCCCCTGGCTCATTAATGAACTCCACGTGCGCGGATTAGCTGAGAAGGTATACTACCCTGCTTGGGCGCCATTAATTGCCCTATAATCCCTCATCGAGCAGGGACGATATGCCAAGTTGACCCGAGCATATATATACTCCCTATGCACGTACTCCTACCAATGTGATTGTGTTTTGGTCGGACCAAACTACCCGGCCGGAGGTACAAGTCATTATCTTCCCAGCTTTTGATGAATTTCACTGCCAGCCATCCATGCGTTTGTACCTCTGCAGTAACAGACTTCGATCCAGTCGCATTAGCAGCAGATACTAGGAATTTCGGATTCTGATCTAACTACTACAAATAAATACCAAATCGGGAAGATTTTATAGATCGAGCGGAAACCGGGACTGCTGTAAATGGCAGATCTGCAGGGATGGCAAGTGCTTCCGCCACTACAGGAATCCATCAAGACGCCGACGGCTTCCATACGGCTGTCGACATAAGGAGACGCGTCTCGCCGTCGGCGTACCCAGCCGGTCGTCGGCATACGTTGTGGTGGGCCCCACAAGACGGCATCCGGCCGTTCCGTCAGCCCTCATACGCCGACGGCAATAAGGTCGGCCTTTGCGTTCCGCCGTTTTGTCAGCTCCTCATACGCCGACGGCAATGCCGTCGGCCTTTGCATGCAAATTTTTTTTGAATTTTTTTCTATTTCGAAATTTCTAACTCAGTTACATACTAAATCTCTAATTACACACTTAATCATAGGTCAAACTAATTACGCTGGTCAAAGTTCATGTTCGGTCACCCATTCTCAAATTGCTCCAGCCCAAGCACGCTTAACTTTTGAGTTCTTTCAAGATTAGCTTTCAAATGAGAAATGAGAAGTTACTGATACTTGTATCATATCAATCATATTAACCCCTGAATTATGATGTTACACTTTTTCATTGTTTAAATTTAAAAAAATTCATTTGAATAAGTAATAATGATTATGTAATAGTATATTTTGAATAAATAACAATAAAATTAATTTTACTTTTATTTCCTTTTTACATTTAATATGGAATGATTCATATCTTTAATTCCGTTAATCGAAATTTGAAAAATAAAATGTCTATGTCAATTAGAAAATGAGAGGAATTCAAATATTACATCCATATCATCATTTGCATTGTATAAACATCGATGGTTTTACAAAATTGATCTCTTTCGATGAATAATCATGTAGGCCATTTTGACTCTTTTTTGAAAAAAATCAAATAAAGTGAAAAAACCCTCAAAAAAAGGTATGCTCTGGCATTGAGTTATTTTATGTGTACTAGTTGCTATTAAAAATGATAAACTTCTTTTTTTTACAAATTGTTCAAAAAAATGTTTCACAAAAAGTTCTATCATCTATAGACATGTATAGGTTTCGCGCCAAATGACCAAGTTTTGCCATCACTGTGCCATAGTTTGTGATAATGTGTCCATATTTGAAGCACAGGTGTGCCTTGGTATGGCAAACATTGTTGCCTCATAAATATCATTTTCTATTTTTTAAGTGCCAAAAATGACTTTTGTTATGGAGGAAATACCAAAAATATGTTGCAAAAGGCACCCATCTTATTGTCACAAAGGGTACTACATATTTTATGGATAATAACAAGGTATTAGGAATTTTCTCGATTTTTATCTAATTATTCCTATTTAAATGACTTTATGCCGATTTTTCAAAAGTAATTGAAATTTGAACTACAAGTGTGTGATAGTTTGGTCTAATTTTTTTACAAAAATCATTTTTAGGTACACAAGTAGTGAGTTTATCACAGAAATATCGATAGTTTTGAGAAATGTGACCCCTTTAAATGAATAGGCATGACGGTCATTTTGACCTTTTTCACAAAAATAAAAGAAATTAAGAAAATACTCAAAAAATGAATTCCTTTGACATGGAATCCTTTTATGTGTACTAGTTGCTAGTAAAAATGATAAACTTGAGTTTTGACAAATATTTCAAAAAAATGCTTCACAAAAAGGTCTATCATCTATAGACATGTATAGCTTTCGCGTCAAATGACCAAGTTATGGCCATCCCCATGCCATAGTTTGTGATAATATGTCCATACTTGACACATAGGGGTGTCTTGGTATGGAAAACATTGTTGAAAAAACAATTTCCAAAATATTTTCGTAAATATCATTTTCCATTTTTAAGTGTCAAAAATGACTTTTTAATTAAGCAAATACCAAACATATGTTACAAAATGTCATGTGCATGGTGAAAAAGATTTTATGGATGTCATATTTGGATTCCTCTCATTTTTCTAATCGATTTAGATATTTAATTTGTTAAATTTCGATTTACGGATTTAAATATATGAATTATTTCATATTACATAGAAAATAGAAAAAGGTAGACGGCGCCGCCGTCGGCGTATCAAAGTAGACGCCAACGGCCGTCGTCGACGTATCAATGCCGTAAAGCCCCGTCTGCGTGCCGTCATGGCGGGCCTTGTACGCCGACGGCATTGTAAACGTCGACGGCAGCCGTCGGCCTATGTCGGGCTACGCCGACGGCCGCGTTCGCGGCTTCCCTACCTCGTCTTGTACGCCGACGGCCCCGATATTTGGCCGTCGGCGTATAAGTCGGCCGTCGGCGTCTTGTGACTTTTCTGTAGCGCGATCCTTCTAATTAAACCAGCACGGAATCGGAGGGGCCGAGTTAATCTCACAATCAATGATACATCCAAGCCAATCCATGTAAAAAAAACTAGCAAGCTGCAATCGTATGAGCTACACTCTCGACACGTACACTGACGCTCACTATCATTCCTGGCTCGCAATTAAGGTAGGCCAGACCAAGTTGATAGCAATTTCCCAAATAGCTAGGGTTAATATTCTGACCCGCACCTAGCCCATGGACAGGGTAAATAAGGCGCCCAGGCAGGGGCGGGCCCAGCTCAAATCAAGGGTATTTAGTTGAATACCCAAATATTTTTACAAAATGTTGATATGTCGATTATTACTCTTGACAATGGTATTTTTCAATACCAAATATATAGCATATACAAAATTCAACTTATATTGAACCCACTATATACTAGAAAGACACATTTAGCCACGGAAAAACCTATAAATAATTCTTACCAACAACTATACTGATACTCATGAAGTTATGATCTATGTTATGGATATTCTTAATATATACTAAAACAACTTATATCTGAATCACATATTTATGTTTGCCTGCCTATATATACTAAAACAAATATTAAGATATTTTTTAGACTATGTGATTCAGATTCCTTTACCATAAATATGTATGATATGTAGTTTATGCAATGACAAAATTATTTATGAAGATAATACAGTTACAATTTTTTAAATATAGAAAAATTTAAGTGTATTTTTCATCTACATACATTCAATTGTATAACCAAAAAACTAATATTATGAAAAAATTACTATGTGACTAACTATGTAAAATATGTAACATGAAAATATACTCGCTAAGACCTTAGCATGCTAAAAATAAGTTTGAATTATAAAATTTTAGTGTGAAACACGCGCGGTCCAAATTATGATTGGATAGGCAGTGTTTAGACCCTTGTACTCTAAGCTTTTAGTCATGAGTAAATACAGAATGTATCTTCAAAAATAAGATTTCGGCTAGAACTGCAATATTACACAAGTACAATGGAACAAGCAGGGTGGTTACAGTGCGGCTCAAAAAGAAGAAAACGTATAGTTTTTTCTCTCTTTCTAAATATGATAAACCTCAGTTCTTTTTCGTGAGTAACTCTTTATATTTATTTTGGTGGAATCTTGGAGTGAGTCATGTGTTGAGCTGAATATTGTAGTTGTGGTTTGTTAATTAATCAGGGAAATCATTTTTGTCCATAAAAGAAAGAAGGCCTAGTGATGGCTAAACAAGTTTTTTTCCGGTCTCTATACCTTCTCATTTGTGGAAAGCTGTTCAAAACATAGTATGCCTCTTTGGCTATGAGGTTGGAATCGATCCAGCCAACTCTTGTCTTCCTTACTGATCTGATTGGACAAATATTGCTGGGTTCGATCCATTTTTTGTTCCCATAATTAGGATGTCCATCTAACCTGCTAATGAACAAGAATCATTTAGACAGAGGCGATAGTCTATCAAATCAACAGTAAGTCGCTAGTCTTGCTCATAATCAAAATAAGCAATCATGGAGACTGAAACATCTACAAAAATAAATATTTTTTATTTTTGTTCTTGCGTTCTAGTGCATTTTAACCAACAAGATTTACATCAAAGGATTTGAATGATGTCCAGCCATCATTTTCTTACTCAAGGTTGCGATATTTTAGGTGGCATCAGATTATCTTATCTTTTTTGAAGTATGGATAACATGTTTGGTAATTGGCAGATGGAACTAAATATAAAGTTCATGACTCTTATCCTGGTTGGGACTATGGTCCTATGTTGACGATGTTGGTCCCTTTTGCTTTGTAGAAATGATGTCTTCATAGGAAAAAAAATTGCTTATCATGTGCAAATTATATACTCACTTTGATCCAAAATAAGTGTCGCGGTTTAAAGTGGGGTTAGTTCAAAATTGCGACGCTTATTATGAGTACTAGATTTAGGGGTGCGCCTTGGCGCACGACCCCCCGAGCCCTGTTTTGGCGACACGTCATACATAATGCTAATAATCAACGGATGCAAATAATTATACCCATATGTAATCTCGAGGACAAAACAAAACACATAATAAACACAAACACATTCATGCAGCTACTAAATGGCATGCAAACACCAAGGTACTCGTGATGACACATCCTATGATCAAATGAATTATTTAGCTCAGTCTTTAAACCTATGTTCCAACAACATGCTTGAAAAACCTACTCATCTGACTGATGAGATTATACGTAAACCTCGTCACCCTTCCTCTGGAAGGAACGAACATCATCACGACACCGTGGCCTCCCACGCGCCAAACACAGATGCCACTGCATTAAACAAAGCGTCAACCGGCTCCAGAAACACTTTCGAGATAGCAAATTTATTAGTACTACACACACAGGCGATTCGTACACACGTTAAGGCAGCCAGCTCAATAGTAACATCGTTTCCACCCTTATCCCCTTCAGCTTCATCTTCCTCACCCCAACTGCCGCAATTACTTCTCTCAGTAATGGCTACACCGACATTTCCTGCACCGGCCAACGTCTTGTCCTCACGGGCTGTCATCCACCAAGATTAGGCCTATGGAGACCCGTCTAACAGAAACCTACTCCACCAGTTGTGTATATATTTGAACCGGCAGCAGCCCTACCTTCTCGCCTCAACCCACAGCCGCCTCCCCGTTTTAGAAGCGCACACACACACACCTGGTCAGATAGAAGGAAAGTCTAATCTCATCTGCTACACCCATGACGATGCCAACTTCACATGAACATCGAAGAACAAAAGCACCTCCGGGATGTACGGAGGGAATGGCACATCCTCACCGTCACAACGACACTCCTTATCGTCCCCGACCTCGTCAACCTCTTCGACCATTTCTAAATGAAAGGTACGCAGAACCAAACATATCGTATATATCCGATGAAATAACCCTATCTATGCAAATAGGAATCTCAGATTACTATCATTTTGCTAGACCACGACACGTCCACGTATTAGATCCAAATTACTTTCTTCCTTCCGAGCATATCCAACCTTTAGATCTAGAGCTATATGACGAACATTTTTTTATCCATATTCTTCAATACAACGATTCATCTTCAAATTTCCTGCATTTGTCGATGTCTTTTTATCTAAATATCGAGAATAATACATAACAGGAATCTTATTTTGGTGACACCGTACAAGAAGGCATCCTTATCTGATAGCATGCAGTGGTGCACACATGTTTGTATTACAGAACAACAATCATGCAATGGATATGTAAGTTCATTTTTTTCGTCGTATTCGTCCCTTATGTGACGCATCACTTATATTACATTTTTGCCGAGCTAACATAAGTTACATTTTATTTTCAGTGACCAGACACCCTTGGTCAAACGCAAAGGTCAGAGATTGACTTCTTCATCCCATGCATCTTATGAGTTCAGCTCAATAGTTCAGCACAAAGCTTTTGAAGCTCGGAAGGAGCGACTGCAGCAGCCTGTCAGTGTTCAACTGAGAGGATGACAACACAACATAGTCAGAGAGGAAAACAAAAGCTATACATAGATTTTTTGAACCCTACATGTCGAAGAAGCACCCCAAACCGTTGCTCTTGCGATGTTTTGGTGCACTGCACAAGATACTTTTTTAAGTAAGAGTGTCTTGTACAGTGTGACCAAAATATCACACCAGCTGCGCGAACAAAAAACTACAACAACAACTAACAGTATCTCCAGCATTCCGCTCCTTTCAATACTGCCGGCTCCTCGAGACGGCATAAACAACAGTTTGATATATGCTTGCGCATACACTAATTTGCATGTGTAATCGTACTGTCTATCATCTCTCATCCATACCATAGATACGATGATGTCTTGCGCTTGAAACCCTGTGTAATCTCATTTATCTTTTCAGAAATATGAGCAAACCATCTAAACATAAATTTAACCAAGGATGATCATCCATTCTTCTCATTGACCGGTACACCGACCAAATATCGTCTTGCATTTTTTAGCCTGCGAGTTATTGATCTAAAAAGTCACAAGGTTAAAGCAGCCCACATTGTTCATGTTCCAATCTATTGCGACGACCGTGCAATAAGGTTGGTACGGTTAGCGACTTTGCGAATCCTTGTTCATTCCGACTCCAGGAGCCGGCAGCGATCGGGCGGTGCGGAGGCACGGAGCGGGGAGGATCGGACGGCCAGAAAGCCCAAATCAAACAAGAGGTCCCTATTAAGTCTCATGATGAACTTGAAACTCATTAAAATATTATCTGACACGGTGTAAACAAATTCTTAAAGAAACGACCCTAACCCTAAACCGACATCAGCCACCGACGTGACATCACCAAGGTCGTGACGACACATCAGCAGAAACGCATCTTCTCCATCTTTCTTTAAACCGATGTCTCCTTACCTTGCCGGCAATACCAACTGGTCAAACGATGGGACTGCACAGAAACCCCCACCACATAAAACCTCGGGAAGGAAACATGAGCATCATGACACCTGGATCGTGGCTAAACCAAACACGTGCACCGGCTCATGCATAGCTCTTTTGAGGGAACAGAGCTGAGTGGTACCCACACAGATGTTTCCTACACACGTACCGCTCATATCTTCTCAGGCTTCGCTACGCTCACAGCGTCAGCTCGTCGACCTAGCGAGGCGTGAGAAGAAAACGCAACCCTTGTCCGGCCCCACACGTCGACCCTTATCCGGCCCCTTCTCCGGTTTCACTACCCTCACAGTAAAATGGAGAAGGTGACCAACAAAAATTGGAAGCCTTGCACCGCTCATTTATCCCCCCAAGTCAGAAACCGTAGCCTCGCGACAAAGATTAAATGTGAGTAGATAAAAGGAGGGTCGATAAGAAATGACAGGCAGGTCGGAAACGAAGTCGGCATAATGGCGACACGCCAGCTAGGACACGAAAAATCGAAACCAAAATTTTCAATTAGGGGAAAGGATAAGTTGGCGAAGATGATAAATGGGGGTAGGTCTAATCCTCTGTTCAACTGTTTCCTGTCAGTAACATAGCGTTGTTCGTACCATCGCTTATGTCAGCTTAAGCGCAACGACTCAATGGCTAAGCGTTCCACGCTACGACTCGACAGTGCCGAATCCACCTTGCCGACTCCACGTTTCCACGACCTCATACGAAAAAGGACTCACGACAAGACTGTTTCCACTGGAGAGGCGAGATTCGCAATGAAGACCAGCCATTTCTGGATTCGTATTGACACGGTAGCTTCAAGGCTCATCGACCTTTTGTTTTTCCCCATTACATCCATATCCACTATCCTTCCTTGCCTATAACTATCTCGTAGGTTCGGTCTCACGCAGGAGAAACGATGTGTCGGGTTAGAGAGGATGTTTGAACACCTAATTTTCTCTGCTCTACTCTGTCTCAAGACGTCACCGATTAACTTTAGTCGTAAGATGATGGATCACCTGAGCGGCGAGGCTGGTCAGAGGCAGATAACAATCCAAGCGCAAGAAGCAAGACGAAATAAGACACTAAAAAAACTAACGACCACAGGACTATACTACAAAAGCAAAGAACAACAAAAGAACACGGATCGAACACACGAGCAGCGAAGTTCATTGCGATTACAACTATAAAGCCAGACGGCACCAACACGCACCAAACGTAAAAACTGTCTTAATATCACCTACCGTTAAAAATAACAACAACATTCAAAATAGACATAGCACTGATCATATAGCTGAAGCAATAGAAAATAAATACATAATTAACGGTCATTCTATTTACAGTTCAACAATTCCTACCATCCTACTATCCCCAGAGTTAAAATGAAGCAGCAAAGGGATCATCCACCGAAAGGTCGTGCATAACTGGCGTAACACCTCCAACCCCGAATCTATCGAAATTATATCGTGAACCAAAACGTATCTCAGCGTTTGGAGAACCCCTCATGCACCGCTCTAATCTTAGCACCTGGGTACACCACCATCGATCCCGGCGCGCAAAGAGTACGCCAATCCTCATGAGCTTCAACACCCTAGCGTTCGAAGAAAAAAAATCGACGAACCTTTCATCAAACATTGTGGCACGGTAATCATTGAAACAAATTTCTCTGAGGTGAAAGTCGAGGCACTGGATGGACCCTACCATGATTAGTGCCGGTAACACCTCGGTTGTCATCACATGTTCCGATACCTGCAAGATAACAACAATGCCATGAGATTCGTAAACCGACTACCTTCTCCTCCATTCTGTCGTCACACCGGCTTCGCACCTTAGCGTCGACATGTCTACAAACTAAGTAAACAAAATCCTAAATAGACACCCTGGATAAACGTAAGTAATCACACTAACTAATGAACACGGTTTACCAAGATATTTCGTACCGTACTATCATAGATATCTTGCGTACGTGGCACAGTAACTAACGACGATGGAGGGCCGTGGTTACAAAAACACGGAGAAGGGCTTAAGAAGAAAATCAACAACCTCATGGTACCCCTTTGTTGACGACGCGTCATACACAATGATAATAATTAGCAGTTACAAAAACATATATCCATATGTATGGTCGAGGACCACCAGCCGACTCCCTGGAGTCGGCGGGGATGGCCTTCTCCGTCTGACTATGCATCGATCCCGTCGACTCCCTGGAGACGGCGGGTCTAACATTCGTGAAATGAACCGTCAGAGGTAGTCTATGCAAAGAACAGAATGAAATAAATAAAGCTATTATGGTATATGTAAAGACGAACGTAAATAAATAACGATCCATGGTCTCACAAGACATGTGAAAAACAACATATAACGCAAGCTACAATGTGAATCCTCACACCAATGAGCCAGCCCCTCCATTCATGAGGTTGCGATAAGGAAGGTGAAGCCGGAAAGGATAGGGTGGAAATGATGTTACTACGGAACCATCTGGCGAACATGTGTACGACTGCCTTTGTGTGTGCAGCAATAAATTTGTTGTCGAAAGCGTTTCGCAAGCTGACTAACCCTTTCTTTAATGGCATGTGGGAAGCCGGCTAAAAGTACGCTCAGCTTCGTTAATCCCCCACACATGAGATTCGTGTGTGGGCAGACGATTCGAGAGTAGTAGCCACTATCTGTGACGTGTTTTCTGTGCACCCCGCCGATTCCAGGTTCCCGTCTTAATGCACAACCCGACCCCGCCGACTCCATGTTCCTATCTTAATGCATCACCCGACCCGCTGACTCCAGGTTCCGTCTTAATGCGTTGGCTTCTCTGTCCTAATGCACCGTCAATGACGCCGAATTCTTGGAGTCGGCATAAGAATAGAACGAAAAAAATACAACCTCGCAGATCTGATAACGGTAACGCGAAGCGACTGCCCAAAGCTGAATACGCGCACAAATATATCGAATCGCCGCCCGTGCCGACTCTAGGGAACTAACGACCTCACTCGGTCATCCAATACAGGATACGTGAAGACTAAACCTTGGTGCCCTAACTAAGACCACAGCTGTATTAATTTCACAGCGTGGTTGCAACGTTTACAAAGAACCAACACCTAAATCTATTCAATTAACCCGTACATGATCATGTGACGAAAACCGACGTCATCGTACAGACGACTTCTATCATGTCAGTTTTCATTTCCACTGAGTTACCGGAGGAACGCAGGTTACGCCGACTCCATGGAGTCGGCTGGATCGACGTGTAGTAAGACGGGCGGCAGCGGCCGTGTAGTTCCTTTATTTAAAAACTCTATCCTAAAAAGTTAAGACTATTTTCATTTTCTCGAGGATTTATTACGATATATCTGCTGAGAGTGGGTTAGAATTCTACGGATTCCGACGCTAACAAATTTTAAAGACGTTCATGTAAAAAATTTAGATCAGAGAGCCTCACCTGGACGTAAAGCTTCTCCGTGAAAGGAAAACATTTAAGGAATCGGATAATGCCCAGCAGATTCGGACCATTAGAATTCATCACCAATATCTTCACCCCGCGTAAAGACACGGACAAATTGATAGGGAGCATTCTCTGGTAAGCCAGCAAAGACGCAGCAAGAAAACAGTACAGATTGTCAGCCGACAGAGAAAAACATATATAAGAAAAATAAGAACAAATAAGTGAAAGAAGAAACGGATAGTTGGGAGAACTCGGTGGACACGTACCCCAACACCGTTAGCCTCGGCGCACCAGTGACTTCTATTGATGTTGGACCCAGTGGATCAAGCAGGATCAACCTTTCGAGACAAGGCACATTCCCAATAACCACCTCATGAATCGCCTCAAACGGTCTACTATTACACCAGCAAGACAGACCAATCGTCCGAACACTCGTTGAAGCGATATGGAGGGTAGTAATGCCATAAACATACTCAAGCTGAAGAGCCTCTAAAACAATACATCCGACGAGTAGTTGCTCCATGTGCGTACTCGTGATACAAACCTCATAAAGGAAGAGCTTTGTAAGACGGGGAATAATACGCACAGGGTTAGCATCGATACAGTAAAAACAGCAATTCACTAAACTAAAACTCTGCAACGTGGCCGCAAAGCGCATCACGGAGGACGGTAACTGTGGTAGCACCCGTTCACCCACAAACTCCAACATCTCGAGATCATCTAACGCGGGGGACAGGAACCAACCATCCACCATGTTAGAGAGGTCCTCGTCACGGCAGAAAACGCCTATGGAGAACCGCTTGGAAGGGTCAGGGTGGGACGCGAATATCTTCGAAACAACTCTTATGTGTTCACTATCCTCGTCACAAATTCGGGAATCGATGGTAAGATTGAGAGGGACTGAACACCAGATGGGCCGCCACCGCCGAGAAAGAACTGTCGTCCGCAAGGCGAACTTAGTGGGAAGCAAAGAGACAATGATACACAACATCTCGTCGGGAAGACGGTAAGTATGATCCAGCATCCGGTTATCACCAAGCACGATCTCTAATCCAAACGCAGAAGACATACCAATATGAGAGCATCTATGACTGCGATGAAATCTAGCAACAGAGCGAGAGAGCGAAAGAATAAACATTTAAGAATATATCACTGTTCTACACTGGCGGCAAACATTAATCACAAGACTATACCACGTTCATGATCGTAATCATGATTTAATATGGCAAAAAGGATCCGACGCCGACCTAACAAAGCTGTAGGGGGTGTACAAAAGGTTGATAGGAGAGTTAAATGGTTGCAGGATCGTGGGAAAGGTTCATGAACCAACCCAGACAGCAAGTTATCACGTCAATCTAGAAGTGGTCCCACTTTAATGAACGCGTTACACGAAGATCTTAAGCCAGATTCTCATCCAACAAATCGACCTCTCATCTCTCGTAACAAAGGGGGACGCTTGCCGACTCAATGATCCCAGTGTCCGCCGGTCTAACGTCTTTTATCCACTCAAATGGCAGAATGAACTCCACCCACATCCTGACTGATAAGGTACAGCCGCAACAAAAAACGTTGTCATCGGACGCTCAGAAGTAACCTGCACCGTGTATCTGGCGCATCCAGGAAGCTAGCTGAATTCCAATTTTCTACATTCCCACTGACCCATATGGGCATCTGTCGTCCGGTTGGATTCTGCTCGACCGATATGGGCATCTCTGTCTTAATGCGTTGTCTGAAGTCGCCGTGACAAGCGTTTCAATACTACAGATCGCATTGTTTTGCCTGGTTCCTCTTCGACGTGCATTATTTTCCTCCTTTTGATCATGTCATCTCAAACAGGCATCATAACGATGGGAAATAGCCACCACGTCCTTGGAAAAAACGATCGCATGTTTTGAAGTGTTTGGCGAGCCGGCTGGCGCTTTGTTTGAATCCTAGTAGTGTGTTTTACTTAATTTCACCTTCTAATACAAAGCCCAGGACACGAAAAGATAATTGGGTATTTAGACGATGGAACCGTCTGCACGAAACTACACGAATCCGTGTGAAAACATCCCGTCATCTGTCTGTGTTCCGATCGTAGAGGACGGCCGACGAACGATCTCCCTGGATCACGTTCATTGGAAGATGATAAACGAATCGACAGCAAGATTGTTATAGGTTTTTTGTTGGTACTGGTCGAGTCCCGGGAGTCGGCAGGACTGGCATTTTACGTCTCACTGCTCTGACTCCAGCGAATCCAGGGAGTTGGCAGGACTGAACATTGAAAAGAGAGCCAATCCCGTCAACTCCAGATAATCCAGGTAGCCGGCTTCGCACTCGACGTCATACGATTGTTTCGGTATGTTGGTCTCATTGATTTAGATTTTTTTTTTGTTGTTTCTATGGTTGTAAGCCCGGGAGTCGGTAGGCCTGACCTTCTCCGTCTCACTGAGGTTACTGGTCGAGTCCCGGGAGTCGGCACGCAACGACAAGAAAATATTCGCATTCATAGAGATAACGGAAGTAAAAAATCACATTCCTCGAAGGTTACAATGTGTAAAATATCGATCAAACTATTCATCTTCGTACCCTCATTCATCTGTTACATGTCCATCAATAACCTTTGTAACCCCAATCGTATACACAAAGTCCAAGTAAGTAGACAGCACAAACCAGACCTAGGACGAAAATCAGCACGAATAAAAGAAATCACCTCTGAACACGGAATGACATGTACTGAGACGGTATTCTTAAGCCGTCAGACTGTTGGTGTTGTTCCGGTTCCTCACATGAAAGTCGTCTTCACAACGATGTTCCATCACGGACTCTCACCGACTCAACAGACATTCCATCTGTCAATCCGGCTCAAAGACATCCTAAGGCTCAGGCGGACAATTGACAAATCGAGTTGGATTCAGTAATGCACACACGGGTTTTCTTTCTTAACATTTAAAACAGTTGATAATGGTTGTTGGAGGGCACTAACAACAATCTTCCAGCCGACTTAAAAATGACTGATCAAAGATGGTTTAGGATACATGGCATGAAAATACATTCAGACGGAGATATGGCGGTGGTGGTGGCGTCGGCGTGACCTTCTCTGTCTCACTGTTCGTCGACCCCGCTAACTCCTTCTCAGCAGGACTGACCTTCTCCGTCTCACTGCTCATCCGCCTCGTCGACTCTAGGTTGTCGACTCCAGGGAGTCGGCAGGACTGACCTACTCCGTATCACTTGCAAAGCTTCAGATGGCCTAAAATAAACATATTCCGTGTCGCTATCCAAAAACCTCTTCAACCAACAAACCAACAAAAAAATATTCCAAAGAAAACCAGGAAAAGCAAGAAATAAGACGAAGTAAAATAACAGCTCCCCCAAAACAAAAGGAAACCCGCACACATAAACAAATAAAATAAGGAAACAAATCAAGACGGGAAAAAAATGAAAGTGACACGAGAGCAGTACCGTCTCGAAAATCAAAGGAAGAAAAAACGAATAAAAAGGACAACCCGTGTGCACTGCAAAAGTAACAAACACTAAACAACACGTATCCACCACACGAGAAGCGACAGGAACAAAGTACAGAGAGAAAATAGGGGAACAAAAAAAATCCAGATCCGAAAATCCGACGTTAACCAAAAGAATGGCAAACCAATAAACCGACGACCTGCAAACAAACAGAGACAACATAAAATAAATAATAATGAAAAACAGATACAAAGGCACAACAATAAACTACTAAATAATACGGATCCAGCACATGACCAGCAAGATAAACAAATAAGGAAGAACAAACAGATTAACACGGCAGGAAAACACAAACTAATCTCAACGGAACCAACCTTAACGGTAAGAACAACAGACCACTAAGCCGACCAGCTCCAATGGGGAACCGGCAACGCCTACCAACCTGGATAACTAACCACCTAAATAACCGGAACCCAAAACAAAAACACACATGTCTGAGATATTCCCTAATAAGAGACCGACCTGCAAAAGCAACGAACAACTAAATAATATGGATCCAGCACACGACCAGCAAGATAAACAAATAAGCAAAGACAAACAGATTAACACGGCAAGAAAGCACAAACTAATCTCAACAGAACCGACTTGAACCGGAAGAACAACTGACCACTAAGCCGACTAGCTCCAACCGACCAGTAAGCCGGCCGGCTCCAACGGGGAGACGGCAACACCCACCAACTAGAATAATTCAACACAGAACTGACATAAACACGAAGCCAAAAAGGAAAAAAAAACACATGAGATATTCCTGAGTAAGAGAATGCCATGCAAAGAAAAAAACAAAAGCGGTCATAAAACTAATATTATAACACGAAAGAAACCAAACAGCAAGAATATAAAACGAAAATAGCAACAAACCGATCTGCAAAAACAAAATTGTGTCAAAATAATCAACAAACAGTTATGGAAATACGAAAACACGAACCAGGGAACCAATGAATAAAACATACCATTAAATTAGGTAGATCAAAAGCACGGTTGATCCATACGTGAACAAAAGCCGGCGCCGATGAAGAGGAATGAAGACCCGGCACATCCTGCACCGCAACCCAAAGAAGAAAACCGGAAGAAAGCCGACGACCTGCGAAAAAACAGAGCAATAAACAGGAAACAAAGATGAGAAACCCAGAAAACAAAAAGAACAAACAACATAGCAGCAAACAACAAATTAACACGAATCCAGCACACGATAAACAACATGAACAAAGAACGACGAAAAACAGAGAGAGCAAGACACGTTAAGAATACCCAACCTGATCTCAACGGGAACAAACATGACCGGAGGAACAACAAACAAACACGCTGAACCTCAAGAAAAGCACGGCGGAGCAAGAACAGGGAGGAAGAAGGAAAGGGGGGAAATAAGAGCTGCAGTAACCATCTGAAAGATCATGGTTGCCCCATGTGTGGTTTCGGTAATTAATGACAATCCTTATGGACTAATGTGTATATTGAGATATCCCTATAGGTTTGTCCATAGGCAACGCTTGAACTCCATATGTTGGATTCAAGGTTGAATTCATTCAAGGTCATTGGATATAATGAACATATTTGAGATGATCGAGAAAGAAGAAAAGATATGTTGTTGATCAAGGCTAAATGGAAACGAATGTCGATTCAAGTGATCAACACACAAAGCTAAATGTTGTATCATGTGGGATCATGTGATCCAATGATATGGTAAGCAATCATCTATATAGCTTTATGAACTAACCCATGATATATGTATGTGTGGAGTATCCTTGTGGGGTTAGGTATCTTTCCATAGGTTCGCATCAAAAGGAAGGTTTCATATAGCCTATGGAGGATGACGTCAAGTGGTGGGCGTCATCAGATAATGGTCGAAGTGAAGACGTGCCTTAGAAAGGCTCTCCCATAATGGAGTATGGGGGAGCAACATGTGAATCTTCACCAAGCGAAGCGCAATCAAGAAAGGTGGTCCAGTTGAAAAGATCAAAATCGTCATCATCTACCTCAAGTGGAATGCGCAAGGCAAAGGTATGATCTTGGTAGGGTTTCTATTTTTACCGGTCTCATGATGTCAGTTAGGAGACCGGGTTATAGGATAGTTTCCTCCAAGAGGGGCTCTCAAATTAGTAACTTGATCGTATCGTCATAGAGAGGTCAAACCTTTGCATCCTAGGCATCATCTTTCTTGGTTCTTAGTTGGCCTTTATCCTTGTTGGGTTTTGGTGCTTGTCGTAAACTTAATGACAAGCTCAAGTTTATCAAAAACGGATTTCGTATGAAAAAATTATTGCGTTTTTGATGTTCGAGGTTTTACCGGTTGTTCTTTTATCGAGAGGTCTAACCTTTCCCCATTTGGTTTTACCCTCCCTTGTTGGACTATGATGTTTCTCTACATGATGTTTTAAAGCTCTTCGTTGCGATTCCAACGAGCCCAAAATCATCGAAAACGGAGTCCGGATGCAAAAGTTATTGAAGTTTTCGTACCGTGTTATCTGCAGTTTTTGTCCCGGCGGTAGTACCGCCCCAGTACCGCCAGTAGTACCGCTATTTGCTCCAGAACCTGTTTTATGCGGTAGTAAGGGCTGTAGTACGGCCCGGGGCGGTAGTACCACTGTGTTTTCAGCGGTAGTACCGCCGAGGTGCGAAAATGGCTCATAACGGTCAGTTTTGGGAGTCCTATTTGAGGGGGTCTTCTTCCCCAATGAACATAACTATTTGAGCTCATTTTTGGCAAGTCTCTCTCCTCCATTGTTAACCTTATTGAGCTTGTCTATGTCTCAATCTCTCCAATGATTCTTGCTCCTTCTTGAGGGAAAAGAGAGGGGAGATCTAGATCTATGTTTTCACGAATCAATCTCTTCTCTAAGTGAGGGGAACCTATTGGATCTAGATCTTGGGATTCATTTGTTGTTTTCCTTGTTCTTCCTCCCATCTCCCTCCATAGTATTAGTTACTTTGGTGTGATTTGAGAGTGAGGGACTTTGACCACCTTGTGTGTTCTTGCCATTGCATTAGGTGCATCGGTTTGAGTTCTCCATGGTGATACGTGAAGTGAAGTTTGAGAAGCTTATTATCTTTGTGGATTTCCTCCTTGGGTTGCTTGTAACCCTAGGAGGCCTTTGTGGTGCCTTTGTGGGTTTCGGAGCCTCAACTTGTTGCGAGGTGCTCCGGGACTTTGTTGCGAGGCTCCAACTCATTGTGGAGTTCCCCGACCTTCGTGTATCGGTTTGGTCAACGCCTCAAAGTCGACCTCATAGTGGAACGAGCCAATCCCTTGCGGGGGTGAAGCTCACGGAGAATAGAGTGAGCACATCCGTGCTATTGGAGCGCCTAGGTGGCTCCACACTCTCCAACGTAGACGTACTTCCCTTGGGAAGGAACTACGGGAAACATCTCCTTGTGTCCACTTTGCGGTTATCTCTTCACCCGAACCTTTACTTATGCATTTACCTTTGTGATAGCCATCGAGCTTGAAGTTATCTATCTTGCTATCACTTAGTGGTTGTTCTTGTTTAGCATAAGTCGTTGGTGCACATAGGTGAACCTAGCTTGGTTAGGTTTCGTGCTTGATAGATTAAACATTAGTTTTATTCTGCATTTATTCAAGCCTAAACCGTAATTATTTTAAAACGCCTATTCACCCCCCCCCCTCTAGGCGACATCCTTTGCACTTTCAATTGGTATCAGAGCCAGGTTCCCTGTATTTGGCTTCACCACCTAGAGAGTAAAGATGTCGTTTAGAGAATTAGTGCACGATCCCTCTTTTATATTTGATGGCACAAATTATGTTGTTTGGAAAGTTCAAATGCTTAATCTTTTCAAGGACATGGGTCCAAATATGAAGAGAATCGTAGATATGGGTTTTCCTCCTCCAAAGGAACCACAAAATCTATCTTTAGAGGATGAGGAAAACTCTCATCTCGATTCTCTAGTATCTAATACCATTGTCTATGTTTTGAGCGATGTAGTCCTTGGGTCAATCATGATTTTTCGGAATGCTCATGAGTTTGGACAAAGCTTCAAGATAAATATGATGTGTCCAACATTATTGAGGATGATTGTACTCCCTCCTCATCCGGGCGTGATGAGCTCTCAACTTCTTCTAATTCACCAACATGTGGTAAGCCACAACCCAATGAGATGGTGAGTAGTGATAGGTTTTGCAAGGATGGTAGTGAACTTACTATTGATGATTCTTTACCTCTACATCATTGCAATGCCTCATCTTTGGACGCCAACACTTCTAGCACCATAAATGCTTTACATGCTTGTGTTGATAGTCCTTGCATATCTCGTCAAAATTGCTCATCTATATGTCATGATGATATGCTTGCTCTATCTTGTTGCCATGATTCAAATGCTTGTGTTTCCTCTAGTTCTTTTGTCACTAACAATGTAGAGCAAACTCATCCCTCTATGGAAGACTTGAGTGGTGCCTCAAGTAGTGTTTCATCATCATCGACCATTCCTCTATTTTGCCTCGTGGCTAAGGCTTCAAAGGTATCTCCTACTTTGAACCCCAATATCTCATGATGATGATGATGATGATGATGATGATAATGGTGAAGATGATAGTATCTCCTCCTTGAATAAGAAAGGAGAAATTGTCTTTCATGCTCTAAGAAAAATAAAAATGCTCGCTCTAGCTTCATAGAAATCTTGACTATTGCTATTGAGAGCAAGAAACTTATTGATGAGCATGAGTACACCATTGAGAAAATGGAAAGTCGTGAGCATGAGTGCACCATTGAGGAAATGCAAAGTCGTGAGTGTGAGTATGCCAATGAAATTGCGGACCTCTCTATTGCTCTTGATAAAGAGCAAACTCGTAGGGTAACTCTTGAAGAGTCCCTATATAATCTTGAAGAATCCCATGCTATTGATATTGCTAAACTTAACAAGGACCTTCAACATGCTCTTGCTCTCTCTAAAGTCCTCAAAGCTAAAAAAATGATGCTTGTGCTACTAACTCTATTTCTTGTGAAGCATCCATGTTGAAGGAGAATGTTGAGCTAAGGGCTTAATTTGAGTTGTTAACTAGCAATTATGGGAAATTGGAAGAAAATCTTGAGAAGCTCTCAAGCTCTCATAATGATCTTCTAGTCTCCCATGATTTGCTTAAGTTAGCTCAAGAGGCTATTATCACTAAGGTAAAATCTTATGAGTCTCATGTGGACATTAGCATTACTACCCAAAATGCTTCATTGCAAAGTGCTAGTCCTGGTATTTCATCAACTCATGATATTACTACATCTTGTGATGAATTACTTTCTATGCCTTGTCGCTCTAACAATGAAGCATCTACTTCCTCTAGTACTTGTGTTGAAACTAACCATGTAGAGGAAAACAAAGAGCTCAAGGCACAAGTCACTTCTTTGAAGAAAGACTTGAATAAGGGCCATGTTGGGAAGTCCGCACTAGACAATATGTTGAGTATGCAAAAATCTCCCAATGACAAGAGTGGACTTGGATTCAACTCCAAGAACAAGAACAAGTCCAAGATCAACAACAAGAAGAAGGGCCACGAACAAGTCAACAATTCGGCCAAGATTGTTTGTTTCAAGTGCAAGGTTGAAGGGCACCATGTTAGATCTTGCCCAATGAAGAAGAAACCTCTTAGTGAGAAGCAACAAGGGAAGCGGCCTCAAGTTCAATCTCAAGATCACAATGATGAAGAAAGGCCACTTCTTAAGAAGAATCAAGCCAAAGCTTCTCACGTTGAGAAATCAACTAAGAAGAAAGGTAGAAGTAGATGTTGCTACATATGCCGTGAAAAGGATCACCTTGCTTCTTCATGCACTAACGGTACCTTATCCAACCCCATCATAATTGATGATGTTTACTCTCTTAGGAAGGATAAGGTTGGCAATGTGTTTGCCAATTTATTGGTAGTCAAAGTGGTGTCAAGAAAAGAACCATTTGGGTTGCCAAGCCTATTGTGACTAACCTCTTAGGACCCAACTTGGTTGGGGACCAACAAGTAAAATTGATCAATAGGTGTTGTTGGAGGTCATTGGAGATTTGGCTACATCATGAAGAATTAAGGGATCTTCATCAATCACATTTGCCCAAGCCAAATCATTTGGAGTATCATGTCACTATCTCATATCCAATGTCCCCCTTGCGGTAACTTGCATTTAAATTACTTATACATTAAAGTTACTTGCCCCTAGCATGTGTTTGGTTTTGTTCCTTGCATGTGTTTGTATATGTTGTGCTCACTACTTACATATCTTGATGTGTATGTAGGTTTGCACACCATGTACTTGTGAGTGTGTGTTGAGCCTTTATTGCATCTTGTTGTATCTTTGTTGGCTCTTTTGAGAGATTAATGGACTACTCCATTTTGGAGAGTGATATGCTTTGGCACGTCACAATCCTAAAATGTGTGTACATGAGGAATACCACCTAGTTTTGATATTTCAAGATTATCTAGTGTCTATGTGTATGTCTTTCTCATGAGAAATTCAAATTCTATAATGTCCATTAATTATCTCTAGTTAGTTTTTGTTTGCCTCTTGTTTAAAAGAAATGGATTATCACATTATGGGGGAGTAATAAGCTTTGTGCATATTACAAGCCTAGAAAATGTGAACATTTAGGTTTTGCCACATAGAATTGATATTCTAAGTTATCTTGTTCATATGTGGCATGTTGCTCAAACAAAGTTCCATCTTGGTTAAAAATGCTTTGTTGCTTATCTTTGGATCCCTTTGCTCTACTCAAATTTATTTCGTGTTTTCTTTTAAATAGGAAAAGCGGTGATCCCATTCTTGTGCATTTACTTTCAAAGTCATACTTGTAGATAATGCACTTCTTTGGGGAAGCTATCCTAAAATGAGTAGAACATCGTATTTTAAATTGGTATTGGATCTTATTGCTTTTCTTGAACATGACTAGTGTTCAAATATGATATATGGAAAGTGATGATCCCATTTGTGTGCATTTTGTATTCGAATGCAAGATCATAAATAATGCACAAATCTTGGGGGAGCTACCATATATTATTTAGAACACTATTTGTTTTCAATTGGTATTTGATCCCGATGACATGTCCATTTGGAAGACAAACCTTTTCGTCTTGGTACTTTGTGCCATCATGAAAAGTATAGAGGGATTAGTTTATTCTTTGGAATCTTTCTCTCTTTTGGTGTTGGTTATCTCATTTGTTGAGATATCTTTCACTTGGTATAACTTTTGGGTTTTGTTCTTAATTCCTCGATTTACTTTTTCTTTTGGTATCTTGCCAATCATGTGTTGATTTGGCTCTTGGATATAATTTGGACAATTATCCTTCTTGTCACACCTTTGTGCGTATTCTTGGTATTCTTGATGTTTTGTCCAAATTATGTCTTCGTTTGGTTCTCGAAGGTCTTGGGCATGCATATTTAATACATGTATACTTTATGTCATGCTTACCTTCCATTGTTCCAATATATAGGGGAAACTCCACCGAATCCTAAATCGTCTAAGATGTGCATGAAATTCAATTTCATATATATATGCACATATTTATGTGGAGCTTATCCTATGTATTGTATTGTAGTTCTCTAACTACTTTGGACCCAATTAGTTTGGGAACCATTTTGTACTTGAATTTTGTTTTAGGTACATAGAAGATGCATTGGATGCTTGTCTCATTTCGAAGGAAGATGTCTTCACCAAATGACTTTTGGAGCCAAGCTATGAAGGTTGATGAACTCTTATCCACTACATCAATCCAATGCCATCTCGGTAACAAGTATCTCCCTCATGCATATTTTCTATGTTACAATCTTCCGTAGGTTCAATCTTGGCATGAATGTTCTTCTTTGCAATTGTCATGGTTCTTGCAATCCTACTTTCAAAACCTCTTTATTGCAAATGTGAGTGAGCGATGATGATTGCATATTAAGGGGAATATAGAAGATCATACCCATGATTCACCCATCCCGAATATGTCAATCTAGCATCTTATTGTATATCTCTTTCTTCAATTGGTATCTTGTGGTTTGTGATACTTGTTGCTTTTCTCAAAGCATCTCAAATATCTCTTGTTCCCTTGATGATATTTGTAATGTCTTTGATGTGTTGGGAGTTTTATTCACATCCAATAACATAAAATTGAGCTATGTGCTATGCTTTTAAAGCAAAGATCTCATTGGTGTATTTACTACTCCTCCTTAGATATCATGTTTCTCTTTAATAACTAATCTTATGTGTACATGCTTCTTCGTGGATGTATATCATCATTATTGTTATCCACTTAGAAACTTATATACATTTGACAAGTTACATCTCTATTTGATATCCTATCTCTTTGGTGCCACATCCTTATTTCGTTTTATCTTTTTTGTGGCTCCTAAATTTTTTGTCTTGAGAGTGCTTGTCTCTTTTTATTCGGTTCTTCATGCACTCATTATTGGCAAAGTTTTCTATTTGCATGTGCTTGTTTTGTTTCTTATGCTCTCTTGCAAATGTTTTATGTTTCAAACGATTATGGGGGAGTGATGATTCCATCTTTTGTGCACTTTGTATTCAAATGCAAAACTCTAAAATAGTGCACAAATATTGGGGAGCTCCTCTATTTTCTTTGAAGCATTCTTTTTGCTCATATCATAACATCTCTTGTTCAATTGGTTCTTCAGATTCTTGATTGCTTGGTTTTCCCTATCATCCTTTCTTGCAATCTTTGAATCCTCAATATAGTTTGATTTCCCCCCAAATATGCGTCATCGGATATGTGCATTTGATTTCACTCATATTATGAGAAATGCACACACTATGGGGGAGCTATTACTATATTGACCTTCTAAAGTTTTCCTCCCATTTCGGCAATCGATGCCAATGGGGGAGAAGTTTAGAGGGTTTCAGGGAATTTGGTTTTATGCTTTTGGTTCGTTCTTAAGCATTTGCCTTTCTTGCTCATGCATCATTGATTGTTTCTTTGCACGGTTGTTTATCATTCATTATATAACCCTCGTAAAAGGGATTGTCATCAATTACCAAAATGGGGGAGATTGAAAGAGCATGGTTGCCCGATGTGTGGTTTTGGTAATTAATGACAATCCTTATGGACTAATGTTTATTGAGATATGCCTATAGGTTTGTCCATAGGCAACGCTTGAACTCCATGTGTTGGATTCAAGGTTGAATGCCTTCAAGGTCATTGGATATAATGAACATATTTCAGATGATCGAGAAAGAAAAAAGATATATTGTTGATCAAGGCTAAATGGAAACGAATGTGGATTCAAGTGATCAACACACAATGCTAAATGTTGTATCATGTGGGATCATGTGATCCAATGATATGGTAAGCAATCGTCTATATAGCTTTGTGAACTAACCCATGATATGTGTATGTGTGGAGTATCCTTGTGGGGCTAGGTATCTTTCCATAGGTTCGCATCAAAAGGAAGGTTTCATATAGCCTATGGAGGATGACGTCAAGTGGTGGGCGTCATCAAGATAATGGTCGAAGTGAAGACGTGCCTTAGAGAGGCTCTCCCATAATGGAGTATGGGGGAGCAACATGTGAATCTTCACCAAGCGAAGCACAATCAAGAAAGGTGGTCCACTTGAAGAGATCAAGACCGTCATCATCCAGCTCAAGTGGAATGCGCAAGGCAAAGGTATGATCCTAGTAGGGTTTCTATTTTTACCGGTCTCATGATGTTAGTTAGGAGACCGAGTTATAGGATAGTTTCCTCAAGAGGGGCTCTCAAATTAGTAACTTGATCGTATCGTCATAGAGAGCTCAAACCTTTGCATCCTAGGCATCATCTTTCTTGGTTCTTAGTTGGCCTTTATCCTTGTTGGGTTTTGGTGCTTGTCGTGAACTTCATGACAAGCTCAAGTTTATCAAAAACGGATTTCGTATGAAAAACATATTGCGTTTTTTATGTTCGAGATTTTACCGGTTGTTCTTTTATCGAGAGGTCAAAAATTTCCCCATTTGGTTTTACCCTCCCTTGTTGTACTATGATGTTTCGCTGCATGATGTTGTAAAGCTCTTCGTTGCGATTCCAACGAGCCCAAAATCATCGAAAACGGAGTCCGGATGCAAAAGTTATTGAAGTTTTCGTACCGTGTTATCTGCAGTTTTTGTCCCGGCGGTAGTACCGCCCCAGTACCGCCGGTAGTACCGCTATTTGCTCCAAAACCTGTTGTATGCGGTAGTAAGGGCTGTAGTACGGCCCGGGGCGGTAGTACCGCTGTGTTTTCAGCGGTAGTACCGCCGAGGTGCGAAAATGGCTCATAACGGTCAGTTTTGGGAGTCCTATTTGAGGGGGTCTTCTTCCCCAATGAACATAACTCTTTGAGCTCGTTTTTGGCAAGTCTCTCTTCTCCATTGTTGACCTTCTTGAGCTTGCCTATGTCTCAATCCCTCCAATGATTCTTGCTCCTTCTTGAGGGAAAAGAGAGGGGAGATCTAGATCAACGTTTCCACCAATCAATCTCTTCTCTAAGTGAGGGAAACCTATTGGATCTAGATCTTGGGATTCATTTGTTGTTTTCCTTGTTCTTCCTCCCATCTCCCTCCATAGTATTAGTTACTTTGGTGGGATTTGAGAGTGAGGGACTTTGACCACCTTGTGTGTTCTTGCCATTGCATTAGGTGCATCGGTTTGAGTTCTCCACGGTGATACGTGGAAGTGAAGTTTGAGAAGCTTATTATCTTTGTGAATTTCCTCCTTGGGTTGCTTGTAACCCTAGGAGGCCTTTGTGGTGCCTTTGTGGGTTTCGGAGACTCAACTTGTTGCAAGGTGCTCCGGGACATTGTTGGGAGGCTCCAACTCATTGTGGAGTTCCCCGACCTTCGTGTATCGGTTTGGTCAACGCCTCAAAGTCGACCTCATAGTGGAACGAGCCAATCCCTTGCGGGGGTGAAGCTCACGGAGAATAGAGTGAGCACATCCGTGCTATTAGAGCGCCTAGGTGGCTCCACACTCCTCCAACATAGACGTACTTCCCTTGGGAAGGAACTACGGGAAACATCTCCTTGTATCCACTTTGCGGTTATCTCTTCACCCGAACCTTTACTTATGCATTTACCTTTGTGATAGCCATCGAGCTTGAAGTTATCTATCTTGCTATCACTTAGTGGTTGTTCTTGTTTAGCATAAGTCGTTGGTGCACATAGGTGAACCTAGCTTGGTCAGGTTTCGTGCTTGATAGATTAAACATTAGTTTTATTCCGCATTTATGCAAGCCTAAACCGTAATTCTTTTAAAACGCATATTCACCCCTCTCTAGGCGACATCCTTTGCACTTTCACCATCCGATCTAGAAAACAGCCTATATACCCCGTTTCATGACACTGTATTTTGGTCGGTAACCACTCGCAACCAATGGCGAGCCTCCAGCGAGACGCGAAATTGGTCCTTCTGACTACCAGCACAGTGCAACGTACCCGTCGACGAACGGAAGGAGCCCACCTCGGACGAAAAAATCGGGCCCGAATTCTCCCTGACATCACGAACAGTGCAACGTACGCGAAATACCCAGCGTGCCCCAACATACTGTAGAAAATACGCAGCGGCGACACACGCAAGGGAAACATCGGCACCGCAATGTCCCGAGCAACCGACATGTGGGCCAAGGAGAGGGAGGGACCCGCGGTCAGCGAGGGAAAGGGGAGAGGAACACGTAGCACGATCACTCTCCCGGGCAGGCACGCCGTGCACTTCCTAAAACCTAGAACGGTAAATGAACAAAATCAACCAATGGGAGAAACGCGCTCGGAATCTTTGGCACTGTTGCCCGTCCGCCACACCGATTAAACACGAACCGTGAGGCTGACGGGCGGACCCTCGGGCTACAGCGGTGATCCACGTAAGATGTCAGCGAGAGTGGGTGCAATAAGGCTGGTACGGTTAGCGACTTTGCAAATCCCTATTCATTCCGACTCCAGGAGCCGGCAGGGATCGAACGGAGTGGAGACACAGAGCGGGGAGGATCGGACGACCAGAAAGCCCAAATCGCTGAGGAGCCTCCAAAGAGTCTCACCATTTATATCTTTAGATTATTTGTTTAGACGTAGACGTTGCAGTCTCCATACTTGGCATATCCTATACGAACTAAATATGAAATATCAAATAGGCTGTGTGCGTCTGAGGTGCAGACGCCATGTTTAAATTCTTGTGCGGCATTATCGGGTTGAGTAGGATAAAGAAAACAAACTACACCGACTGCTCTCCAAAAGTAAGATGAAATGCCAAATGCTAAATGCTATCTTGACACCGATGTACTTGCTACGTACCTGTGCAACCAACTCCTTTTTTCTTTTGTCAAGGGGAGGCAGGACGGGGAGGACGGGCGAGGGTTTAGAAGAGGCGAATGGAAGGGGGGCGGCGTGAAGCAGGCCGCCCGCGGCACGAGGAGGAGGAGGAGGCGGCGAGGGCGAGGTGGTCAGGCACTCTGGCCTGGCCGCCGCGTTTGGTTTTTATATTTTCGGCGACTTGTTCTGGTTTGCTTGGAATTTGGATGGGAATGCGGTTGCTTTTGCGGCCTTTTTGTTCGGTAGCGTTTGAGTTTGGAATTTGATTTGGTTTTGGACAATGCCTCTACGTGTTCTCGAAAGTAAGAATAAATAGAATATATCGACGAGCGCCATTCCTAAGAATTATACTCCATTCCCAATTAAGAGACGGCATGGCAAACAGGAATGCATATGCAGCTCGATCACTGAACCAGTCGCAGAGTCGCATGGCATGGCCTAGGTGAGAAGAGAGGGGTCGGGAATCTGTTGCACGCATGGGAGAGCCCGCCGCCTCCGCCGCGCCTTCCGCTCCCTGCGTCCCCTCTCCTCATCACGGGTCTCACGTTTGCATTGCATCCGCACCGGCGCGCCCGCTGCGCATAGAAATAACCCATGCTTGCCCTTGTGGAGCTCCACTGACCCGAGCCCGAGACCCGCGACGGAGCTCGATCACCTCAGGCTAGCTCCGGTAACAGAGGAGAGCGACACATCGGCGGCAAGGATCGCAGCTCGATCACCTTGCTACCTCGAGCATTTAATGCGGATGTCCTTTCTATAACCCTCCCACACGCCCATCGCTTTGTTCTACCGCACCCCATGTGGCCGCCGTGGCCCGGGCTTCCGCGCCGGCGCGCGTGTGCGTATATATATTACCGGGCCATGGCGCGAAAGCAGCACACACTCCATTGCTAACTACTCGCACGGAGCTTTCTAGATTGGTTTAGCGGCTGCTAACTTATAGGAACCAGTGGTAGCTAAGGTAGGTAGATACGTGATCGATCGATCGATCCTTGTCATGGCGTTACTGCGGGAGCCGATGGTGATGTACGACGGCGGCTTCGAGCCGGAGGCGTCCGCGGTGGACGCGATGGGCTACGGCGGCGGCGTCGACGCGGCGGCGCTGTTCGACTTCGCGGGCTACGGCTACGCCCACGACGAACCGGCCGGCGCCTACGTGCCGGACGGCGCGGGCTGGGCGGGCTCGGGGGCGTCCGTGCTCACGTTCGACCGCCCCGCGTGCGCGCAGGCGGCGCCTGTGGTGGTTGCGAACGAGGAGGAGGCCGAGTGCGACGCGTGGAACGACGCCATGGACGAGGACCAGGCGTCGTCGTCGACCATAGGCTTCGACCCTGTGTCGGGTTGCTTCAGCCTGACGCAGAGGTCCGGCGGCGCGCACCGGCCGTTCGGGCTGCTGTTCCCGAGCACGACCGACGCCGCGGCGCCGGTGCGCGTCTCCACCCAGAAGCGGCCCCACGCCGTGCGCATGCAGCCGGACGCGGAGACGCCGGCTGCTAAGAGGCAGTGCGGCGCGAGCAGGAAGACGAGCAAGCCGAAGCCGAAGCTGCCGGCGCCCACCACCACCTCCCCGCCCAAGGACCCGCAAAGCCAGGTCGCAAAGGTAACACAGCTGCCGAAACTGGACTTCTTGTTACTGCCACTGCTCGAAGACTTTGTGAATATGCTATTACCTTGGAATTTCGGTGGATCTGACCCTTCCGTTGCTCTGAATTGTGTTGCAGAACCGGCGGGAGAAGATCGGCGACCGGCTCCGGACGCTGCAGGAGCTGGTGCCCAACGGCACCAAGGTGGACATGGTCACCATGCTCGAGAAGGCCATCGGCTACGTCAAGTTCCTGCAGCTGCAGGTCAAGGTGCGTACTTCTCTGAACCTGCTCTTGCTGTACTGACTGAATTATGTTAGTACGATCGACCGGCGTGTGGAAATTCTGACATGATCGGATCGCAGGTGCTGGCGACGGACGAGTTCTGGCCGGCGCAAGGCGGGATGGCGCCGGAGATCTCCCAGGTGAAGGAGGCGCTCGACGCCATCTTGTCGTCGTCGCCGTCGTCACAGAGGGGCCAACTGAACTGAGCTGAAGTGAAACTAGCTAGAAAAGGAAAATAAACAATACTTAGCTAGCTCTGCATCAACCAAGACGTGGATATGGTAGAAATTAATCAACAGCGAACCACCTCGTTCGAAGATAAATAATGAGGCATATGCAAACGTACATCCTCTTGTTAATTGGCATCAGCATGTAACCTTTTTTTCTTTTGCTTGGGAGCTAGGTAGTTAATTAGCGTTAAAAAAGTACGTACCTGATGTAGAAGAGAGGTTTAACGTTTTGTTAATCCTATCATTTATTTTCATGTGTTAGAGTACTACTCCTGGTGGTACCCCTTTTCTTAAATCATACTCGATCATGTAAGTTAGTACTCCCTCTGTTCCAATTTAATTGACTTGCTATACATCACATGTGGATGTATCTAGACTTGTTACATGTCTATATACATCCATATTTGGTGCATAGCAAGTCAATTAAATTGGAACGGAGGGAGTACTTAGTAGCTAGGTAAGATATGTAATGGTTAAGTAGCAATCGAGTTGCACGGCTGCAGCATGTCACTATGTTTTCTCCTCCTATCCTTGTTTTCTCTTCAGAGGGTCATCTCAACGTTTTCGACCTCACTTCTTTGTTTCATTATTGTAACACTGTTAGGACTGTGATGCAGTTGAATAGTGTATGCTAACTTGCCGGGTGAAGTTCACTATTCACGAGTCGCATGTACTCTCTCCGTTCCATATTAGATGATTTTCATTTATTCACATGTGGATGTATTTGTACATGTAACATGTCTAGAAACATCCATATTTGTACAAATGTAACGGATAATTTGGAATGGAGTGAGTAAGTTACAACTTTTTTTTAGGACATGTATGGCCATTGTTGGCCTCATCGAGCTTGGCCATGTATGATGTATGAATGAAAACAGAGGTGATGGAGGGTGGATTCTATACGCGTACCAGTGGTTTTCACAAAAGTAAGACACCCGCACTTGCGAACCTTTCAAAAACTGTGGATACACGGTGTGTGGGTCAATAATTAGTTTTATAAAATTAAGCCCCCCTGGAAAAAAAAAGGAAAAATATGCGGCTTTGCATTCTAAGCACAAAACAAAAGTGACGCCAGGCCAGAGGCCTAGCATCTTGGGCTGGCTGCGGATACATGATTGTACAGATCGTTGGGCCTTTTGTTCTTCTGTTATTCACCTCAAGAAAAAAAAAACAGGGCGTGAGGGTGGAGGCTGATTAATAGACATCGCCGCGTCCGAGCTTTGGAGATAAAGATTTGGTGATGAATTTGTGATGTGCTTCGTGGGAACAAACAAATGTTGGATGATATGACTGCAAACGTAATGGGTCTGCATGGATGTTTCACACCGGCTCATCGACCCGAACTATTTGGATTAGTGATTCTTGTCCCAAATTGATGTTGTGAACAGGTATAAATAGGGTTGCAAAGCGGCGCTAGATCCACCCCGCTTCCTAGTTAAAATACGTACGCTTGATTAGTTTTAGGGTATCACTATTGATTGGCTCAGTTTGTAGTACATCAGGCTTTGGCGGGCTTAAGCGGGACACCGCTTTGCAACCCTAGGAAGACGACGCCGTCTTCACGCGCATCCTCGGATCCGCCGCTCCACTGCTCCGGCGCCGCTCCAGACCCGCCGCTATGTCGCCCATCCAGATATCCTCTCCAGATTGGAAATCTAGCTCCGGCGCAGGCAAATCAAGCGCCTCCACGCTCAGCAGCTCGTCGCCGGCACAAAAAAAATGCGAGCTTTGACCTCAAACTCTCTGGCGCAGAGGAGGAAGAGGACGATCTCACGGGGATCGCGCGGACTACTCATCCTGGAGCAGCCGGTTGGGGTCACGCGGAGAACACCCAGCTCGTCAGGTCGCCCAGAAGAGGAAGGAAAACACCGGTGTCGGCGGGGTCGCGCGGAGGAGGAAGCCTGGCTCGAACGATCGTGCGGAGGAGGAGTCCGGAGACCTTGGGGATGGGGAGCCGTCGCGCTAGGTCTAGCCACCGGTGAGATATGGTCTAGCGCCGCCGCCACGCTCGCACATAGAGGGAACGATAGGAAGGAGGGTTTCGAGAGGTTATTTTCATTGTCAAGCGAAACGTTAGCGGGCCAGTGGCGTTTTCTGGCCCATATGTGCGCCAGAGAGCCAGACGATCTGGCAGACCACGGCAGGACGTACCGACGTACGACCGACCAACCATCACGACCGCAGACTCCCATTTAATAGTAAAGACTATTAAGATATTTGTTAGACTATGTGATTTAGATGCCACTACCATAAATATTTATGATATGTAATTTAGGCAATTGCCAAATAATTTATGATGATAATAATGTTACATTTTTTCTAAATATGAAAATATATCAAATGTATTTTTCATCTACGTACATTACAAAAATATAAGCAAAATTATGAAAACAATTGCTATGTGATTAACTATGTTAAATATGTAACAGAAAAATATACTCGCTGAGACCTTAGCTGGCTAAAAATAAGTTTGAAGTATAAAATTTTAGTGTAAAACTATATTTATTTCATTTCGCGCAGGGTCCAAATTATGATTGGGTTGGCAATGTTCTGACCTTTGTGCTCTAAGCCTCTAACCGTGACTAAATACATAAGATATGTTTAAAAATAAGATTTCGGCTATAACTGCAATATTACAAAAGTACAATGTAATAAGAAGGGTGTTTAGAGTGAGGCTGAAAAAGAAAAACAGCTAACTTTTTTTCTGTCTTTCCATGTATGTTAAAGCTCAGTTGTTTTCAGAAGTAACTCTTTTATATTTCTTTTGGTGGAATCTAGGAGTGAGTCATGTGTTGAGCTTAATATTGTAGCCGTGGTTTTGTTAATTAATTGGGGAAATCATTTTCTCTCTAAAAAAAAGAAGGCCTAGTGAGGGCTAAACAAGTTTTTTGATGTCTCTATACCTTCTCAGTTGAGGAAAGCTTTTCAAAACATAGTGTGGCTCTTTGCCTATGATGCTGGAATTGGTTTAGCCAGCTCTTGTCTTCCTTATTGACCTAATTGGACCAAAATTGCTGGGTTTGAACCATTTTTTGTTGCCGCAGTTGGGACACTATCTTGCTAATGAACAAGATTTACTTAGATGGAGGCGATACTCTATTAAATCGATGGTAAGTAGTTAGTCTTGTTCGATGCTCCTAATCGGGTTGATACGGTGAAAGGAAGCAAACTACAAGACTCCTCTCAAAAAAGTACTCCCTCCGTTTAGGATTATCAGTCACTTCTCCAATTTCTCTAAGACCAAGGCAGCGCGCTATAGGGTGAGTTATAGGAAATAAATTCGTTTTAGGTGCCTAATTTTGTGCTAATTCGATGCAGGTATTAAAGGTGGAATCCGAACGATTGTAAGGCCAATTAATTTTTCGTGTGCCTGCCAGCTCTTTCTAAACCAAAACGACATATTAATTGCTAATTGCGCCCTATGAAAGGAGAAAACCTGGTTTTGGAGAAGTGACTAATAATCCTATATGGAGGGAGTAAGATGAAATGCAAAATGTTAAATGCTCTCGTGACACCAATGTACTACAGTACTCCTTTTTTTCTTTTTCGCTCTAAAATAAGGAACGACGTGCAATGCATCTACGTGTTCTCCAAAGTAGAATATCCACGCCATTCCTAAGAACTATACTCGATTCACAATGAATAGAGGGCATGGCAAACATGCACGCATATGCAGCTCGATCGCTGAACCAGTCGCCGCGTCGCATGGCCTAGGTGAAAAGAGAGGGGCGTGGGAGAGCCCGCCGTCTCCGCCGCACCTTCCGCTCCCTGCTTCCCCTCTCCTCATCATAGGTCTTTACGCTTGCATCCGCACCGCCGCACCGGCGCGCCTGCTGCGCATAGAAATAACCCCTGCTTGCCCTTGTGGAGCCGAAACAAAGCCGGCTCAAAACTGGAGCTTCGGCGAACCACGCGGGCGAGCGCTCTCGCTCGCTAAGAGCGAGGTGTAGGAGCTCCCGAATTATGTCCCGAAGAGGTATACCCCATCGTCATACCTCGTCCTGGAGAGGTTGCGACCCGCAACCCACCAATTCTCGACCCGAATGCCCAGATTTCTGGCAACTATGGTTGAATCAGCGTGCTTGACAACTGAAAGTAAATCAAAGGGAGCTTCACCGAATCAATAGATGGTCTTGGCGGTCGGAATCGCAGAGCACAAGACAACGATTCCTGCCTATGTTCGGATGAATCCCTGCACTCTACTGGTTTTGTCTTGCATGTACACTGTTCCGACAACGTGTAGAATGTTTGTCAGCAATAAGAGGTTTGGCAACCCATGTGTAGCCTTAAAACTGCGTATGAGCAAGATTTGTTGGCTTCTATATCAGTCTCACTCTCCCAGATAAAGTTACCATCTTTTTGTTACAATTCTAATCATATATCGTTTGTTTACCAAGCAACTCTAATATTGCGTTTTCGCATCAAAAATAAATACTGGAATTGCTACCCTTTTTTTTAGGGAATCTAGTATTGGTACCTGAAAAGAAAAGCTGTTACGCTGCTGAAGCGAATGCAAGAGCTATTTATGGACGTGCCAGGCCCACCAGCCTCGTGGTTAGGTCCAACTGATTACCTTGGGCCGTCAGCCCAGCTTTAGCTTAGACTAAATTAGGTCTTGCTATTTCTCATGCTAGAGAGGAAAAAAAAAATCAAAGCCGATACTAAGGCCATCTCCAGCCGTCCCCCCCAGAGCCCCCCAGGAGGCCTTTTTTGCGCCGCGCCGGCCGAAAAGCGCCGTTTTTCTACCACTCGCCCCCCCCCCCCCCCCCCCCCAGAAGCCCAGTTAGCGCCGTTTCGGCGGAAAAAAGCGCCGGCGCACCCAGGCGAAACCCAGCCCACTGGGTTCGGCCTGGGGGGCGAAATGGCGCGAAAGGCGACGCGGGCCAGCTCTGTCAGCGACGCGAGGAAAATGGCGCGAAACAGAACGCCCGTGAAGCGGCGCGTCCTCATCTTCTCGGCTCCCGCGTCGGTCAAAAGCCTGCCGGAGTTATTGGCGTGGCCAGTGGCCAATGCTTCCGCCGGTCAAAGGCTGCCGGAGTAATGGCGTGGCCGCCGCGCGTCGTCTCGAAGTCCAATCGAAAGGCCACGCGGCGCAGCATCTTCGCCGCGGCGCGCTATAAAATCCCCCACCCCTCGCCGTCCGTCCACCCCAGTTCTCGCCTTCCTCGCTCTCGCCAGCCCCTCGCCGTCCTTCTGCTCTCTGCCTCCCTCTCGTCCATCCTTCGCCAGCAGCAATGGCCGACGACGGCGCCGCCGCTAACGGCTTTGGCCGCCGCAGCCTCCGCAAGAACGAGGCATGGGCCCTGTACCGGTGCGGGTACCCGTGCCCGCCGGACATGCGCGTCCCCGGCGCCTCCGGCGGCCAGGCAGCGTGGGCGCTCAGCACGGGTGGCATCCCCGTGCCTCCCATCCCTGTAGGCGCCGAGTTCGAGTACGCCGTCGACGAGGTCCGGGAGGGCCTGACGGCGGAGCAGGCCGCGGACCCGCGCTGGAGGGCAGAGGGTAACTCCGCCTTCTGGACATTGTACTTCCAGCGCCGCCACGAACAGGACCTCGACGACCGCGGCAACAATGGCCAAGTGGAGGGCCGCCACAACCGTGGCGGGCGCAGGCGGTGGTGGAGCGGCGAGGGGCGCAGCCTCGACAATGTGATGGAGCACATCGCCAACGGGAACACACCGCGCCTGGAGATGCCGCCGCGCAGGGCGTCCTGGACCCCGCGGCGGATGTGCGCGCGGCCTCCTCGTCGTCGGGGAACTCCTCCTCCTCCTTGACGCCCCCCTTGCTCAACTCCGGGCGCCCTGCCCCGGTGCGCAGCGGTGCCCTGCGCATCAATGAGCCACGCGGCGGCTCCCAGCGCCGCGCCGCCTCACCGCCACGCTCCTTCCTCCGCCGCCTCGTCAAGGCCAAGAAGGAGCCCAAGCCGGAGCCGGAGGAGGAGGAGTGGCCCGGCCTGAAGGAGGCGGAGGAGGCGTCCTTCAACACCGTCCAGCTGGCGCTGCCGGAATGGGCCGACGACTGGAGCCTCCGCTCCTTCACCGAGGAGGAGGTGGAACGCCAGCGTGTGGCCCTCGCCGACCTGGAGCGCAGGCGCGCGGAGTAGCGCCAGGAGCGCCAGCGAGCTACCGCGGCCAATGCGGGCCGTCGCAGCCGCATCCCGCCTCCTCCCATGGCGCCGGAGGTCGAGTACTACAAACTCGACCCGAGCGACGAGGACGAGGACGACGCCTTGCAGAAAGCCCTGCTGCTGAGCAAACTGCAGCACGGCGATGACGGCGCAGGCCCAAGCAGACCCCCCGGCGGCGATGACGGCTCCGACGACGACGGCGACTACAGCGCCGCGATCCGTGCGAGCCTGGGCCTGAACTAGTCGCCTCGGGCCGAATAAAAGTGTTTTTAATTTTTAGTTTTAGTTTCTGCCAATGTATCTCGGCGAGTTTGCGCCAATATGATGAACTCGCCGTCTTTTTAACTGTTTGCGCCATTTTTTGGATTTTTGTTGGGTCTGGACACGGCCGGTGAACGCGCCCCCCAGGGTTCAGTTTCGCGCCGTTTGGCGCCGCGGCGCCCCAGAAAAGGCGAAGTTTTGGACCCTGGGGGGCAACACGACTGGAGATGGCCTAAGAACCATCTAATCTAATCAAAATATTAAAATTTCTGTAATTGCACAGAAACGAGAACATCTTCACCAAACAACTATAAATATCGGCTAAGAATACCTGAGAAATAGTCACTTCGAGACCAATTTTCCAAACAAGAAACATGCGTTAGATTTTGTACTCCCAAAAAAAATGTTCACAAAAAAAAGATGCATTATGCACATATAGAAACATATGGGTAAAATTTCTCAGTATTTCCATGGCTTTTATCACCTCCGAGGGTCTTTTCTATGCACAGAATGAAAATAAAATGGCATTGCACTGTCATGTCCAGTAAAATCCTTGGAGGTTAAATTAATAGTGCAGTACAATTTTTTTCTTGTATAATTCTGTACGATAGAATCCTACAGATTGAAAACCACGTAAAAAAAATTATTATGAAAATCATCTGAATCAGAAAGACTCAAAATAATCTAACGCGGTGCTACAGGATTATGGGCCGCACACTCATCACTTACACACTAATTACATCTTTACTCTTCAGTTTTGGCATGGATACGGCCTCTGCACCCATGCTTATTAAAATGCTTTGCTTAGAATGCATGCAACGCAAGCAAAATAAAGTAATCAGGCCATCGATCAGGGACGTGCCGATACCGCCTAACTTTCCTGCGGAAGCACCGTCCTGGCGCTATGTTCCCATGCCATTATTAATTGTTGATTATTACTAGAACCCTATACCGCGCAACATGCTTGGGCCGTTGGGCGGGCAAAAGGCGAAGCCAAACGGATCCCACTGATGCAGAAAATTGTCAGGCTGTTTGACCATTTTGACGCTTGGATCCCACTGATGCAGAAAAATAAAGGCTCTATTCTTACACTGGCACGGACGTCACTCACCACCATCTTGTTTTGTTTACCTAATGATAAAGGAAATTAATTCTCGTTTTGTTTATGCCTTGCAGTGCGCCGCCCAATGATTCCGGTGGCGACCGTACGTCCCCGTTTGTCAAAAGGAACAAAACACGCTCCCATCTTATTGCAGCTGACAGAGAAGCATTTCTCATGCGTCCTCGTTCACACAGCCACGTCCCAACGTCCCAAGCAAGGAACGGAAAAAAAAAAAGTCTAGTGTGTTATGCGTCCTATTGCAGACTGACCCTCATGCTTACACCAAATTGGACAGGTGGGAAAACTTTGTAGTATTATTTTGAGAGAAATAGCCAACTTTCTACTTTATGGTCGGCATGGATGCTGGTTCACATCGTAAAAGTGCGAGTGAGTAGGCTATTACGCAATTGTATGATTGGTGCTAGAATAACGTGTTAGTACGCGTGTTCCACCCATGCCGGTTTAGTGTGGTTTGCATAAGGTCGTGGCGGTGACCTTGGATGGTTGGTAAAAATGGCGGAGTACGGAACCCCGCTCGTTTGGTGGGTGAGGGGAACCTAGACGGTGACTCCATAGATCAGTGATGTGGCTACTCCAAGCGGTGGAGCGGCGACCATGTGATACGTGTGAGGCTGCGCTATTGACCCAGTTGACCAGACGTACGCCATATGAGCATGCCATGTCTGCAGTGCCGAAGCTATTCACATGTCAGCCCCCCCTTCCCGCCCCAGCAGAAGAAAATTTGGCTAAAACCCACTGCATTTTGGCATGTTTTGCAACCAGTGGAATTTGGCCCATTTGCCCCCCCCCCCCCCCCCCCCCCTCAACTCTGGCCCAACATGCCTCTCCAGCCCGTTTGCCCCGGCAAGCGAGGTAGAGGCTCCGAGGTGTACTGACAATGTGGTGATGCACTTAGTTGTCGTGGTTTTCCCCTTTCTTTGGCTTGGCATGATGTGGACACTTCGGTGTGCTGATTTCGATAAAGGGTGAATTTTATGGACGGGTCGGTGTGGTGATGATGGTTTACAATGAAATTTCACTATGATTAGGGTTCTAAGGAACTCAGTTCGTGTAGCATCACGGCCTAGCGGATGTCGGAGCAACGACCCTAAAAGTTAGTGATGGTGGGCCCATAGTGCAATGATTGGAGTGATACCGCGGCGATGGCAACCTCACCAACGCTATTGTATTTATGTGTGACTTCGATTGTGTTATTGATTTGTTGTCATGTTTTATCAATATAAACCAGGGAAATCTTTTGTCGTGGTTTTTAGTGCAAAGGACAAGTTAGAGTAGCCATAGAGACCATAAAGAATTAAGGACTTGAAGAAGTAAGAGCAAGTATACATCCATTAACTGGTATCAGTTTGATATTAATATATTTTTCTTCATATAAAAAGTATACATCCATTGCCATTCCACATTCACGCATGAACAGAAAAGGCTTTCTTGGATGTTATGGACATGTTGTACTTTCTTGCATGGACAAACACCGGATTTTGCAGTTCTAAAAGGACAAAAATGAATAATTGTCGGGGACCCTTTGAAAAAACATTCGGCAGACATCAACACCCCCTCCCTCTCCATCCCCATACCTGCAAAGCTGCCCCCGTATCCCGGTGATCATATTATCAGTGCCAGCAGCACAACAGTGGCACGAACCGAGTAATCTCCACACATACGGCTGGGCGGCTGGGTGGCTAAGCTACAAGTACGACTCTCCAAGACTCCAACGACCCAACAGCAATAAGAAATACAGTATCCCACTAAACGCTGCAATTCTCACGGCTCCAGGCAGAGGACCCGGGAGAAGAGCAGATGGTTGGATCGCCGTACCGTCTTCGGCATCGCCGGTTGATGGACACGGCGCCTGCAACGCCAAGCAGTGATCCAGGTACAAGGAGTTTCTGCTTTCATTGTTCAAGTTCAAGACATATGTGTCAGTATTCTTGATTTGTTGCGGGTTGCGTGTGTTCATGCAGCAGGACATGGACATTCAAGCTCCAGTGGGATGCCTATCATGGTCTCCATCCTGGTGGTGGTCATCATCTGTACTCTTTGCTACTGCGTGTACTGCTGGAGATGGAGGAAACGCAACGGTGAGCTCTAGTTGATTACTACTCATCTTGGTGGTTAATTAGTATAGGTATAGTGTTAAATACTAGGTGGCTAACTGAGGGAATTGTTTGGTTCTTTGATTCTGCAGCCGTGAAGAGGACTGAGATGGCGAGGCTGAGGCCACTGTCCAACTCGGACTTGCCAGTGATGGACCTGACCACCATCGCCGCCGCCACCAACAATTTCTCCAAGGAGAACAAGCTCGGCGAAGGCGGTTTCGGGCCCGTTTACAGGGTACGAGCTAGCACTGCCAAGTCCAAGCTAGCTAGTTCTGTTCGCGTGCCATCGCATATTCGCATTGACTGACGTTTGAATCTCGGACAACTGATTGATTGATCTTCAGGGCGTCCTGGACGGTGGCTCGGAGATCGCGGTGAAGCGTCTGTCGGCGATGTCGCGGCAGGGCGCGGCGGAGTTCCGGAACGAGGTGGAGCTGATCGCCAAGCTGCAGCACAGGAACCTGGTGAGGCTGCTGGGGTGCTGCGTGGAGAAGGACGAGAAGATGCTCGTCTACGAGTACCTCCCCAACCGGAGCCTCGACGCATTCCTATTCGGTTCGTCAGTTTCCTTTCCCATCTCCCCTTGGTTTGAACTTCGGTTGTTAATTATTTACTCGATCGGGCAACACTCCTGTGTCCGAGATCGGTAGGATTAATTGGAGATTTTGCATGGTAGAGTGAAGATTGGGTTTGATTTGGTCTGACACATGGGCGTGCTTGCACATGGCTGAACCAAACTACAGCTCTTGGGCTGTGCAACCTCTGTAGTTAACTGATTTCGAGTCAATTAGGTCTAATGAGGCTACCAAATCGATGCAAAACAGGTCAATGGGAAGCCTAAGTAGCATGGACATTCGTGCAGCATCCATGTGCTTCATGCGTACAACCTTGCCAGCACTTCTACAGTTACAAACTCTGAAAAGTTAGGGTGAATTTTAACTTGATGGAACCATTAGGTACTGCAAAGACCGCGCACCTGGACTGGAGGATGAGGCAGAGCATCATCCTGGGGATCGCTCGCGGCCTGCTCTACCTCCACGAGGATTCCTGTCTCAAGATCGTCCATCGGGACCTCAAGGCCAGCAACGTGCTCCTGGACAACAAGATGAACCCCAAGATCTCCGACTTCGGCATGGCCAAGATCTTCGAGGACGAGGAGATCGAGGTCAACACCGGCCACGTAGTCGGGACGTAGTGAGTGCCGCATTCTCATTGCCGGTTTACTACTCTGACAGACATACTGTAGGTGCTAACCTGAAGTTAATGCAGCGGGTACATGGCGCCGGAGTACGCCATGGAGGGCGTCTTCTCGGTGAAGTCGGACGTGTTCAGCTTCGGCGTCCTGGTGCTGGAGATCCTCAGCGGCCAGCGCAACGGCGCAATGTACCTCCAGGAGCACCAGCACACCCTCATCCAGGAAGTACGTAGTTCTTCCCAACATCCGTTAGTTAGTTCTGTCAGAAAAAATGCAGTGTGTTGTCTCAACTGAACTCTTTGTTTGATGGTGTTTGCGTGCGTGCAGGCATGGCAGCTGTGGAACGAGGACAGGGCGGCGGAGTTCATGGACGCGTCGCTGGCACCCGTCTCGTACGCGAAGGACGAGGCGTGGCGGTGCTACCACGCCGGCCTGCTGTGCGTGCAGGAGAGCCCCGAGCTCCGGCCGACCATGTCCAGCGCCGTGCTCATGCTCATCAGCGACCAGGCGTCGCTGCCGGCGCCCGAGCGGCCGCCGCTGTTCGCGAGGCCGAAGAAGGCGGCGGTCTCGCCGTCAGGGTACTCGCTGGGGACCGGACGACCTCCAAGACGCAGTCCGTCAACGACGTGTCCATCACCATGATCCAGCCACGATGATAAAACAAGTGTTTTTTTACGTGGTGACGACCGGTGAGACGTCCACCACACTCCACGGCTCCACGCAAGATGATGAAGATGAAGAGAAAATATATATTAGCATCGACATGCAGAAATGTCCATCGACAGTAGGCAAAGATTAGCAGTTCCATTCTTTCAGCCAAAGCTGGCTACTACAAACCAGCGCTCTGTAGATAGTACTGTTTCAGTAGTAGTAGCATCTTGCGAGGTTGTTACTTGTCGCTGCACAGGGAATGACAATGGAGAGAAGCTTCTGCGTTTGGAAGTTTCGCACCATGAGTCCATGACATAGACAGCAAGAAGGTGCTTCGAACTTACTTAGAAAATCTTAGAATCCCATGCATATGAACGGTGTAAATGTGAACTGAACCTGAGTTTTTGTCTAAAGTTCAAGATGGATGATACGTGATTGATGCTTGCGAAAGAAACAGAGACCTGAAAAAACAGGACCTGGATGCTGAAAGGAGAGCATCCGGTGCCGACTTGGACTTGCTTTGTCACAAGGTCAAGGAAATTCCGCAATGTCCCAAGCATGCGCACCCATCAGGAGTACTAGATTAGAAGAACACGTATTACTCTCCTTTGTGTTTAGCCAACTTACGTCTACTTAACGACCTAATGACGCCATGGTCTTGACGTACACAAACCGCACCTACTCCAACTAGCAGTCATTCACACGAACAGATATATGCTAATCTTAAGTGGAAAGGTATCATGACTACTATCTACTCGTATTAACTTTAACCCAGGCGGCTAACAGCTAGCGACACCTGCTCATACGTAGATGAGAGCTACACCTGCTCAGTTGCTGCTTTCAGGTGGACCGCTATGAGGATTCGTGGTAGAAAAACATAATCCTGGGTCTTGCGGTGCATGCATTTTTCTAAAACTTAGCGACTAAAAAGATATTTAGTAATAGTAAACTTCTGAAAAATCTCAACCATTTTTTTTTAGATAAGGGGTTTCCCCGTTTCTATCATCAGGAACCATCATGTTTGTAGCTACAAGAAATATAAATAAAAATGGACAGAAAAGTAAATCAACATGCGGCTGCTACGGAAAGTTGCTACGACAGAACAACTATCTTCCTTAACATCTCTAATCGTTTTATTCAGTAGCAAAGTAAAGCAAAATATCCAAAGTTCCTCATTTCTTTTAATGCTTCCAACTCCCAGCACACTATTTTCTTCAGCTCGTTAGTCTTCTTCCCATCGGTCTTCATCCACGATTTGCTCGAAAGATCTCACTTTGACAATTGCACGAACAATTTGGCTCCCCAATTGATCAGATCTCAACAAAAACTGGAGATAGACCATCTGATCTCTGATCTCACTATTTTCTGGTCATCTAATCATCAGATCTCACTATTGTCAAGGAAAATTGTATTAACGAGTTTTAAAAATTCATAGCATATGAAAAATCGTGGATGAAGATCGTATTAACGAGTTTTAAAAATTCTAAAAAATAACCTGGATGATGGTGTATCCCGTGAACGTACTAAATATGAATTTAAATACTTTGTATTATAAGCTACGTAAAAATGACAAAATCTAGTAACATTTAGAGATTTAAAAATACATACTTAGATCACGCTTTTCTCATTTTTTGCATGTTTGTGGGATACACCATTAGCTACATCTGAATTTTTTTTTCTGATTTTTCAATCCACTGCCTTGATCCACTTGGCTACATCCGCCCCTTATCCGGCTAAAGGATTTTTATCTTTTTTTATTCATCATTATTCTATTTATTTTGATTTGACCTCCATACTTCGATCGAGATATTGGACATAGAATGCCACTCTTTAAAAAGGAAAAAAAGGGAGTAATCAGATGTGACACGAAAAAAACGAATCCTTTTGTAGCTCATCATTTATTGGCCAAAATAGAAAAGGTAAATATGAAGGAGGAGAAAGAAACAATAGTAACGTGGTGCCGAGCATCTGTAACTCGTAAATACAATTGAACCATGTGAGTCAAAAATCTCCACTCATGTTGGCTATGTTGTGCTAGAATGCTAGATTAACTCATTTAGAGTAATATATGTATTTACCGGAGAGTGTTTTCTTTTGGCTCTTGAGTTCCAGTCCTCACTCTATTAAAAAAATTGAAAATCATAATTATAAATTTAAAAAAAATCTAAAAAATGGATGTAATCAATGCTATATCTTACAACCGTGCAAAATATCAGGTTCAAATACCTTATATTATTGGCTACCCAAAAACAAAAAAATCTTATTAAATTTAGTGATTTGAAAATATGCATACTTAGATCCACTTTTTGTAATTTTTGGAGTTCGAAATACGAAGTATTTGATATTGATATTTTATATGTTTGTGGGATACACCATGAGTAAATCCGGATTTTTTTTCGAATTTCATAAATATGATTGTCGCAGCAGTGGAACATGGGGTTCCCCTAATGCTGCCAAAGTGGGTCCTCCGCTGGGGCCCACCAGGAAGATGGACAAGGCAAGGAGTCAAGTACAGCAGATGGGTTAGCCCATCTGCCTCAAGGACACCCGACAAGTTCGACAACAAGTCTTTGCGGCTAAGGACCAGGTGACCTTCCGGGTCGCCCCCTCGCCCGGAAAACCAGGCAAGACACCCGCGGGTCCGTGCTCCCGGCAGGAGGCCAGGCGCGCCCCCGGGTATCCATCCGTACCATCGAGAGGATAAGATGCCAGCTCGCCGGAAGCTGGTGGGAGACTTGGGCGCCAAGATGAAGGCCGCGCCCAGGTGACGTTGCCACGAGCGTAGTTGGTGGGGCGGACAGGCTTTGTCCGTCCCACCTTTTCCAAGGTCGGACGACCACGCCGCCCTCCTCAGAACGCTTGGAGGAGAGAGTGCCACGTCTCCTCCAAGGACCGCCGAGGGGTTTTTCCCGCCAAGACCCCTCACACCTCTCGCGTGCCCATCTCGGATCCCCTTAGCCTATAAAAGGAGGACCATGGCACCGAAGAGGGGGGGGACGAACCGAGATAGAAGCAAGCTAGAGCTCCGGCAAGACTAGACTAGGGTTCGGAAGGTAGAGAGAGAGGTGATCTCCCCAGGGCAGGATCTGCTCTTCGTCTACCTCCGGCCGAAACTCTGCCGGGTTCACCCCAGAACACTCTTGTACACCACACCATGATGAACCTCTCAATCCAGACATGCAGGAGTAGGGCTTTTAGCCTCCGGGCGGCCTGAACCTGGGTAACTCTGTGTGTCCTGTTGCGTTGTTCGATCTCTCCCTCTCGACGAAGAACTTGGCGTCCTTGCTCCCGGGTAAGGCGTCTTCCAGCCTCCTTCGCGCCCCGTGCCGAACCTAAAAAGGGGGTATCATCTACTCCCGGTGTCCGTCATCCGAGACACGACATCTGGCGCGCCAGGTAGGGGGTGCAAGCGCTGGATTCGTCTTCTTCTTCATCGACCTCAGGTTCAGCGTCAAGTTCATCGTCAAGTTCTGCGTCGAGCTTCTCGTCCGTGACAAGATCTGCTTCAGACCCCCGGCGCCTTCGGAGCAGCATTAGTTTCGGCTCTCATAGGCGAGGCGCCGAATCCGACGGCCAAGATGACAAAGAAGAGAAAGGCTAAGGCAGCCATGGAGTTTCTGCGGTATCCAGGACTCGGTTTTGTCCTAGGGGAGCCCTCGTCGACCTCCGCCACCAAGGGTCGGGACTTTGGAGTGCAGTTTGTACGACCAGCGGCGTATGTCAGTCCTTTAATCAGTGAGGAAAGGCCTCAGGAAAACGCCATGAGCATCGATGTACCTTCCCCCTCGTGGACGCACGAGGAAAGGGAGGAACTCTGCTCCGACGTGACACCTGCAGCGCAGCCTCTGAAAGGCGAAGGCCCAGATCAGAGCATGGAGGATGATCCTCACCTAGAAGATCCTCTCATTTACGTGCCCCAAGAGCTCAAGATTCCTCTGCGCAAAGATGGCCAGCCTGGAGTGTGGTGCATGTACCACAGATCTGATAGACACAGTCTGGAAGAGTGCCGCCAGTTCAACGATATTCAGTTAAAGCAGAAGAACGGGGAGTGCTATGCCTGCGGCGAGCCAGGACATATCTGCAGAGATTGCCCCTTCACCAAGAAACCAAAGAAAACCAAGGCCAATCCCGGCGCTCCATAGAAGGGAAAGTCTTTCCGAACCTTCGCTAATGCCTCTACTCAGACTGAAGAGCGTGAAGAGCCGGCCCAACCCAACGGACACAAGATTGTCAAAGATTAACTGCTGCCAGTTGGGACCAAACTTTCGTCTGCGGCAATTCTGACGAAGGAGAATGGGAACTCCCGGGTCATATAGTGACAATACACCCGGGACCGAGTGGACCTCCCCAAAGTACTGGATCGCGAAGTGGCTGGCTTCCAGTCCTCAGAAGTAAACAGCATCCGGGTCTCCGGACCGGCATTTCTATCATGCCAGCCAGTTGCCGGATCACCAAGAAGGTGAGCTCCGGGTTTTGCAGTAAGAGGGTCTCTGGACCGGCATTTCTATCATGCCAGCCAGTTGCCGGATCACCAAGAAGGTGGTCTCCGGGGTCTCCGGACCGGCGTCAGCCAGCCAGTTGTGCCTTCGAACGGCATGCAAGGACCAGTCCCCGCAAGGGTGTATTGGGCCCTTGGGTATATTTCGGCATGGAAGCCCTGTTCCCACCAAGAATTGTGGGGCAGGGCTGAATTATGTCTGAAAAACAACATAGAAGACCCGCCACGGCGGCAGCGCGACGAAGTAATTGCCGGAATATACCGAAAGGAGGTCAAATGCGAGCTAAGTATAAACGCGCTCGCGCGGGCTTTTTCCCGTTACATCGGTTTTATACACTTTGGCTAAAGCGAAAGCGGGCGTAATCTTGGGGTAGCGCCTCCGCGACAATACTGTCAGTTTCCCTCGGGCAGTGGAGTCGTGGGCTGAGGTCCGTACGGTCAAGACCGGTGGGTCCCTGGGGGTTGCGCCCTGTGTCAGCAATTCAGAACAGTCTGATTGCTCACGGCTGGTTAGCGCTCACGCCCTTGGACCCTTCCCGAGTGCGTTAAGCCCCCACGAGTGCAATAAAACTCATGTAAATCGGGAAAAAGTTATTTACATTCAAAGTGCAAAGTTCATAAGCCTTTCGGCGGTACAATTGCAAAAGCATGGTTCACGGCCTTTGGTATTGTCCTGTCCTTTGCAGGACCTTACAGGTTTACGGGTTGTCTTCACGGGAAAGACGCCCCAGGATCTCGTCCACTTGGCCAGCAGCGTTTGGAGGAGTCGGCATCCCGGGTCCCAGCCTCTCCAACTCGGACAGCAGCGAAAGTTGCGGGTGCTGCTGGTGGAGGGCCACGACTATGCGGGTGATGGCCTGCCGGATCGCCTGCTCTCCTTCCGGGAAAGGGGCTCTGCTTTTCCGCTCCCGGACACCCCTAACCAGCGTCGCCACGTACTCCAAGAACGCAGGATAATGCATGAAGGTGCGAGAATGGTCAGCTTTGAGGGTGGGCGGAGAAGACACCCCCAAATCAGTGAACTCTTTCACAATCCTCGAGGACCACGTGTACATCTTGAGCAAGATGTTGTGATCCTCGCGACGGTGAAGCTGGAACTGGTGCTTTCCTTCTCCAGCGCCGCTTTGGTCTCCGCCAGCTCGGCTTGAACCGCTTAAGCTGGGTAGATTTCTGCTCATGCTGATCCCAGGCAATTTGTGCCTGTGATTTGGACGCTTCCATTGCCTCGCGGCCTGCTGCCAGTTCTTCGGCCTCAGCCTTCCGGGTAGCTCTCGCCCGAGCTGCGGCTTCGTCCCTGAATGCCACCGCCTCTTCAGGCGCTGGATCTGCTTCTCCAGCTCTGCCCGACCCGCAAGCGCACCTCCTTGGTCTTCCCCACTGCGAGCAAAGGCCTCCCGCTGCACAGCTATGGTGTGGGCGCTGGATTTCACCTGCCGCCTGAGATCCTCCCTCTCGTCCCGGATCCGCTGGGATTCCTGTTTTGCTTGCCGAAGACGCTTTCGCTCATACTCAAGATCTCCAGCCAGCCTCCTGAGACGCTGTCTTGGGATTCGATAATCCTGTCTTTGGCTCGCAAGGCTTCCGCGTTTTCTAGTTCAACTTCCTGTCGGGTCCACCCTGCCGCGTTTTCCATCCCCTGCTCCAGGCGGACCTCGTCTTGGAAGGATTTCAGTTGCAACTGCTCCAAGGCTTCGAACTGGGCTTGTTCCTGCTCCTCGAAGTCGCCAAGCGCTGCTGTAGCTCCCACTCTTCGCGAGCTATTCTAAGCTCGCGGGCATGGAGCATCTCCTCGTCCGCAGCTATCCTCGCATCTCGAGCACGCAAATCCTCCCCGTCACCAGAAGCAGCCTCCGATCGCCTCTCTATCTCGGCGCGAGCAAAGGCAAGGAACTCCCCAGCGCCGGGGAATGCCCTCGAGAAGCCGGCTTCCCGTGTACCTTCCCTTGAGGGAGAGAAGTTCCACGCGAGGATTGACCGGTCTCAATCCTGCGTTCTAGACGAGATTCCGGGGGCTCCACGTCGAGCCTGCTCCCGGGAGAACCCGCCGCCTCAAGTTCTGCGTCAACAAGCGGCAAGTGAGTCTTCAAGGGCCGTACCACGGCCGCGAAAGGACCATGTCCAAAGCTTCGAGAGGACGTACCCGAAAGCAACGAGGAGCTCGCTGGTGGTCCCGCCGTGGAAGTCATCTCTTGAGTTCGGGGAAGGGGGGTCCACGCCGCCATCTCCCTCTTTTCCTGGACATCGCGCTGTAAAGACGGAGTTTCGACAGGAGACGGGGGCTCCTCCGTGACCGCGACAGAGCTCTCCGCGGTCTCCCCAGCTTCAACGTCGTCTTCGACCCGGCGGCATTTCCTGGAACTTCCGAGTTCCGGGATCTACGAAGAAAACAAGGCATCACGTCATTGAAGCGTCAGGCAAAGATTCGTCGCCCGGGTTGCAAGGACTCTAACTTACTCTCGAGTCCGCTTGGCTCCGGGGACGCTCCAGCTCCTTCCTCCAAAGCACCGGAAGGGATCGGCAACGACAGGTTCTCCTCGGCGCCATCATCCGCTAGGAGCGGAGGAGGGAGAGCTTCGGAGTCATCTCCCGACTCTGGCTCGTCAAGTGGGTTTGGGTGCGCTGGCTGCTCCAGGAGCAGTTCCACCGCTGCACCCTCGACCCTCGTCCGGACCTCCCTCGCCTCTCGGGGAGAGGCAAGGTCCGCGTACCCGGCAGGCTCATCCGGGGCAAGTTCTCCCTAAGCTTCGTTGTCGGACAGATCAGGACCTTCCGGGGAAACATCTCTGCCGAGCAAGTAAGCAGTTGTAGAAGACCCTTGACCCGGTGCGATCTTCTGCGCTGGAACCGGAAGGGAATCCAGGAATTCGGTGCCAGCAATCCCGAATGCGTTGCATTCCGGCATGAGGGTCTGGGCAACCGCGCACCTGAGCCATCAAAGAGGGGAAGCACTCCTGGCGGAAGATGAAAAGGAACACCCGGAAGCAGAAAGAGCATCTTGCTTGACCATTCTTTCCACTGTAAGAGGAATCCAATCCTCGGCTGATCCTCCCACAGCGGCTGTGACCTGTGCTGCAGCGGGGCGATTCCTCTTCGGATGAAGTCACCCACAATGGCAGAGCATGTCAGCTTTTGGTCGCGGAGCTCAGTTAGTCTTTCAATGATTGGGGTAAGAGCTGGACCCTGGGAGCTTCTATCTTTGGAGTTGGCCAGACGCTCCGCAGGGAAGGTTAGCGTCAGGAGGTGGGGATTGAAACCTCCCACTGAAATGAAGTACTAGTTGTGTCTCCACTCTCCCCAGTCCGGTTTAAGCTTCACAACTGGATATTGGTGCGCCGACGACTTCCTGAGGCGAAAGGTAACCCCGCCGGCTATCCACTTCGACCTTCCCAGGCGGGGAACAAAGAATTGGCGGAACAAGGCCACCGAAGGCGTTACCCCGATGAATGCCTCGCACACATAGGCAAAGGAGGCCAGAATCAACACCGCATTCGGATGCAAATGAAGCATATGCAGTCCGAACACCTCCAGGATGGCGAGGAAAACGATGAAAAGGGGGGCAATAGTCCCATCACCGAGAAGTTGTGGAAGATGACCACTTCATCTTCTCCCTGAAGACCTTCTCCAGGACGGATTCCCACTTGTTCTCCACCACGGAATTCCAAAGCTATTGCGCGGCGAGCAGGATCCACCTTCCTCTCATCAGCATACGCGCTCGAAGAGAACACATCCTGCATCACCCTCTTCGGGGGAGCCACGGCGGTGGCGCGAGAAGCTTCAATCGCTGCTTTTCTCTGCCACCGATTGCTTCACTTTCCGCACTCCTCCCCTCTCGCGCCTGGGCGCCATGAGTGGCAGAAGAGTGGACTCTCTGAAGTAAGATCCAGGCGGCCGAAGGAAGAGGGAGGCGTTTGACGAAGAGGAAGGGTCGGATTCCGGTGGCGGCGAGTTGGGGATTTCGGAAGATTTGGGGAACAACTGCCGCTGCACTGCGAGGCGTGACTCATAAGGCTTCCCACGCGTCACATCGCGGCCCCATTACTCCGACTGACGCGGGGATCGAGGGGGCGTTCCGCTTCAAGCGCTCCCTCCCGTTGGATTCAAAATAGACGTTGGCCGTCCGTGCGAACTGCAACGTTCGCCACGACCAAGTCCAAGAGAAACTCGGGGGCTCGTCTCTACTTCGCCCTGGCGAGCCCCAGGCAAAGCAGGCAAGGCGCCGGGTACCCACTTTGGCCAACTCTTTGGCCATAGTCCCGGCAGCAACTGAAACAAGAGCCGCCGGGACCATGCCCGGGGGCTACTGTCGCAGCAGTGGAACATGGGGTTCCCCTGATGCTGCCAAAGTGGGTCCTCCGCTGGGGCCCACCAAGAAGATGGACAAGGCAAGGAGTCAAGTACAGCAGATGGGTTACCCCATCTGCCTCAAGGACACCTGATGCATGTAAAATGCATACATGAACTTTGCATTATTTTACTTATATTCCAGTCATATTTGCATCATATAAGGGTTATATCACTGTTTTATAATGATTTTGGGAATATTTGATATGTTTCCTATTTTTTATGAAATTAACCCTGCGCAGGCAGAAAACCCTATTTCTATATTTTAGTGTTTCAGGGACCCAAATGACGTCCAAATGACCTGGAAATTTACGAGCATCAGTTTTTGGAAGGAACAAAGCGTGGGAGCGAAGGAAGCAAACAAGCGGAGGCCCGAGGGCCCAGATGAGTGGGCCCACGCGGCCCAAGTACCTGGCCGCGTGGGACCCCCCCTTTTGGCCCTCGGAGCTCCGTTGCCGTCGATCTTTCCTCCACCGACTCCGTTTTGACCTAAAAACGCCTATAAAAATAGTCCCCCGACGTTCTCTGGAAGGAGCGCCGCAGAAACACAGAAACCACGAAACAGAGACCTGGAGTTGCAGATTGGAGGGGGAAAACTCCGGCGGGGCGCTTGTAACAGCCCAAAGTTGAAAACCTGAAAATCTGTATAAAATTTTCACTTTTGTGTTCATTGCATCATGGCATGCGTACATCATTGCAACTCTTTAAATTGCTAAACAACACACTCTTTGGTTTGTCAAAAATTGGAAAACTAAAATGCCAAACTTGCTCAAACTTTTCTACAAAGCACTGCAAGCATTCAAAGTTGCAAAACATATTACTTTGACAACTTATACTTGTCAAGGAAGGGCCAAAGGTTCAAAAGATAATGTTGGCAAACTATTTTTATTTGGAAGTGAAGTAAAAAGAGGGCAACTCAAAATTTGCCTGTGGGCAATCTCTATTTTATTTTTCCTAGCAGGTGATTCTCAAATAATCTGTAAAAATTAGGGGAGCTTCATATTAATATAAGGACACTCCCCAAAAATTGGCATAATTTTTGGAGGTGTTTAAGTGGCCCAAATAATTCAGAAACTGTGCAACCAGTGCTGGCAGGGACCAATCCGTGAGGTTTTTAAAACTTGCAGGGGCCTCTTTGTAAAAATTGCATCTCTCCTCTCTCCTCCCGCCAAACCCGCGCCGCCGTGGCGTGCTCGCAGAGCTCGCCATGCCCGGGGCCCCCTTCCCCCTCCTCTGCCTCGCCTCTGTAGGAGAAGAGCACCACGAGGAGCCCTGCTCCCCGTCCCCACTCGCCCTGCCCCATCTCCTCTCCCCTTTTCTTCCTTCCACCGAGCCGCCATGGTCGCCTTGATGCGCCGCCGCCTCGTCGTAGACTGAGGAAGCCCCGAGCAAATCCAAGGGCACCACGACGTTCGCCTCGCCGTGCTGCTCCACTTCACCAAAGGAATCGAGCCGGGGTCGCCGCTTTTGCCGTAGCCGCCCCGTTTCCCGCCGACCACCGCCGCCGCTCGCCGGACGAATTCGTCGCGGTCGTCGCCCCTCCGGCCTCCCCAAACCACGAGCGTGCTCCTGGTGAGCACACCCACCTTGCTCTTCCCTCCGTTCCTCCCCTAATCCCCGGCGTCGCCGTTTTTCCGCCGGTCGTCTTGCGCGGCCGTGCCCCTGTCTCTTGCTCGGAATTTCCGAGTTCGAATAGAACCGGATTTTCCGATTCGATGCAGTACGCAAATCGTTCTGTCCTTAGCCAAATTCTGGAGACGATCGCGTCGATCGGATATTCCGATTTGTGCAAGGTTCGGACTATCCGATTTCTACCAGTACCGAAAATTCTTCTGTCCTTAGCCAAAATTTCGAAGTCACTGTCCACTCGGATTATCCGATTTAAACAAATTCGGAAATTCCGATTTAACACAGTACAAACAAATATTTCCTGTTCAATTTAATTCTTTCTTCTAGTCTTGGTTTTAATTAGTTGTTTGTGTTGGATTTAAATAATAACCAGGACTTCAGTAAAGGAAGAAATAAAATAATTAAAAGAGGAAATAAAAGAAATAAAAGAACCTATTAAAATTGTTAAATCATAAAAGTAATAACTTCCATCGGTGCATTTTAAAATTGGTGTAATATACCAAAAATGCTCGTAAATTATGATTTAACTAGTGACATTATCTCATGCATGTTTACCTCATATATGAGCACAGGAAAACATTAAAAACCTGGTAGAGCAATATTTTTCTCTTTCGGTGAATAATTATTTTCCCGCACCCCATTGAAATTGCTAGATCATCTAGATAGAGTTTAGTACTCTAAATTGTCATGTCATCATGTTGTGCTTTGCACCTAGTGTATTGTTGTGGTATTTATTTGGTTCCTCCCCGTTGTTGTTTGTGCATCGGTAGATCAAGGAGTTGAAGTGCCACCCCCGTGTCGTGACGATCCGTATTACCAGCCGTATCAAAAAGGCAAGCGTAATTCCCCCCTCTGAGCATATCTTATCCTATTTTTCCGCAAGTATTTTCTCCACTATAATATTGCATGCGGTTCCAAATGTCAACTTTATTTGGAGTAGAGTATCCTATAGTTGCATCAAGTTCCCTATGCCATACACCTGTTCCCCTCCTATTTAACCATAGGATTGTTTTGTTGGCCGAGATAATTACTATGCTATGTTGATGCTTAGCCATGCTTAGTTAAGTGCATAGCAGTACTATGGTTACTTCATGTTGGTAACAGGTGCTGAGATGAGAATGACGGTGGAGAATTGTGGTGACGGATAATAAAATGCTTAAAGGTGGGGATGAGAGGCCACATGGGATGTGGTGGGTTGTCTCGTTCTCGCCGCCTAAGTGCGAGTTCTCGCCTACGAGCCAAGTTGAGCGTGCAACCATGCGTGGGCATATGGAACCTCGTCGACTGACTAACTTGTGGCGGACTAGCCGAGGGTCCTCTAGTTTGGCTTTCCATTTGCGCGTGCGTTGAAGATGGTGGCCAAGACTGAGATGAGGATGGTTGTGTCAGGAAAATAAGTGGCCGCGGGACAGGGTGCGAGAAGGTACCTCTTGTCCTACCGCCACTGATGATCCTGGGTTAGTCTTAAGCGAGGTAAAGGTCGTAGCCGCTCCCACCCAGCCGGCTTTCCCCGGAAGAGAGCTAAGAGCTAGGCAATGGGCCGGACGGTACGCATGGATAAGAAGCTGGGAGGTCCCTCGGGAACCTGGCGTCTTTCACATTGTACACCCCTGCAGGGAGAAATCTTTTCGAAAAGCCGTGTCCGCGGTTATGGACGACTTGGTGACGGATTCAGAGATCATAGAATAACTTTAACGGAATGATTAAAAACTGGGTACTAGAGGTACCACTTCACGATTGCAAGGTGAGCTTCCTCGAGGGTGATTCGGGAGGTGCCTTTGATGAACAGGTACAATGTTGATGAATGGTGAGAATGTGATTCAAGAGAACAGAGTTACTTCTTACTCTTTTTAAAATACTCTGAATAGTCGATGCCTTTGAGTTATGTTTTTCATAAATAAAATCAGCTTTATGCAAAACAGCCATAAAACCTCGAAAGCTAATCATCGAGCATATATTAGCTCTTAATCTTGCGAGTTCGTCGAACTCAACGTCGTTTGTTTTGTTTCAGAGGAGGACTTCACCGACCTCGAAGGTGGGTTCTTTGTGGACGTCGACGAGTAGTCTGGGGTTCCCAGGTGGCAGCTTGGGACATCCTGGAACAGCTGGCGTTGTGATGTTTATCTGTAGGCCTCTTAGGCCATTTGTTGGTTCTTGTTGTTTAGAACAACCTATTTTTGCTTCCGCTTGATGTAATGTTGGGTCTGTGACCTCTGGTTGTCATTTGCTATCTTTCTCTATTATAAGAGTTGAACTATATGATTTTGTGTCGTAGAGTCTGTGATGTGCCAGTTGTTCCACAAGTCTTGATCTCTCTATTATGCATTGAGGGTTGTGCCCGTGTTAAGGCATCACTCGGGGTGTTGCGTTGTTGGTGTGTGGTGTACCCAGCAACGCCTGCCAAAGGTTTTGGCCGGGGATTGGTAAACCCGTAACCTCCGTCTGTATCGCTTAACCGGTGACACACAGCATCACTGTATAGTAGTCGGGTCGGGGCGCCACAGCGCTGCCGGCGTGGTCTCCATCTTCTCCAATGACTTCTCCACCGTCTCCATGATGAAGAGGGAGTAGTCCACCTCTGCACTATGGGTTTGTGGAAGTAACTTATGTATCTCTCTCTCTCGAGCTTCACTAATTAGTACCGTATGAGCTGCTGAACATGATTACGGTCATCTTTGTAATACCTTTGTGGTGGATCTTTTTATGAGTTAATATATGTTTGAGATTGCAATGGTTTTGTTTCAGTTATGAAAGTAGATGCATATTATGTACCCCGTTCTTATTTACTTGTCATGATCAAGCATGTTTATGAGAGCGTGTGAGGGGGAACGTGTGCATTAGTTGGAGTAACGGGGGGTGGCTAGTGCAGTGAACGTGAGAGAAAGTTCTGCGATCTACTTGGGTATCTCTACCTTACTTTGTTGCCTCACTAGGGATAAAAAGAAATACCATGCTACCGGAGATGTGGGTGTGACCATTGCCACTACTCCATGACTAGATCTACCATGTTCTTATTTTAACTTCATGTCATGATACTTATTGCTATACTCTGAGTTATCTTAATTACTGAGGTGTTATGATTTAGTTCGCATCTTGGTGGAGTATAAGAGAGACTAATAACCAAAAGTCTCTATGTTAGGACGTGATGTCCATATAATTATAACTTGTTATTAAACTGTTGTGTTGCAATCTCATATGTCAACTCTAGTGTTCCATTGTCTGCCACTTTATTAAAGAGAGAGTGCATTTGTGAAACCATGAACCCCGGTCCATTTTTAATCATAAGAAACACCTTTCCAACCACTTTTGCCACTTTTCCATTTTCTGCCATTTAAAAATCCGAAAATACAAAAACATTTTACATCTTGCATTCATCATATAAAACCCAAAAATATCATTTATCATTGCTACCACCATCCTTGCATATTTATTTACCACCATTGCATATTTATTTCTTGTTTGAATTGCATATTATCTTGATATCATTCTCACACCTTGTGCTTGACAACCACTAGGTGAGGTTGAGGACCAAAATATTTACTTTGTTTTGTAGGTAACCAAAAGAAGGATAGAAAAGATAAATCTTCACTACTGATTCCCCGAGAGTTCGATATTAAACCCTCGAGTCACCCTCGTGGGGAAAACACGTCTTCCACTTACTACACACTCTGCACTTGGAGTCTCAACCTAACCCATATTCTTTTCACGCAGGTAACTACGTGAAGGGCCATCAAGAGTGCTTTCTAGCGCCGTTGCAGGGGAAGATACGAAGCTTCCTGCAGAATATTTTTCCCGTCAACTACACGCCATCAAGACTGTTTTCTGGCGCCGTTGCCGGGGAATCATTGCTGAAAGGTTTATCCAAGGATATCTCACCAAGTCAACTTCATCACCAACTTGTGCTAACACCTAAGCTTGGGAGGTTGCACCTACGTGAGCATCATCTTATCCATCTTTACCTTCAAAGCAATTTATCTTGTTTTGTCATTGTCTTGCATTTTATCGGTTTGCATATTTATTTTCAGTTTTGCATAAAAAAACACATAAAAACTTGCATAATGGAAAAGAGAACCTTCTGGCCATTTAGTGTTAAGAACTTTCCTCAAGATATGAATATCCCTGTTGAGAAATGTGAGGTAGATCCTAATATCATGAAAGCAATTTATGAATACCGTTTTTATGGGAAACCAAAAGAAGATCCCATACCTCATCTTAAGAAGTTTAATGAAAGGTGCAAAATGTTAAATTTGAGCCATGCTAATATTAAAATTAAGCTTTTTCCTTACTCCCTAGGTGGAAAAGCCTTAGATTGGATATTGAGATGGCCACCTGGAAATTTTAGCACTTGGTTTAATTTAAAAGCTGCATTCATTGAAAGATTTTGTTCCACTGAAAAGTTTGTAATCTTAGACAAATAATTATCACCTTTAAACAAGAAGAGGATGAACCTCTAGTGAAAACATGGGAAAGATTTAGAGGTATAGCTTTTGGAATGGAACATGGTCTTAGGATTGGATGCTCATGCATGTGTTTTATAGAGGATTGTCTGAAACCTCTAAAGTCTTTTTGGATAATGAATGTGAGGATTCTTTTATGAATACTGCTGCTACTGACACTCACTATTACTTGATGGCTTGCTTTTGGAAGTAAGAATTAAAGAAAGTTTAGAAAAAGCCCAAGTACCTGAAGATGTGTTTGATGACCGTTATGAAATATTTAACCTATATAATAGGGAAAAGAAAGTTGAGAAGTTAAAATGCTTAGTGAAGTCAAGGAACCATTGCTTGACTTAGAGAATTGTAGCTTGCATGAATTAATATCTATCTTACAAAAATTTGCAAGTGATCCTTCTATTAATGTTAACCAAGCTGGTTTTGGTTCTTATATTGCTAATCATGTGTTAAAAGAAAAGATTGCTAGGTACAACCAAGAGGCTATGATACCACCTAAGCTTGGGGATATATGGATTCCCAAAGTCCTAGTAACCATTGGAAAAGAGACACACCATGCTATACTTGATCTAGGATCTAGTGTCTCTGTTTTATCTAAAGAACTATATGAAGTACTTGAATTGAAAAATCTTGAAAAATGCTCTATTGAACTTGCACTTGCTGATGATTCCATTAAACATGCTTTAGGAAAAGTAAGTGATGTTATGGTAGAGTTACATATGACATTTGTGCCTGTTGATTTTCTAATCATGGATATGGGGAATAAAACCTCTAGTCCAATTATTCTTGGAAGACCTTTTCTTCGTACTACAGGTGCTATCATTGATTCAAAAGAAGGGAATGTGAAGTTTCAGTTTCCACACAAGAAGTGCATGGAACACTTCCCAAGGAAGAGGGACACACCAAAGTTCAAGCTCCCTCATGAGCTTCGTCCACAATAAACATCAAGTAAGAAGCCTAGCTATATGGCTATAAAGAAAGCGCTTTACGGGAGGCAACCCGGTTGTTTTTATTTGTGATTTTCTTTGTGTCCTCTTGCTGTAACAAGAGACTTAGTGTTTAGTTTAGTTTCTGGAATTTTTAATAAAGTGCCAAGTTTTACTCATTTTGGTTGAAAAGTTGCTTATAGCGTTCGGAGATTTTATTCCTGCACGAATCTGTGCACGGTATGATTTTTAATTCTTATTCTGTAACTCCGAATGAGCTCATATTTGAACTGTAGTGCAACTTTTCATCCTCTGTATGCATGAATTTTTCGGAATTTTCGACAAAGTTAAGTAGGGTAGAAAAATACGTTTAGCTGCTGCTGTTTTTCTGGACAGATTCTGTCCCATTTTGTTTGATGCATGCTTAGAACTTTTAACTTGAATCTTTTTGATCCAATTGAGTTTATGAGTAGGCATACAACATTATACACTTTCTGGACATTCATATGAATTTTTGTCTAAGGATTATATGCAGCAAGAAATCTATTTGTTTATCACTACTAATGCACCCCACAGAAAAAGAAATGGGAGAAACGGTGTTTTGAAGTTTTTTCACAGGGATTAGAGGAGATGCACCAAGAGCTATCCAAGGATGGTGAAGACCATAAGCTTGGGGATGTGAAGACAACCCCACTGGACCTACACACTCTCGGTTTGCACACGTCTAACTTCTGTTTTTCGATCGAAACACTTTATCGCATAAACTTGGAGCGTCTTTTTGTTTGTTTAGGTTTGATTTTTATTTTGTGAGACCACCACACTATCATTTATATATGAGAGAGCTACTGGAAATTTGGGTTGAATTATGTTGGATGCTATTATAAGATTGGGAAAAGGGATGTTGAGTTAATTTTAAAAGATACATATAGTTGCATGATTCATGAGCTTGTTAATGAGTTAATTTGCAAATATTTTATCAAGAGCTATCTTTTATTCATGTTTTGATGCTAAATGTTATTTACCTTGTTTTAACATGGATTAGTTAGTTCTATGGACACTCATGCATGCATTTAGATGGTCAACTTTCTCCCTCTTGCTAGCCCAAAAATTCCAACAAGCAAAAACTTGTTTCCAACACCTTCAACCAAAGTTTTTCCAGTGAGTCCACCATATCTACCTATTAGCTTTATGCTATTCCGAGTATGTTTATCATGATATTTGTGTTATCTATACCTCTGAATGAAAATGCTTATGTTGTTGATTGTTGTGGGAAAAGTTGGTTATAGAGCTCTCTCGAACTTGATGCACACTTTACTTTCATTGCATAAATAAAATATGACCCATTGTGATTAAAATTATGATGTTGTGGCTTGACAAATGTCTTTGGTTGAGAGTTAGCTCATATGTGCTGTCACATGGCAAGCTTTCAACATTGCACTTCATTCATTTAGTTGATATCATGTACTTTTGTTTATGGATGCTTACCATGGGTGAAATAAATGGGAAATGAAGTGAGTTTAAATGAGTTTGTATAAATGGTTAGAGAGACGCCTGGGCCGCTAATCTAAGCCATGCATCATTCATGGTGGAAATTTACTTACATGCTATGGTGAACCTTCTGTGATACACCTTACAATAAAAAGCTATCTAATGGTAAATAAAAAGGGTGTTGAGATTGTTCATTGTGTTTGTTTGTCTTGTCATTTTGATATGGGCTTGTTCCATATCCTGGGACAAGAGGTACCCCAGTTGACGCTCTTAATGATACTATTATTACTTACAATGATATTTAACTTGAACTTGCTTTGTTTTCCAAGTTGAGTAACACATGGAGTAGGTACTTGTATTCAAGGGGCATGAGACTTTCAACCTGTACTTTGTCAAGCACACTACTCGTATTTGCTTTCACTTTAAACTTAATCATTCAAGATGCTATGATAGGGGAATGAGAGCTTGACACCAAGGATTACCATATTACAATCATTGACTTAAGTAGAGAAGTTCAGAAGTTAGATGAAATTTTTCATGCTTTACCTCTACTCATATATATATCTTTCCAAAGTGTCCACCTTTTATATTCAGATTTTCATCAATACTCTATGACCATTGTAGGATGTTCTTACTTATCATTATGCATACATGTGGTCCATAGTACTTCTTCTCTTATGTTACACTTTGTGAATTATCATTGAACATCCTTGCATTGAATACTTGATATCACTTCATAAACTATCTTGCATATTGCTACTCCTTTTAAGAATGAACATTTGACTCTATGTAGCAATAGTAATCATCTTTGATATCCATTGATAGTATTAAATTGCAAAGTCCATGTTAGTTTTATCACCTTCATACTCGAGGACGAGTATAGGTTAAGCTTGGGGATGTTGATGCATGTAAAATGCATACATGAACTTTGCATTATTTTACTTATATTCCAGTCATATTTGCATCATATAAGGGTTATATCACTGTTTTATAATGATTTTGGGAATATTTGATATGTTTCCTATTTTTTATGGAATTAACCCTGCGCAGGCAGAAAACCCTATTTCTATATTTTAATGTTTCAGGGACCCAAACGACGTCCAAATGACCTGGAAATTTACGAGCATCAGTTTTTGGAAGGAACAAAGCGTGGGAGCGAAGGAAGCAAACAAGCGGAGGCCCGAGGGCCCAGATGAGTGGGCCCACGCGGCCCAGTACCTGGCCGCGTGGGACCCCCCTTTTGGCCTCGGAGCTCCGTTGCCGTCGATCTTTCCTCCACCGACTCCGTTTTGACCTAAAACGCCTATAAAAATAGTCCCCCGACGTTCTCTGGAAGGAGCGCCGCAGAAACACAGAAACACGAAACAGAGACCTGGAGTTGCAGATTGGAGGGGAAAACTCCGGCGGGGCGCTGCCGGCGTGGTCTCCATCTTCTCCAACGACTTCTCCACCGTCTCCATGATGAAGAGGGAGTAGTCCACCTCTGGACTATTGATGAGGAAAAGGTTCCTCTAGGGTGGCCCAATCTTCACGGATTGACGAACGAGGGGACGAACTCACGCAAGAACACGAAGAACACGAGGAAGAACGCCAAGAACACAAGAACACGCACAAGATACAAGAACCGTTCCCCTTACCGGTCGGTCCAACCGGCCCAATAGAATCCACACGAAGGTGGAGAGATCGGCAAGTAGATACAAGAAGGGATCTTGGATGGTTGTTTCTCCAACGGTCAACCGAACCGCTCCAATAAAGTCACCCGAAGATGAAAGATTGGCAAGTAGTCAAACTACAAGTAGAGGTCTTGAATCCACAAGGGGATCTTCTCCACAAGAGGAGGAACCATCCCCACTGGGGAGGAAGGAGACCGTCTTGAGGTGGGAGCCTAGCTCTACTCTAATCTCAAAACATAGTCTATCTAGATCTGGAGGGGGTAGGTGCCTATATATAGGTTTGACCCAAAGGGGTAGGTGGAAGAGGGATACAAGGGAATATTCCCTGCTTCTGCACGCAGGCAGCGGTAGTACCGTTGGGGCAGCGGTAGTACCGTTCCAGGTCAGGTAGCGGTAGTACCGCTGCTCCAGCGGTAGTACCGGCGGACTCTCACGAATAAGATTGATGTTCTCCAGCGGTAGTACGAGGTAGGTACCGGCAGGTACCGCTGGCGATCCAGAGAGCATTTGGCGTGACACGGTAGTGGTGGCGGTAGCGCTAGCGGTAATACCGCTCCTGGGACTCAGCGGTAGTACCGCTCGGCTGGCGGTAGTACCGCTGCAGATGCTGCGGCTTCTCTTCCTTGTTCTCTTCCAAGTGACCGTCTTGTCCGGCTCGCTTCCTCTCATGCCTTGTCGATCTTCCGTGGTCTTGTACCCGTGGTGACACACCTAACGATGCAATGGGAACAATGGTCAAGTAGTATAACGTCCAAAGGTGACATATAGTGAATCACATAGTGGAAGGAGTTCACCTTTGATGTCCATTGTGACTTGGGTGTGTTGGAGTACTTGACATGGTGATGGTCGTATGTCGGGCTACATCATCTCCCCTCCCTTTAAAAAGAGTCGTCCTCGACTCTTTCTCTTCATCACCATGCAAAGGAGGTAGATGTGTTGTCGAAAAATGTGACTTCACCATGCCTACAAACACTAAGGACCAAGTAAACCATGTGTGTGCAAGAAAGAGGAGCATATCAACAATGACATGTCCATTCTTTATCATAGCACCGTTAGCACAACACAAGAATATGAAATGTAGTGCAAGTGCAAGGTCAATGTGCAAGCAATCCAATGGAACATCTTCAAAATATCATCATGGTGGCAAACAAAGCACATGAAAGAGCAAGTTTTCCACATATTTGTTGCAACACCAATTTGGTAGAAACCATTATACTCATGACAAGACATGCACAAAATGTCATTATGGTTGCAAACAAGCCATTGGCAAGAACAATTGTTCATCATATTTGTTGCAACACATAAATCATTCACATAAAAGATGGGGAAATTTGTCTTGCCATAGGAGAAACCAACATCACAAGCATGTTTGCAAACAAACCAAAACCAAGAGAAATTGTTCAAGTTGTTTGATGCAAAACATGTGAAAGATTCTAGAGTTGGATTTGTGTCACAACTCACATGTATGCTCTCAAGAGCTCTTATTGTCAACTCATGTTCAATTGAGGTTGACATTATAGCATGAGGCTCAATGCACACGAAAAGCCAAAGAAACAAATTGTGTGCATGGTATATGAACACATCATACATCATGAAGTGTCTCTTCATTTGCACATCACCAAACACATCAAAATCAATTGGAAAATATGATGTATGTGAATGGTCACTATGCAAAGTGAAGGATGGAACAAGGTCCATAAGAGAAAACGAAACATCTCCAAAATTTGAGAAAGCTATGGGGGCAATCTCATTATCAAGCATTTCATCCTTATTGCAAACAACACATGTGAAAGAGAAATTGTTCAACATGTTGCAAGCAACAATTGGAGAAAAGTGGAAACACTCAAAACAAGGCATGCTCATGGCAAAATTATCACAAATAGGTGATTCCACATGGTCAACATTGGTTTCAAACAAAGTATCACATGGGAATAAGAACGAATCATATGTGACATCAAATAATCATCCATAGCATGCAAACAACCATAGTTCATCATGTCCACTAGCGGGATCATGGTCACATCAACACCCATACCTTTGTAGTCCCGCTCATGTGAAGTAGGTGTTGAAGTAGTAGGGGCTTCCATGTGGCCGACTTGTTCAACTTGAAGTAGACATGGGGTGGCATCATCATCATCCTCCATGTACATCTTCTCCATTTGAGGTATTGTCAAGTCGAGGAGTGGCGTTTCATCATCCATGGAACCTAGCACACAATGAGAAAACACACTAGAGGTAGAGGTTAAGTTGTTAGAAATCAAAATGGCCTCACAAGACCTATCAACTACCTCTCTCAACTCAAGTGGTGTATCACTCATTCCCTCAAAGTGAAAGCACTCAAACTCACATATGGTGGAGGCACTCAACTCACTCTCACTCTCACTCAAGTGGGCTAAGTGGCTCTCATACTCACATGGGATTGGTACCATCTCATAACTCAAGCTCATAGGGATCGGCTCGGTTTCCTCAACTCCATACGCCTCCAAGGTTGAAGGGAAACTCCCATGCTCAACCTCCTTGACCATCTCGCCTCCAAAGGTCAATGCCATAGCGTAGGCATCATCACTCGACTCCTTTGCGGAAGGAAAAATCCCATGCTCCGCTTCATCACTTGACTCCATTGCCGACGGGAACAGCCCATGCTCGGCATCATCATCACTTGACCCATGATCATAGGTGATAGCATCATCAATGCTCGCCTCCTTGGTCGAAGGGAAAATCCCATGTTCGACCATCTTGTCATCTCCTTGGCACCTACTTGTTCACCAACTTTGCACTCCCACATCATGTGACCTCTTCTATTGCATAGTGGGCACAAGAGATTGGGACATTCTCGTAGATCATGGTCTTGGCCTTGGCAATTGTCGCATTGGAGTTCTTCATCTTGCCATATGGGGGCCAAAGTGGTGGTGGCACTTGGTGTAGACGTCATATCAAGAGAAGTGCTTGAGAAGGCCGTCGTCTTGGTTGTGGCCTCACGTGTGTGGCCATGCTTCTTCCGGCGTCGACGTTGGAGTTGCTCGATGAAGATGTCGAAGTTGGCCATGATCTCGTCTGTTATTGGCGCACTTGGAGTGGTAGCACTAGGGGACACCATAGGATGTGCCTTTGTTGCCATCTTGTTTTCGTGTCGACGTTGGCGTTCTTGAGTTGTAGGGTGTCGCCGGAAGTCATTCGGATGCTTCTCCTCATGTTGGCGTCGGCGTGCTTGTTGCCTTGGTGACCTTGACTTGGAGCTCCCACTCGAGCATGGTGATAAGTTTCGAAGCTTGGCGAGTGAAACGATGTCGTCTTGGAGCTTGGACAAGTTGTGGTCGACCTTGGCAACGTTCTTGTGGCGCCTTGATGAGCTAGATGGGCCTTGACTTGTCTTGGCCTTGTCGATGCACTTCTTGGGACGCCGCTTTTGGGTTGATGTAGAGTGTCTAGGCTTGGCACTCTTGGCGTTGTCCTTCTCGTGGCGCCTTCTTGAAATTGAAGGAGAATGTCGAAACTTGTCGCTCTTGTCGACGGCCTTGTCATGGCTCCTTCTTGAAGTTGATGGCGAATGGCAAAGCTTGGCACTCTTGGAAGTAGATGGAGCTCCATAGATGAACTCATGGTGGTCTTCTTGTCGGAGCACCGTCTTGAGCTTGAACCATAGAAGTAGGTTGTGCCATGACGCTTGGTGGTGCCGCTCTTGAACATGGTGGTCATGGGGGTCCTCTCCTCTTGCATGTTGTCGATGTCGCCGCACATGCTACAAGAGTAGTAGTCGTAGGCGTTCTCCACCATGTCATCGGAGTGGTAGTCGTAGTAGTGGCGCTCCACCATGTCGTTGTAGTCGATGTTGGTACCATGTGATGAGGCATGTGAAGACACTTGCGCCTCCTTGTCGTTGGAGCTCGTGTAGTCGGAGTCGTGGTAGATTCACACGTACTTGGAGTCGATACAATTTGATGAAGGCTCGACGTCATGCGCTCCTTGTCGTGGACGCTCGAATAGTCGGAGTCGTAGTCGGAGTAGTTGTAGCGGAAGTCTTGGTGATGATCCATCATGTCATGGGGGTCGTTGTCGGAGTAGTAGTCGTAGTAGTCCCCCATGTCCTCAAAGTTTGAGGCATCATAGTCCATGTGACTCATCGTGTAGTCCTCCTCATAGGCTCCATAGTTGCATTCGCTCTCCCTAGACATGTCAACTCACAAGACAGTGTATATATGTGGAGTGGAAAGGAACTAGAACACAATCTCTCACCTTGTAGATAGTATTGGACGTCGTGGACAACCAAGGGAAACGATCACAAAGTAAAATGTTTGTGTTCAAGTATCCAAAGCAAACTCCAAAACACACACGGCTTAAAAGTTGGTAGGTAGGTATGGTAGGTGGAAAGCAAATCGAACCAACCGGAAACCAAGATATTGTCAAAGCAAGTAGAGAACCACGATGATCACAAAGCAAAACAAGTCAATCTCAAAGATAGGAATGTAGTGCAAGGAAACACACGCGCGGAAAGATAAATGGGACTCGTGCAACCAAGAAGTGAGCTAGAGAACCATATGATCCTAGCGAAGACTATAAGCTCGTGTTGCACAAGTACAAGGAGAGCTACTAGCTCGATGGCAATTTATTGGTGGGCTACAAGATTTGCACAACAATGCACCACCTACTAGATGTTCATCGAGCTTGCGCTTTCCTACAAGATATGGCAAGTGGTGTTTCTTTCTTTTCTTTTCTCTTTTGACTTGGCACTTTTTGCTTCTTGTCTCTTTTGATTCTTTTTCTCTTTTGCACACACACTTCTTTTTGATGCCAACAACAAGATATATGATATATGAACTAGCGCACAACTTTTGCTCGGAAACTACACGGTGCAACTGTGCAAAGCCCAAGCAATCATCAAGAGCTAGCCTCAATAGGACATGGTAATCGCAAAGATATAGTGTGGCTTTCAACGGAATGGCAAGGGGTAAAGGTTGGCGATGTTATACCTTTCGTCGATGTTCTTCACCCTTTGTTGTAGAAGTGTCGTGCTTGCCCATGGAATTTGGTGGTGGTGGATGATGGATCTTCCGCAATGGTGACGAAGGCCTTGATCGTAGCTTCGAAACGAGCCAAAGAACACCAAAAACGGAGTCCGGAATCAAAAGATATGGCCAAAACCGTGGTGCTGAAATGCTGTTTTCGTGTCTGTTCCAGTTTCTGGCGGTAGTACCGCTGAGATGGAGGTAGTACCGCTGTAGCGGTAGTACCGCTAGCTCCAGAAACTGCACCCGAGACGGAAATTTCGCGATTTTGGGCGGAAAAAACGGAGCTCAAATCAGCAAATCGGAGGGCCAAATGATGGAATTAGGCTATGGGAACGCAAGGGAAGGTAGATCAACAAGTTTAGCAATAGATCTATGGATCAAAACCTACCAAAACGCACAAGATTCACAGATCGATCCAAAAGCAAATTGGGGCTATTTTTTGTGGAAATTTTCGAATTTCTCAAAATCAAAGAAAATTTTGGTGGATTTGGGGTGGAAACACAAGTCAAATCCGTGGCAACCATGCTCTGATACCATATGATGAGGTTTGGACCTCTAGGGTGGCCCGATCTTCACGGATTGACAAACGAGGGGACAAACTCACGCAAGAACACGAAGAACACGAGGAAGAACGCCAAGAACACAAGAACACGCACAAGATACAAGAACCGTTCCCCTTACCGGTCGGTCCAACCGGCCCAATAGAATCCACACGAAGGTGGAGAGATCGGCAAGTAGATACAAGAAGGGATCTTGGATGGTTGTTTCTCCAACGGTCAACCGAACCGCTCCAATAAAGTCACCCGAAGATGAAAGATTGGCAAGTAGTCAAACTACAAGTAGAGGTCTTGAATCCACAAGGGGATCTTCTCCACAAGAGGAGGAACCATCCCCACTGGGGAGGAAGGAGACCGTCTTGAGGTGGGGGGCCTAGCTCTACTCTAATCTCAAAACATAGTCTATCTAGATCTGGAGGGGGTAGGTGCCTATATATAGGTTTGACCCAAAGGGGTAGGTGGAAGAGGGATACAAGGGAATATTCCCTGCTTCTGCAGGCAGGCAGCGGTAGTACCGTTGGGGCAGCGGTAGTACCGTTCCAGGTCAGGTAGCGGTAGTACCGCTGCTACAGCGGTAGTACCGGCGAACTCTCACGAATAAGATTGATGTTCTCCAGCGGTAGTACGAGGTAGGTACCGGCAGGTACCGCTGGCGATCCAGAGAGCATTTGGCGTGACACGGTAGTGGTGGCGGTAGCGCTAGCGGTAGTACCGCTCCTGGACTCAGCGGTAGTACCGCTCGGCTGGCGGTAGTACCGCTGCAGATGCTGCGGCTTCTCTTCCTTGTTCTCTTCCAAGCGACCGTCTTGTCCGGCTCGCTTCCTCTCATGCCTTATCCATCTTCCCGTGGTCTTGTACCCGTGGTGACACACCTAACGATGCAATGGGAACAATGGTCAAGTAGTATAACGTCCAAAGGTGACATATAGTGAATCACATAGTGGAAGGAGTTCACCTTTGAGGTCCATTGTGACTTGGGGTGTGTTGGAGTACTTGACATGGTGATGGTCGTATGTCGGGCTACATCAACTATGGGTTTGTGGAAGTAACTTATGTATCTCTCTCTCTCGAGCTTCACCAATTAGTACCGTATGAGCTGCTGAACATGATTACGGTCATCTATGTAATACCTTTGTGGTGGATCTTTTTATGAGTTAATATATGTTTGAGATTGCAATGGTTTTGTTTCAGTTATGAAAGTAGATGCATATTATGTACCCCGTTCTTATTTACTTGTCATGATCAAGCATGTTTATGAGAGCGTGTGAGGGGAACGTGTGCATTAGTTGGAGTAACGGGGGGTGGCTAGTGCAGTGAACGTGAGAGAAATTTCTGCGATCCACTTGGGTATCTCTACCTTACTTTGTTGCCTCACTAGGGATAAAAAGAAATACCATGCTACCGAGATGTGGGTGTGACCATTGCCACTACTCCATGACTAGATCAAGCATGTTCTTATTTTAACTTCATGTTATGATACTTATTGATATACTCTGAGTTATCTTAATTACTGAGGTGTTATGATTTAGTTCGCATCTTGGTGGAGTATAAGAGAGACTAATAACCAAAAGGTCTCTATGTTAGGACATGATGCCCATATAATTATAACTTGTCATTAAACTGTTGTGTTGCAATCTCATATGTCAACTCTAGTGTTCCATTGTCTACCACTTTATTAAAGAGAGAGTGCCTTTGTGAAACCATGAACCCCGGTCCATTTTTAATCATAAGAAACACTTTTTCAACCACTTGTGCCATTTTTCCATTTTCTGCCATTTAAAAATCCGAAAATACAAAAACACTTTTACATCTTGCATTCATCATATAAAACCCAAAAATATCATTTATCATTGCTACCACCATCCTTGCATATTTATTTACCACCATTGCATATTTATTTCTTGTTTGCATTGCATATTATCTTGATATCATTCTCACACCTTGTGTTTGACAACCACTAGGTGAGGTTGAGGACCAAAACATTTACTTTGTTTTGTAGGTAACCAAAAGAAGGATAGGAAAGATAAATCTTCACTACTGATTCCCCGAGAGTTCGATATTAAACCCTCGAGTCACCCCTCGTGGGAAAAACACGTCTTCCACTTACTACACACTCTGCACTTGGAGTCTCAACCTAACCCATATTATTTTCACGCAGGTAACTACGTGAAGGGCCATCAAGAGTGCTTTCTGGCGCCGTTGCAGGGGAAGATACGAAGCTTCCTGCAGAATATTTTTCCCGTCAACTACACGCCAGCAACACCCGACAAGTTCGACAACAAGTATCTGCGGCTAAGGACCAGGTGACCTTCCGGGTCGCCCCCTCGCCCGGAAAACCAGGCAAGACACACGCGGGTCCGTGCTCCCGGCAGGAGGCCAGGCGCGCCTCGGGTATCCATCCGTACCATCGAGAGGATAAGATCGCCAGCTCGCCGGAAGCTGGTGGAAGACTTGGGCGCCAAGATGAAGGTCGCGCCCTGGTGACGTTGCCACGGTTTCCAAGGGCGGACTGGCTTTGTCCGTCCCACCTTTTCCAAGGGCGAACGACCACGCCGTCCTCCTCAGAACGCTTGGAGGAGAGAGTGCCACGTCTCCTCCAAGGACCGTCGAGGGGTTTTTCCCGCCAAGACCCCTCACACCTCTCGCGTGCCCATGTCGGATCCCCTTAGCCTATAAAAGGAGGACCATGGCACCGAAGAGGGGGGACGAACCGAGATAGAAGCAAGCTAGAGCTCCGGCAAGACTAGACTAGGGTTCGGAAGGTAGAGAGAGGTGATCTCCCTAGGGCAGGATCTGTTCTTCGTCTACCTCCGGCCGAAACTCTGCCGGGTTCACCCCAGAACACCCTTGTACACCACACCATGATGAGCCTCTCAATCCAGACATGCAGGAGTAGGGCTTTTAGCCTCCGGGCGGCCTGAACCTGGGTAACTCTGTGTGTCTTGCTGCGTTGTTCGATCTCTCCCTCTCGACGAAGAACTTGGCGTCCTTACTGCCGGGTAAGGCGTCTTCCAGCCTCATTCGTGCCCCGTGCCGAACCTAAAAAGGGGTATCATCTACTCCCGGTGCCCGTCATCCGAGACACGACAATGATTTTTGGAATTATTTAAATGGAGGGATCACTGGAACTCTCAGGAGTAAAAATCGCCACTCGTGTATTTACAAAGAAAAAAATAGAAGTTGGTAGGCTCTCCGTCTATGCTCTACACCGCCGAACAATGAGACTGCACCAGGGAAAGTGACGCCTATAGCGGTAGATTAATCTCTTAAAAATTTCTACTCCCTCTGATCTAAATTAATTGACGTGGAAGGTGAGCTACGCCAGTAGAAATTTGTATACTGCTGGCGACAATAAAATCGGATTAGGAAGGAGTAGTGATTTCTGAACATTTTTTAGCGAATGGAGATGTTCTTGCTGAGGTAGCAGATCAGCAGCAGCATGTTCATCTAGGAGTAGTTCAGACTTCAGACTAGCACATTCCAACTAGGCTCAGGATCGGAGTATTAGTTAGGCCGCATGGTGCAGGCCCATGTCCTTGGCCCAATTTTTGCTCACACCTTCTACATGATTCGTCGTTTTGTCCCTAAAAAAAACATGATTCGTCTTTTTTTTTCAATGTTAGGGTGATGACATTTTTTTTACTGAGTTTTACTATATCGGGTTTTCGACCGTTCGAGCATTTGCAACCTTTACTTAAGCCGTGCAGCCTTGCTCGAGGCTCGTAACAAGCATGAAAAATATATTCCATATGGTTAACGAAAATCTTGTATCTTTATATGACGGGCCACAAAAAAAGAGCCATTTCGCGAATAAATAGAATGTCTCTCTATCCATATTTATTCTATCTTTATATGATGGGCCATAAAAAAAGTATTTTTTTAGTGGAATGTCGGGATGATCGCGCCTAGTAGCCACATATCAGCTGCGCTCTATGCGGGATGTCATATTAATATTGTATTTGACAACTCGAAATATTCTAACTTCTTACAAGTTATACACAAAACTTTATATTGGATCCGTATTTGGTCCCAATGTATGGAAGCCTGGGAGATTTAGCACTCTGGGTGCAACTTACTAAAGATGGCCTTACTTATGCAGAAGTGATGTTTGCAATCTTGTTTCTTGGTGATAGAGCATGTGTGCACTTTTTTTTTTTGCCTTTTGTCATGTGAGTATTTTTCAAATTTTACACAAAAATAGCTACGTGCGTCAATTGATATGGATGCCAGGGACTTTGTCTTCTTTTTTGGGGAAAAAACAGCAAGCACCAGAGTCAACTTAGAATTGCTCTAGACTTAGGCTTTTAGCTAATTTCATAATCCAATGCTATGTACCTCTTTTCGAGAACCAAAATCTCAATGATGTTATGGTACCAAATCTTAAAAAGCAGTCCAAACGATCACGAAAACATTAACAAAAAATCGCATAGATAGTGGATTTTGTTGTATGGACTATCATACAAAATTAGAATCAAAACCGAGATGTACATAAAGAGAAACGAAAAAGAGAAATCCGTCTGAGCAATGTCTCTTCAGTTGTTCTTTTTAGTTTGAAATATATTTTTCAACGGCTTTCTGTTTTTGCTATCGTCGGGCAGCCACCACGTATGGCCGCAGATCGGCCGCGAGAGCCCATCGCTAGAACCGCGAGACCTTTTGGCCGCAACATCTTCCGATGACGACGGCGAAGGAGATTGTTGCGGTTGTTTATCACACACGAATAAACATGGTGATTGAAACATGGTGTCGTACGTCGCGTAGCTCGAAAGAAAACAACCAGAACTACAACAAACGACTGAAGGAATCTCCAGCAGGAAGTGGAGTAAATAAACAGGGAGTAAAATGCATCTATAGTCCTGGAAGTTGCAGGCCATGTCCATAATGGTCCTGGAAGTTGCAAAATGCTCCATTTCAGTCCTGGAAGTTGCGCACGATGTCCACATACAGTCCTGAATACGATATGAGCTGACGTGGCTAGTGGGCGGGCCCATGATGGCGTGGAGAGAGGAAGCTAGCGGCGACTGGGGCCTACCTGTCAGTGGGTCGGAAAATAAACAGACGATATGAGCTGACGTGGCTAGTGGGCGGGCCATGATGGCGTGGAGAGAGAAAGCTAGCGGCGACTGGGCCTACCTGTCAGTGGGTCGGAAAATAAACAGATGAATAAAATGTCCAACCTGGGATTCGAACTCAACACCTGCAGCTTCGCGCGCATGAGACAGGCGGTCGACCACTGCGCTACAACATCCTTTCTTATATATAATTTTTCCTGATTTTACCTTCGTCTGTTTTTCCTCCCATTTCCCACGGAGGAGAGGAGTAAAATGCATCTATAGTCCTGGGAGTTGCAGGCCATGTCCATAATGGTCCTGGAAGTTGCAAAATGCTCCATTTTAGTCCTGGAAGTTGCGCACGATGTCCACATACAGTCCTGAATACGATATGAGCTGACGTGGCTAGTGGGCGGGCCCATGATGGCGTGGAGAGAGGAAGCTAGCGGCGACTGGGGCCTACCTGTCAGTGGGTCGGAAAATAAACAGACGATATGAGCTGACGTGGCTAGTGGGCGGGCCCATGATGGCGTGGAGAGAGAAAGCTAGCGGCGACTGGGGCCTACCTGTCAGTGGGTCGGAAAATAAACAGATGAATAAAATGTCCAACCTGGGATTCGAACTCAACACCTGCAGCTTCGCGCGCATGAGACAGGCGGTCGACCACTGCGCTACAACATCCTTTCTTATATATAATAGGATGCCGCGAAAATGTACAATCATCAAAGAGCGCGTAAGTAGCATTTGTACATAAGTGATTACGGATTTATCTTTGCACGTTGATATGTACACGTACTCCCTTCTAAAAAAAATTCCACATGCAAAGCGAGCACTCATTATCTCAGCGTCCGGTTCAATTCCCTTTTTGCTTACACATGGATCACCCGTCTACTTCCACCATACGCGTACAAGCATATGAAATTTGTTTAAATCCCCATTACTACTTTCTCCCATAAATGTTATTGTAACTGAAGTACAAATATAACACCTGTGGAGGTAGCCTACCAGTCAATTTTTGCCTTGAAATACCCCGATGGTTCGCAAGTTCTGGAATACCCCAATTTTTGCCTTGAAAGCATCTCAGAATACACAAAGTTTGACACTTCTGCACCATTATAAAACACGCTCTCCATCTTCAAAATGACTCTTCCATCCAAATAGGAACTCTCTCTCGCTCTTGTGCAATCTGCACATGAAAGAAAATAAATTATAAGGCAATCCTCTCAAAAAAAAAATGTATAAGGCAATCACTTATGTACAAAAGCTACGTATGCGCTCTTTGATGATTGTACATTTATCCGGCATCCTACTATATTTCAGAAAGGATGTTGTAGCGCAGTGGTCGACCGCCTGCCTCATGCGCGCGGAGCTGCAGGTGTTGAGTTCGAATCCTAGGTTGGAAATTTTTTTATCTGTTTATTTTCCGACCCACTGACAAGTAGGCCCCAGTCGCCGCCCACTAGCCATGTCAGCTCATACCGTATCCAGGACCGTATGTGGACATCGTGCGCAACTTACAAGACTGAAATGGAGCATTTTCCGACTTTCATGACCATTTTGAACATGGTTTGCAACTTCCAGGACTATAGATGCATTTTACTCATAAACAGGCAACGAAGCATTCCATCTCGCTTCAAACGCCGGCGCCTGCGCCCGTGACTACCCGACAGGTGTGTGACGCGCAAAATAGAACCGCGCTGTGCTTTCAAGACGGCCTCGCCCGCCGTCGTGCAGCTGTCCCCGTCGCTCACGCGCGCCAGGTGAGAAGCGTCAAAGTCTGAGGGCTGTACACTTGTACCGACGTACAGCCTTCGCAGAATCAAATGCAAAGTCATTAACCAACGAGAGCAGTGAAGTCACTGAATCCGTACATTCCCAACACTGAGAACAAGAATAGTCGTGATAGAGCAAAGGCTTTAGGTAGCCCGTTTTGATTTTTTATTTATTTGAAAACGTTTCAAAATATTCGGAAAACAATTACCTAGATGTAGCCAACTCTATGCACTACGAACGTGCAAGTTTCCAGTGTTAAATAGCACCTCACGTTTTCGGATCAGCAAAAAAGACAAATCCAACAATTTATGAGAAAAGAAGTTGCAATGTTCACGCCCCCAAGTCCTGCATAATTGTCATTGTTGTTGAGTCTAGAATACAATGTTTTTTGCATCGAAAATTTTACACGCTTATAGTGCATAGGATTGACTACATTATGATATTTTTTGACTAGATAATCTTGTGTATTTTAAAGATTTGAAAGTGTGTATAATCACATCCACACATTTATCTTTTTTTGTGTAGCTCAGTATATAGTGTATTTCAAATTGAGATTTTCCACGTTTGTCAAATACATTATTGATAACATGCATGGCCTTTTCAGATTTTTAATTTTTAAAAAATAAATATAGCACTGGAACTCGGGAGCCAATTTTTTCACTCAGATATAAATCAGTTGAATCGTGTCCACGCTCTAATCAGTTGTTTGACAAAACGAAAAGAACACGCTCGCTGTAAATGCTCAAATAAGCCGGTAGACAAAGAGAAGCTTTGCAAAAGGCTGCAGTTAGTTTGCCTTTTGCCCTCACCGCCAGGAAGAAGACCTTTCATTATAAGAACCACGCCATCATGCATCCCCTGGCGCCAAAAACAGCACAAAGCGTCCCCTCATCATACCGCCCATACCCTGATCGATCGATCGATCACTGATCACTCCCAAGTACCACGCTCTCACTCGGGTACTCGGCCACCGCAACTCTCTCAAGCTAACCAGAGAAGCTGCGCACGCGCGCCGCGACAGTGAGGGAGAGACGATGCCTCGGCCGGATCACCGCTCTCTCCACCTCCTCCTCTACGTCGCGGCGGCCGCCGGCATCTGGTCGTGCATGCCTGCCAACTGCGCCGCCGCGGCATTGCCGGACCCGGCGCCGCTCGACCCGGGCCTGTTCATGCCCTCGGCCACGCCGGCGCAGCCCGGCGCCGCCACGATCCCGGCGTTCCCGGAGCAGTCAAACGCCGCGGCGGGGGCCTCCTCCACGTGCCCGCTCGACCCCAACCCGCGGCTCCTCCCGGCCGTGCTGTCCTCCTGCGACGCCGACGGCGCGTTGCCCGCGAGGCTGCGGTGCTGCCCCGCGCTCGCCGCGTGGCTGTTCGCCGCCTACGCTTCCACTGCGCTGGCGGCCAGGCCGGCGAGGTCGGCGTCGGCGGCCCCCGTGGACATGCCGGTGCCGCCGGACGACTCGGAAGCGTGTGCGGGCGCCGCGGAGCGCGCGCTGCGGTCCGAGGGTGCGGCGCCGCTGCCGCGGCCGCCGGGGGCCAACGGGACGTGCGACGTGGCCTTCTGCTACTGCGGGGTCAGGCTGAGGCGGCTGACGTGCGGAGCCCAGCCGAGGGGCGCTGGCCAGTGGGTCCCGGCGCAGGCGACGGCGAGGAGGCTGGAGAGGGACTGCGCGCGGCCGGGCGTCCCCGGCTGCTCCAAGTGCCTCCGTGCTCTTACCACGGTGAGAGATCAATCCAATAGACATTCCATTAACTGATTCATTCATTCATTTGCAGCACCGTGCCAGTTCAGATCGATCCCCTGGCCTGGGTCTCTCAGTTCGATCTCACCTTGCAATTAAGCTTGTCCACCTTGGACATTTCATCACACATTTTCATCTAGACAGTAGCAGGAGCATGTGCCAGGCCACTAGGCATGATTTCATTGTGCATTCTCTTCATGGTTGGCTGGATAAGATTTTGAGACATGGCGTTGAATGGAAGCCATGGTCCTCACGCATGGACAGCAGCACCTACGATCTGGTGCCGGCTGCCGGCTTTGGTGTGCGCCAGTCGGTGGCATTATTGTCCGCGAGTGGCACGAGATGATGAGATCTCAAGTCCCCGCCTGTCGCGTAGGGTCTGGACTCTGGAGAATGATGGGACTCCGTTCCCATTCCCCTCCCTCATACTCATTTATTGCCTTAGCATTTGCTCCTTATAATTTTCCAAAAAAAATAATGATGTCTCGATGCCATTAGAAAGACCGAATCATTAGCTCTCTGGACTAAGCAATGCCACCGTTCGGCGATCATGGATTTCTAGGTGTACACGACGACTGATGAGAGTCTCAAATGTTGCAGATAAAGGCCGGGTCCGGCGGTGCGGCGGCGTCGGCGTCGGCGAAGCTGCAGGCGGGGGCGTCGAGCGAGCGGGACTGCCAGCTGATGGGGCTCATGTGGCTGCTGCAGCGCAACGCCACGCGCTACGGCGCGGCGGCCACGGCCGTGATCCGGGCCCTGATGGCCGCCGACCAGGCGTCCGCGGCGGGCGTCGTGGTGGCTGCGGGCCCGGCGGCGTGCTCGCTCCCCGTGGACGACATGCCGCTCCCGGCCGAGTACGCGCGGCGCAGCGAGGCCGGCTCCCGGCCAACCGCGCTCCGGCTCGTCCTGCTTGCCATGTTCAGTGTCGTCTCCTCACTGTAGCACTCCGAACTCATGATTGGATTTAAATTTGTTATATACGGTCGTCCGGGTTCTTCTGTTTTGCATGACATGGTGCGTACCGTGCGGTATGTTAACACTACTCCATACCATACATATACGATTACATTATGTCTAACACGGTACACACCAAATTCCACAGTAGATTAACACCACGAACTCTGAAAGAGTTAAGCATGCCACTGTTAAGTTTCAATGATCACATCCCTATGAAAAAGTTTAATCCATCGTCACAATTCAGGTGATCAAAAGTAGGGGCCAAACAATGTTTACCCAAAAATGAAATTAAGCAGTCGAAATACACTCCTGTTCATCAACACTATTAAAAAGAAGCTGTGTAAGATAACCGTTCTAGTGTTCACTGGTGCCCGAGATCCAAAAGGGATTTCCGGTTCTTTAGGGACGTGAAGTTTTGGATCTCGGGCACCAGTGCTCCTGGTGCCCGATTTTTTTTTTCAATTTTTTTTTGTTACACATAAAATTCTCAAAAAAATCAAGCACATAGATTTGCATGTTCGTTACCATAGGAAAAATTGGCAAAAAAAATGTTAAGATTTGCAGGCTGTGTGAAAATAACAAATATCAGCAGTCAAGAAAGCAAATTCAAAAACGTGCAAACATGCCTAGATTTCTTTTTTTTGCACAGGTCAAATTATTTCGAGTTTTTTTTTGCCAATTTATGAGTTAATCACACATGTAGACTACTACCTGTGTGATTTTTTTTGTGATTTTTTGGCAAAAGAATAAAGTTTAAAAAAAAAATTGGGCACCAGGAGCACTGGTGTCCGAGATCCAAAAGGGATTTCCGGTTCTTTAGGGCATATAAAATGCTAGAAAAGACTTTTTTTTCTTATTGCTCCACGTTATTCAGAGAAGGCAACAAATATAAGATGTGTTGCTAAAAGAAAAGAACACATATATAGTGTGGAAATGATAGATTTTTCATAGTATGTAAGAGGTCATTTTGTAGTTAAGAAAAGATATTTTTTTTCCAGAAATTCACTTTGGCACCCGGGTGCATATGCTCAAACATATGCAAGTTTTCATCATTCGTGTAAAATGTCGGAAGAAAATGACACTTTACGTGGTCTGTGCAAAAAAGAAAAAATTTGTGGCCGAAATGAGATTTAAAAATACATTTTCAAAGCACAAATTTTGTCTTTTTTGCACATATGGCAGAAAATGTTATTTTTTTTCGAAATTTTGCACGGATGTTGAACACTTGTATATCTTTGCGCTTAATTTTTTTTAGATTTTTTTGAAGAGTTTTAATATTTTATTAATTTTGAAACGTATATCAGGAGCATATGCACCCGGGAGCAGCGGCGGATCCAGCGCCCCTACTCCCCGGCGCTCGCCCGGGCTTCCGGCCGGATGCGTAGAGTACTTGTATGATATTTGTACAGTATATTGTCTAAAAAAATCATTTTATACCTTCAAATGCACTGTTTGCCCGGGCTTTGAGTTTGCCCTGGGTCCGCCACTGCCCGGAGCCAAAACGCCTCTCCCTAATTTTTTCTTATTTTATTATCTTTTACCCAACTAAACAAAAAATCCGGCGTAGCAACTCTAAGGGAGGACTGTCAACCCGGCAAATCGTAGCCCATCTCATTGCAAAAATGGAGTCACAACTGAACTGAAACAAGATATGACGCGGACAACTGTGTGATGCACACAAAAATAGAAAACATCACTATCACTTCATTCTTGGCTTGTAAGCTAACAATATCTTTCGGTATACAACCTCGTGCAACGAAAGCATGTTATAGTTGCCGATGTGTTTATTAGAACATCGCCGAATATCAGCTTTTGGCGCATTTTATCTGGTGATTAATAAATGGTTTGGCTTCATCTAGTTCAAAGGTTGATGGATATTAATCTGTCATAGGAACCATAACCAAATGTCACAGAAGTTGGATTCTACATGAGTGTTTTACGTTAAACCCATGTATGATGACGTAATCTTCTTATGAATTCGTGATATGAAGTCTTAATGTACATTTTTTCAACTATAAAATCTTACAATAAAATGTCTGTATGCATAACTCATTGCATGAGAGAGGATATTGCCTTTTAGAAAACTAATTGTTTTGAGTGATTTCGAAAACTAATTTACACCAAAATTATGAAGCAAATTGCACAAAATAGTCGCATGGTGCAAGCTGGGCCGGCACGCTTGATTACTGCGCCTAAAAGGTTAAAATAGCATGTCGGGCCCAACGTTTTCTGCGCTAGGTCATGGGCCAGCAAAAAGCAGCCCAAAACACCCACGTATCTGTACGGCCATCTCCTCTCCACTCGTCCACTCGCCACCGCCCACAGCCCCACGTCTCTTCCCGACGCCGACGCCGCACGACTGCGCCGTCATTCGCCGGAGAGCCCAACCCGTCCAACCGCGCACGCGAGCGCCTCCTCCCGCCGCCGCATGGCGCGCGCGCTCCGGCGACTTTAGGGAAGCTCTCCTCCTCCGCCCCGCTAGTTCCTCGATCCTAAACCCCTAGCACAGTGAGCACCGCCACCGGAACACCGGATACCTCGGCGGCTTCTCAGTCAAACTTCGCGCAGCTGCTCACCCCTGCTTCTCCTCTCCCTCCGGTCCTCCCCGCCTTACCACTACCAGGCACCGGGTCTTCCATCCCCGCTCGAGACCCCTCTAGAAATTTAATGGTATCCCTCTCCGTGCCTGACGAACTGGGCGCCGCGGCGGGCTACGAAGGGTACCTGCTCGACGGCCGCTCCAATGATCGCCTCCTCCTCTGCGCAATCATGGCTTAAGGTATTCTGCTCCGGGCTCTTCGCTCGTTACCTTACCTAAACCGAACCCCTTCGTTGCCTGAAGTGATGTCTCTCCCCTCCCCTCCCCTCCATTTCAGGATTGCAGTGAGAATCATCTAGCTAGCGCGATCTCTTGGGAGTTTCGGAGGGGGCGCTCTAAAATGGTCTGTTCCAGAATGAGGTAATGTTTTGCAGAGATTTTTACTGTTAATTTGTGCCCGCACATTATTAGGGTGTAGCGACTGACATTGGGGAAATTAACTGAGTTTGTTTGGGTTGCAGGTTTAGGAATGCTCTTGGTTCTAGGCTCTTCCGGTGGTGTTCACGTGATAAACACACGTCCGTGCAGAAGCTGCTGCAGGTGGATGGGGTGTCTGAGAGATCGAAGCTCCTGAACAAAGTATGCGAGTTGATGACACTTGTTTGTTTTAACTTCCTGCGTCAGTATGGAGTTTGGTTTTGTCTGTTTCATCTTTGTACACATTATGGTCCTTATATAGTTGTTTCTCTTTTCCAAGTTTTCTAACATTATGGTCCTGATATAATTGTTTCTCTTTTCCAAGTTCTCTAACTAATAGTTGCATGTTTCCAATTTTTTGTTTTGTTTAAGGTAACTTTGTTCAGAATGACAACGTACATAACTTGCAGATGCTGCATATAGCTTTTGATGGTCGAAATTGGTTCCTTTTTCTGCATGGAGTATGCTAACTAGAGATCATATATCCATATAATATGAATTAAAAAAGGATACACAATTGTGGCTTTCCTTAAGCTCAGTTGATGACTCTATTTAGTGGTCCCTGAATTGTTCCTATTAGCGCAGTTGTCTGCTTGATGCTGCCTGTGACCAATTATACCCAAAGCTGTTAGCATTCAGTTTTAATGTTGACAAATAAATTGTTCGCAGGTACCTGTTTTGATGGGCTATAGTAACACACAGTATTTAATGGAGCAAGAAAGAGTCCGGAGGGAATCTGCTACAGAATTGATCAGTGTCTTGAAAGAAATTGACTTCGCGGAAATCTCGGCAAAGTTCCCATGCATAAAAATCGGAGACTCATCACCAATTGGACTATATGATGATTCTGCTGATATGGTGTGCAAAGAAACCATGCTTTCCGGAAACCTCGTGAATTTCATCGTAGAATCTGGTGGAAATTTGGAGATGAATAGCGAGTTTGCTGACAAGTGCCACCCATTAGGTCCATCCACAGAAAATGTAAATACCCTCCCAATCAGTGAAGAGAGCTCTCCCATCACTCAGAATATTGACCATGAACCACCAGTTGATCGGGAGGTTTGCTCCGAGTCATTAGCTGATGCTACAACTGCTGATGGTAATATCTTGGACAAAAGTAAAAGGTGTTTGCCTGGAGAACCAGCTGTTGTTAGGGAATCTTGTGTCGAGTCATTAGCTGATGCTACAAGTCCTGATGGTAATATCTTGGACAAAAATATAAGGTCCTTGCCTGGAACAACTAGTAGGCAATATCGCAAGCTAGAGGAAGGTGGCTTCCATACGGTAACGACAGTAGAGCCACTTCGCTGTTATCTTACGATTTTTATGAAATTCTTCTCATGTAATTTATTTCTCTTTGTAGATCCGAAAATTGTTGCAGCATTTCCCCCGGACCTATGCAGATCTACAAAATCCTCAAGGTCTAATAGAAGATGGGCAGTACATCATGTTCTTTGGAACTGTTATATCTTCCAAGTAATTCTATATTTACATATAAGAGTTTTCTTGGCATCTTCTTTTGCGCAAAAGCCACGTGTTAACTGTGCTTCAGTTCAGCCTGTAGCACCTTCCATCGTCTTCTCATAAAACTATAAAAAGCATTGTCACATAGCATACATCGTTAACCGATTTGGCTTTACAGTAGCTGTCTTCATGCCCTTTTTATAATTAATACTGTACATTGTATATTCATTAGTGGTTAATGATTATGCCTTTTAATTTTTTTTGGAACAAAGTAGTAGAACTACTATGACAACATTGTTTCTCTTGGAATTGGCCTCTTGTAGTTATAAATATAACATAGTTAATGATGTGATAGAGCCATACAATTCATAGAGACCGGGATTAAAGTTTAGAGAACAGAATTGGTATTGAATTGTCAGATTACTCAGACATTTAGACTTAAGCCTGATGGAGCTAAATCACTTAGCCCCTTCCAATACGGTTGTGCTTCACACACACTAACACATATGCATATATATGACAAGATTACTTCTAACAATCTCCCCCTTAATCTTGTCATATCAACTAGATCCTCTAATCCAGATCACCTGGACCATGCGCTTCATCTTGTGACAGCCTCGCACCGCCTCATGTCTAGCAACGGCATCACACCGTGCTTGTCAGCCTCACACTGACTCCATATACGATGGCATCACACCACCGATTCGGTTTCACACCGACCATTCATGTGCCAGTGGCATCACACCACAGTCGTCGGCCTCACACCGACTCTTCCACTTGACGATGGCATAACACCAGCGTCATTGGCTTCACACCAACCTTTCCATAGACAATGGCATCACACCATAGTGGTCGGACTCACACCGACGCCCTCTACAACGATGGCATCGCACCACCGCCGGTCTTGCCACAACATCACATTTTTTTTGCACCAACTCTCAATGATCACGCTGGCTTTGCACCACCGTCTTCTCTTGGCAGCATCACACCGCCATCTCCTCCTAGCGGCATCGCGCCGCAACCAGCAGCTAGTGGCATCACACCGCCAACAACCTCCACCTCATGCCGTCGTCCTCCACATCGCATGAAGTCCATCACCGCTGCCCTCATATCTTGAGGCTCTGATACCAATTGAGGGAGCTAAATCACTTAGCTCCTTCAAATACGGTTGTGCTTCACACACACTAACACATATGCATATATATGACAAGATTACTTCTAACAAAGCCGTGTTAGGCTTTTGCATCAATCTGTTTGGTTGAGCCATTTTGACACATTTTGCTGTTTGGCTATGTGCTTTCGGTATAGTCGCTTCTTCGCAAACAGGAAAGCATAAGAGATATGTAAGATTCTGTGATAACTTTAGGACATTTATTTCCATGTACTCTAGAATTCAGCACAATACAATTCATCAAGCACAAACTAGCCCAGTGGTCCGTACATAGACAAATTTAGATGAAGAGCTAGAATCGGTACAATATTTTCTGAATTCTAGGAAAATAGGTAGAAATGAGTTTATGAAAATAAACAAATGAACTCGAGCATGAGCATGTAACTTTGAACTCGTAACCTTTTTTATGATGCTTACCTAATTTCCAGAAGGGGCCACCATTGGCCCTCCTTGAATCATTCGGGTGCGACCTTGTCAAAACAAGTTTATAAATCAACTAGTCAGAAAGCCTAATGTTCTCTTCCACTATCACTAATTCAAATAATTTCTCAGCATTCCAGCAAGCTTAATTGTAGTGCCGCTCTAAGGGAGAGAACCTGTGGTACATCTTGTTTTTTAAAACCCTGTGACCTTGGTCTTTGCTCAGGTAGGTGGTCTTCAGTGTAGTACAGTACAACTTTGGAACGTATCATATAATAAATAAGCGTGGGTGTTGTGTGCAGGAAGCTATTTGTAGATGTTGCATATTCTCGAGAATGTAAAAAAGCAATCAACTACGTAGCACAAAAATGGAAGACAATATTTGATATTATCTGAAATTCCTGCTGCTTCTACATGTTGACATATCTTTGGATAATTATGTCATGTGCTGATTTTAAATTGGTTATTGAATTTCTTTCTGGCTATCGTTTTCCTTCATGTAGAAAGGAGCACCTATTTTAGATTATATTTCCATCCTTATAAATATTTTATTCTCTCTCTCAGGGGAGTCAAGATTAAAAGTACTTTAGGTCTCGTTGAGGTTGTTGTTGGTTGTTCAATAGTTGAGACCGAGTCAAGCTCTTCAGCTATAAGTTGTAACTCTGGCGCAGAGCAAAAAAAGAGGATTCATTTGCACCTCAAGAAGTTCCTCAGCGGCGCACGTTTCTCTTCTCCATATATTCTTAAATGTATGTCATCAAAGCACAAAGAGGGGGATCTTGTTTATGTCAGTGGTAAGGTTGGTAAACTGACGCATTTCTCTCTGTTACATGCTACTTGATGATCCTTTCGCTGGTGCTTCCTGTATACTGATGCATGTTTGCAGCATGGTACTTTGTTGCTGTTTTTCTGAAGTTTTGTTTGATAATGTTATGGTAAAATGACTAACCATCACTTTTGCATATGTACACTTCTAAAGTTCTAATAATGGTGTCTCTTGTGTGTGTAAAGGACCAGGGTTGATGTTGCATATGATTTATACCTTTGCGCCGATTCTGTGCATGCAGGTCAAGAAGGTACTTTCTAATGGGCATTATGATTTGAAGGAGTACACTATTGACATGCTCGAAGAAGAGCAACAAAGTACCCTGCTTGACAGGAAACCATATCCTATATATCCATCAAAAGCGGGACTGGACGCAAGTTTGTTGGGAGAGTCCATCTCTAGGTCAGTGCAAGCTTTGTGTTCTCTTTTTTGTTTCTAAATGATTGTTGGGATCTAGTTGATGTCCCTCTTAAGTCCACAATTAATGTGATTATATTTTCGTCAAATGTACTCAAACTATTGGTTCATACTAAAGTATAATTTGGTCAACTTTTGTAAGTCAACTGAAAGGAAATGTGTAATCTTGTTCTCCAATGTTGATTGTGTTTGTCATGTGGAACTGGGTTTATGGCCACCACATGACCACACTAAGGTTGAGGAGAAAGGAGGCAGCAACTCGATCCTCAAGCTAGGATCCATACCAATCTCTTTAGTTTATTTTCAATTTTGTTAGTGTAGTACCTATCTTTCAAATTTTGTTTAAGATTTCCTTTTTTCAAATCCTGTATGTAAAAGCGGATACGTTTAACCAACTTATATCAATGAATCAATCAAATAAACCTTAAAGGACATTAGACTCCCAACTAGGCACATGACGGTGTTCTTGAAGTTGAATGGTTGTTTCTGGATTACAATGCGAAGAGCTAATATATAGAGGTGCATAACTTAAGTTATGTTGGTACTTAAAGGAATGACTGCAAAACTTTAATAATGAGCCACATTGACCCTGGTGTGAAATGCATGTAGTTGCACATTATATTCCTCATGGCTATATAAGAGTCCTAAATGTTTGCAGGGCCTTGAAGATGCTGACTCGAGACATTGATCCTATTCCTCCTGAGGTTCTTGCTGAGTTCAACTTGGCAAATCTTTTTGATGTAAGAAGCAATACCACTAATTATACTTTACACAATAGAGTTACTTGTATTGCGCTAGTCCTCTGTACTGATCTTCCACAACTGTATAGACATCCATGACATGTTCGACCACTCTATTAAGTGATGCTAGACATGCACTTTTTTTATCTATAGTTTTGGAGCATTCAGTTGTGGAAGAGTGAGCAATTGCTGGATTTTCTTACCAAAAACTAAAATAGCTGTATTTTATGTACGCCTTGTCACCTGTCTGTCCTCTTAAAGACTGTACTCATTCCTACATACCATTTTTTGGTTGATTTTAGGCTTACATGGGGATTCACAAACCTAAGAATCGAGATGAAGCTGATTTTGCTCGGCGAAGGCTTATATTCGATGACTTCTTTTATCTCCAGGTATCATTATTTATTCCTGACATAGATTTAGAAGTAGTAGCATCATATGATTCGGTAAACCACCTTGCTCAGATGACTTAGCTTTTTAGTGCTACCTTGGAATTTGGATATTGCCATCTCCTTTTGCTAAAGAAAAAGGTTCTTTTCAGCATTTCTCCTTCATCAAACTTCAATATATAATCAAGATTTTAATCTTTTTTGCGTATAATTCTAATCTAATTATGGTGTCATCTTTGCAAGATCTCCTTGTACCTTTCTAGAAATTTCAGTATAATTTGTGTGCTTGTTCAGTTAGCAACTTGCTGGAGGAAGCTTAATATGGTTTGTTGATTAAGTTGATTTGAAAATAAATGAATGTTAATATCTGTGTGATTCTAAAGTTTGAGGGAATGTCATGTCACATTTCTTCAGTTCATTATTATTGTTCATAAGACATTGGTTTTCATAAATGCGCAACTGAACCTGTGCCAGTAACAAAAACATTTGTTATTCTTTCAGTTGGGAAGACTATTTCAAATGCTTGAAGCAGTTGGTACGCTGGTTGAGAAGGAAGAATTGCTATCTAAGTGTGAAAATCATGAGTTAAATGCTGTTGGTGTCGATGAGTGGTCTCCTCTTGCGAAGAAATTGTTGATGGCTCTTCCTTATTCACTTACTGCTAGTCAATTAAATGCTGTTAAAGAGATTATATGGGATCTCAGAAGACCCGTTCCTATGAACAGGCTCTTGCAAGTAATTAAATTGCATTCTTCTTGGTTTGTTAACTAACTTTATCGTTCTTGTTTCTGGACATTTTTTTATTACTCCGCCCGTTTGAAAATATAGGGCACATTTTATCTTGCGCATAGAACGAGAAAATGCAGCAAGTAAATTACCCTTGGTCATTAAATCTTAAGTGCTTTATTCAAAGCATGCGTGTAGGGAATACAAATTAATTCTGGACACTTGTTAGGTGTATGGATGGAACTACACACTTTCTTTGCATTGGAATATGGAACACACGTTATATTCGTGAACAAGAAATTCACCTTATGTTTTCAAACAGAGTAATGAGTTGCTTCATATGACTGGTTAACTGCCTCGTATTTTCTTTTCAGTCTTTGTGTTAGAGAGTTTATTTGATGTAGTTAGACATAAATATTTCAACTGAAGTGTTTTATTCCATTAATTCCCACCTTGCCTTGTTATGTGTAAATGACCAAGTACACATTAAACATCCTTCTGTTTAAAATTCCAAATGTGATACTACAAAACACTTGTATTTATTTGTGTACAAGCTCTCTGTCTTGTCAATCAGGGATCTCATGAGTTTTTCTGTACACTAACTAGATGTGCTAATATTGAAGCTTATATGAATATTCATATAAAGTTGTTTTTGTAACAGGGGGATGTTGGTTGTGGCAAAACCGTGGTTGCTTTCCTAGCATGTATGGAGGTTGTCAACGCAGGATTTCAGGTACACTCTTCAGATTTGACATCCTTCTGCTCTGTTATTACAGCATATCAACAGATTTTTATCAACGATATCCAGCTTGTTGGGGCATATTAGATGCTAGATCCAGATGGGACCTAGAAGAAAACAAATTATCATATGCTTGTGGCGATTTCCTTATTCAGGAGACATCTGTCTGGTGTATTAACCATATAATTTTTTGTAGGCTGCTTTCATGGTTCCAACTGAGATACTTGCTGTTCAGCATTATGAACACCTAACTTCATTGCTCGAGAAGTTTGATGGAGATGAATGCAAACCAAATATTGCCTTGCTAACTGGTTCAACTTCCACCAGGGAGTCGAGGATAATTCGAAATGCAAGCTATTATCCCTAGTCCCAGCACTTTTCAAGTTTTGGCATGCATATTTTCGTATCTTTATGTGCTATTGTGCTTACATGACAGGGTCTCAAAACTGGAGAAATATCGATGGTCATTGGAACACACTCCTTGATAGCTGATAAAACTAATTTTTCAGCCTTACGTATCTCTGTTATAGACGAGCAGCAACGCTTTGGTGTTGTTCAACGAGGAAGGTTTAATAATAAGGTAATTTACTGAGCACTTTATTCACATAAAATATTAACCATGCATGCACCTTTTGTGTGTTACTTTATTCCTCACCGAGATGAAATTTCTGCACCTTGTTCATTACAATGGCTATGATATCCTAATATGTATTATATCAAATAATATCAGATTTTGATTTACGTCTCAAATACTGATACGGGACTAGTCCTTCCCTCCGGAATTCGTCCAGAACTTAGCTATTTGAAAATCTGCATAGTCTATCCAAATACCACGACCGCTGCCCATTAGAAAAACAGTTTTGTGCTCGAATTATATCAACATGGATGCCTCCTGTCTATTGCTTTTACTGCATCCTTTGGTTAATTTTGTTGTCGATGCATATTTGAAAAGTTCCATAGTCTGTTTAGATGCCACAAGCATTGCCCATTGTGAACGAAAACAACAGTTTGTGCTTGAAATCATTGCATGAACATAACTTTCTTCTGCCTGTTACATTTATTGCATCCTATGGTCAGTTTTGTATTGTATGTACCATTTTTTTTCTTTGAACTCATGGCATGGTTGTGGTCCTTCTGCCCTGTGGATGCTTATTTGCTGTATGCTGTCATTTGTCAAGGAATTTTTCGCTGATACCTCTGTTTGAAAACAGAAGTCATCCTAGAATACATGTGGTCAACTTTCTAAGACTTTGTTACGTTAAAATTATTTTAGTAGACCTTTCATCAGAAGTACTCCGTATCATCACATTTAAAAGAACTTGTAACACCAAACTAGAAATGTAATGGTGAAATTTGTGTAACAAGAGAACAGATTAGTAGTTACCTTTGACATCCAAATTTCCTTTGTGGATTTCTGCCATCCTATTTTTTCTTCAAATTTAGCAAGATAAACATTTGATTGTTAAGCTAATTTGTTGCAACTCGTTACAGCTGTATACTTCGTTATCAAAGCTGAGTAATGACAATACAAGCGAAGATGTGGCTTCTGATTCTGAAACATTTATGGCGCCCCATGTTCTTGCTATGTCAGCTACCCCAATTCCAAGAACACTGGCCCTTGCTTTATATGGGGATATGTCTCTTACTCAGGTACTATATTACAGATAAATTGAGTTCTCTAGGTAGATTATGTCTGCTATGCATGTAGGGTCATTACATGGGGTACAAGAACCACAATAAACAACCCCCCACCCTGTTGACAAGAAAGTAAAATAAAGTAACACATCACATGAGTAACTATAGAGTAATGCAAATGACAGTTGGTAACATACTCTACTCATACAGAACCTTGTCCTTCACAGAGTTCTATTTGGAAACACGATAGTTTAAAATATTGTTCCTTGCATTGTTTTGCTATCTTTCATTTCTCGCCAGTATTTGAATTATTTCGCACGTGACATATTTAGAATCAAAACCCACTTCTCGTGCAGATTACAGACTTGCCTCCAGGAAGGCAACCCATAGAAACTCTTGCTCTTGAAGGAAATGATGCTGGGTTTGAAACTGTCTTCCAGGTGATGACATAGTTTGATGTATATTTTTCTGTTGCATTTGAGTTTTTTTTTTGTCTTTGTTTGCATCTAGATCTAGTGCCCAGTTTTTTATCATACTTTTGGGTGTGCATCTTGCAGATGATGAGGGATGAGCTTTTGGATGGTGGCAAAGTGTACCTAGTTTATCCTATCATAGATGAATCAGAGCACCTACCACAACTTCATGCTGCTAAAGCTGATTTTGATTCCATAAAAGAAAAGTTCGAAGGTTATCCATGTGGGCTGTTGCATGGCCGCATGAAGGGCGTCGAGAAGGATGAAGCTCTGGGCAGTTTTAGATCCGGGGAAACTCGTATTCTGCTGTCAACGCAAGTTATTGAGATCGGGGTCGATGTTCCTGATGCTTCTATGATGATTGTCATGAATGCTGAGAGATTCGGAATGTCTCAACTGCACCAGTTAAGAGGGCGGGTTGGTCGTGGGGGAAAGAAATCGAAGTGTATATTCCTGTCCTCCACTTCTAGCACATTGCCACGGTTGAAGGTGCTTGAAAAGTCATCCGATGGATTTCACCTAGCTAATGCTGACCTGGTGATGCGTGGCCCGGGCGATCTGCTTGGCAAGAAACAGTCCGGTCATCTTCCAGAATTTCCAATAGCTAGACTGGAGGTTGATGGAGGTATTCTACAAGAAGCGCATCTTGCCGCAGTGGTAAGTTCTGCCCCATCCCCCAAACCTCCCATTTACTCTCTTTTTCTGGAAAATACTATTTCCTACTCATCAGACTGAACTTACAGTAACTTCTTTAAAAACTTGCAATGCAGAGAGTTTTGGGAACAAGCAACGACCTAGCACTATTTCCACGGCTGAAAGTGGAGCTCAGCATGAGGCAGCCGTTGTGCATTCTTGGAGATTAACCTCTCCCGTTCACCGGACCGATAATGCAATGGGACCCCGCGAAGCTGGCATCTATGTGGTATAAGCAGCCTAAGTTTGCATTGTACTTAAACTACTTGTGGTGGCAAAGCTGGCATGAACCACGCAGTTCATCCTGGCTGGATGTAGCAACGCTCCTAAATGTTGTTGTCATGTGTAATCAAGACATGGTTGATGACGAGATCAGTTCTTGTTAGTTCAGGCTAATATGTTTCGAGGAAACTGTGTCTTTTAATGACTTATCTTTTGGATGTTTTTTTTCTCTAGTTTTCGTTTTTTGTTCTGAAGAATAGCAGGGAACTGGTAAGTGCTAAAACCATAGAAGAACAGGTATTTTGAATGGTGCGGCGGAAGCAATGTGCCTTCCTCAAGGATTAGCTGAACCACCACGTTGATAGCGAGTCTCCAAACAGCTCTTCCACCCAATAGTTGAGCGAAATCACTTTGGTTCATCCTGGGATATGTCAGGCCTATGTCGTGACAGGGAGCTCCTGAATTACTTGACCCAACCAGGTTCCTAGATTGACAGCAATGTCGGGGGGCTGCCCCCGGGTAGGGCAAAGATGTGGTGTTAAGTGTTGCAAAGAGCTAGCCGGATCAACATATAGCCGGGTCACTTGGGCCGGATCTCTCGTGAGAGTCGGTTGGCACTTGATCAAGCTAAGGTGCGAGAAGACGCCAGAGAGGATCCGGTAAAGTATAACCGAATCAGAGGAAGGAAACCGGTTAAGTTAGCCGGGTTGGTCAGGAAGGACCCGGATAAGTAATCCGGATATTGCACAAGGGCCAAGTAATGTCAGAAAGGTTCACGGGTCCTGCAGGTCTCCTGCCAGAGGCTGAGAAGACAGCCGGGTCAAGTCGCAGGTTTTCCGGGTCGCAAGGCCCTAGGCGCTGACTTGGCCAATTCGGGAAAGAGGATATGACCTAGACCCGGGGGGCTACGCCTGCCATTGCCCAAAGTGGCAAGATAGGCCTGCTAGGGACTTGACGGCCAGGTCAGGTCACGGGATTCCTGGGAGCGCAGCGACCTAGGAGCTGACTCGGCCAATTCGGGAAAGAGGATGTGACCTAGACCCGATGGGCTACAGCTGCCATTGCCCGAAGGGCAAGATAGGCCTGACAGTCCGGCCGTTGGATTGACAGGGGGCAGAGGCTTGTCCTGTTCCTCTTGTCCATGCCATTATCACTTCCAGCCAGGGGCAAAATGGTAATCCGGTTAGTGTATAAGTAAGCTACTACATCCTCCAGTGCGAGGGAGGGCGAAAGAGAAAGGCATTATCTCCCCAAGCTCCATCTTCTTCTAGAGCTCCCACCATTGTTCTTCATACAGCTCAAGGAGCACTCTGTACTTGTAACACTTGAGATATAAAGAGAGTAGGCTAGTGCTGCAGTAGGGGTGTTACCTCCACAAGAGGGCCCCGAAGCAGGGTACATCGTGGTGTTCTTTGTTTCTTTTTGGTTCTGCTTGTTCTTGTTTGTTCTTGCGAGTTCTTGGTTGTTCTTCATGCGTGCTTCGTGAGCACGCAAACCCTCCCCGGATCCCCCAACGTCCTAGCGAGCCCACAACTTAAGCCATCCTATGGCATCTGCCGTGACACCACCACGACAGTTGGCGCCCACCGTGGGGCTGGCAGTGGCGTTGGCTGGGGTTTCCTTCCGGACGGGCTCCGTCACTGGTTCCGGCGAGCGGGTCCTCTCTGGGCTCGTTTGCAAGATCGGCGAGTTCAACTTCATCAGCGACAACGCGGGGTGCTTCGCCAACAAGCCCTTCCCCGCTGACGGCTTCCTCATGACGCTCGGCAGCTTCGTCACCTACGTCGCCACCGAGCCTGTCCGCGAGTACCCGGCGCAGGTGCTCGTGGCCGAGGATCCTCCCTCTTTCCGCGCAGCTCTCGGTCGGCGTAGCGCTCGCCCCGGGAGTAGCGTGGAGGTGATGATGGTCGGACCAAGCGCTGCCACAGGCAAAGGAGATGCCAGCAGGAGCGCCCAGAGGAGCTGGCCACGCCATCGATCCGGCTGTCAAGCCGCTCGGACGGCGAAGTTCCCAAAGGAGAAACCGGATCCGGTTGGCCCGCTTGGCATGTCAAGCAGGGAGGCTCCCTTAGAGGATGTCTGGAGAAATTAGCTCGGCCAGTGGCACCTGGAGCAAATGTAGAGCTCACTGTAGCTCAGCTAGAGGCAGAACGCCTGAGGTTGCAAAAGAAGCCGGTTAGTGGTGGAGTCTAGGCAAGCCTTTGATAGAGATATGAGGGAATACAATGCTGCCAATGGAATCACAGATGGTTTTACTCCTGTAGTGCATCGCTCACGCAAGAAAGCCGAGTTGCGTAACAGGGGTAAGGACCTCAATGACGAGTTAGCTAGAGCTGCAGGATCGAGCTCAAGTAAGGCTACTAGTCATAGATCCGGCACAGGCAAGCCGGTGTATAGCTCCCCGGCTAAGAATCTTAGGGCTGCAGCGGCAGCGCGAGCCGAATTGAGTACACTAACCGGGGATGCTTGGCGCAAGCAGGCGGAGAGAGTAAATGAGTAGTAGATGTGTGCAACAGGCAGAATGAGGCTACCGGAAAGCTAATCCGGATGCTGGTGTTTCTCGGGTAGTAGTGTCGGTTAAGGCAGTTAGCCAGAGATCCAAGGGACAGGCGTCATCCCCGCACGTCGGGTTGACCGGGCCCAGAGTGTGAACTCGGGCAAGAGCAAACAGCTGCAGACCTATGATGCTGAGTATGCCGGCAAGCAGCTAGCAGCTCAAGGAAGAGGTGGACAGAGCAGAAACAATGGTGGACAAGGCTATCCGGGAGCCGGAAGGGGCAATTCGGCTGGCCGAGGTCAACCACCTCGTCCTCCTGGGCAGCAAGTGATGTGCAAGCGCAGCAGCAAGGTGGTGGCCAGGCGGGCTACCGCTATGATGATGGAAATTCGGCTATGGCGAGAGCCGGATACCAGACGTATGACAATGCACTTGCATCAAGACTGGGACCTCGGGTATTGGATCCGGATGATCAGCGTCTCAAGTTGGATAGAATTTACCAGTCCGAGAAGTTGGAAGAGCAAGGCCCACCAGGTCCTCCATGCTTTGGACCTCGATCATGAATGAGCCAAGCGTGCCGTTGTTTCAGCTTGGCCGAAGCACAAAGCCGTATAATGGCAGCACAAAGCCACAGGATTGGCTGATAGACTATGTATCTCAGTGCACATTGCGGGGGGCAATCGCCGATGGGCGGTCCGGTATCTCCCGCACATGTTGGAAGGGCCAGCCCGGATTTGGCTGAATAACTTACCGCCGGGTAGTATCAATTTTGGATGGACTTGGAGGAGGCATTTTACAGTAATTTCTCCAGCACCTACAAGAGGCCTAACCGACCTCAGCTCCTGGCTGCGTGCAAGCAGGAAGAACGGGAAACAGACCGAGAATTCTTAACTCGGTGGAGCAACATTCGCAACTCTTGCGAAGGTGTCGTGGAGGAGCAGGCAATTTCTTGGTTTGCGCAGGGTTGCCGACATGGCACCCCGCTCTGGCAGAAGCTCCAGAGGGATATGCCCAAGACACTGGCGGAAACGATCCGGATAGCAGATACGTATGCTCTTGGTGATCCGACACAGCCAGCATTGGATGCAGTGGGAACAAGCAGGAGGCAACCGGTTAACAACCGAGTAGGACCATTGAGGCCCAGTGACCGACATGAATTCGGTTACAAAAGAAGAGATCCGGATTATAGATACGGTTCAGATCAGGTTGCTGCAGTGAATATGGACCATCCTGGAGCAGGAGATGGTCAGAGACAAAAGACTGAGGGTCCAGCTTGGAGGCCGAATCAAGGTGCTTGGCCAAAGAAAGTGTGGGATGGATCGAGTCCTCTAACTTTTGAGGCAAGATTAGACGGGCCTTGCTGTTATCACACAACAGACCCACGCAAGCCGGCCAATCATTCAACTCGGAATTGTAGCTGGCATCATCGCATTCAGGCGGAGGGTCAGAGGGACCACCTCAGAGAGGTGCTCCTAGACCGAATTTCAGGCCGAATATGCCTTTAACCGGAGCCAATGCAACCCGGTGAACGCAGGAGCTCCAAGACCGGCAGCCACAAAGCCGGTTAACCTGGTAAATGGGAGGCAATGACAATGGTGCTGGTCCAGTCGGCAAGGTGGATACCCCGGTAATGAGTACAAGGAGGCTCATCAAAGTTATGTGGTTTTTGTGACCGAGCCAACTGACAAGAAAAGTCAGCTGCGAAGGGCGAAGGAGGTGAATGCAGTCATGCCAGCAGTCCCAAAATACCTGAATTGGTCCGAGCAGGAGATCACTTGGAGCAGGGCTGATAACCCCAGAATTATGCCAAGTCCAGGAAACTATGCACTGGTGGTGGATCCGACTTTGGTTGGACCCAAGCTTAACGTGAGGTTTAGCCGAGTCTTGATTGACAATGGCAGTGCCATAAACATCATGTATCGGGACACAATGGTCAAGTTGGGTATTTCGCCGAATCAGTTGCAGCAGAGCAGTTGTACCTTCCATGGTATAGTACCCGGGGTGTCTTGTTCCCCAATGGGTAAGATCTGGGTAGATGTGCTGTTTGGTACCAAGGACAATCACGGCTTGAGAGTCTCGAGTTCGAGGTGGTAGATTTGGAGAGCCCATACCATGCTCTGCTTGGCAGGCCGGTTAGCCAAGTTCATGATATCCACTCATGTGGCCTACCTCAAGATGAAGATGCCTGGCCCGAATGGTATTATCACTGTTGCGGGAGATTACAAAAGGCCATACAGTGTGCCACGATCGGTTCCACCTTAGCCGAATCATTGGTGATCCAAGCTGAGAAGAGCAAGATGCATGAGGTGGTGGCAATGGCGAAGTCAGCTCAGCTCGGTGTGCTGGCTATGACCAATCCGGATGGAGGTGCAACATTTGAGATGCCCAAGGAGACAAAGAAGATCCCCATTGACCCGGAGAACCCGGAGCGCATGGCCATCATTGGTGCCGGGCGAGAAATAGGAAAGCGCGCTCTGTCACTTCCTCCGTGAGAATCGGGATATCTTTGCATGGTCGGCTAAGGACCTGCCTGGTGTTCCGAGGGAGTTGGCAGAGCACTCTTTATTTGTCAGGCCGGATGTAAAACCGGTGAGGCAACCGACTCGGCGTCTCTCAGATGATCGAAGAAAAGTGGTGCTGATGAGCTGGCTAAGTTGCTTGCAGCCGGATTCATTATGGAGGTGTTGCATCCAGACTGGATATCCAATCCGGTTCTGGTAGAGAAGAAGAAGGACGAACCAGCGGTGGTCAAGGTGTGGCGCATGTGCATCGATTTCACCAACCTAAACAAGGCGTGCCCGAAGGATCCATTTCCTTTACCTCGGATTGATCAAGTGATCGATTCTACTGCTGGGTGTGAGTTGTTGTCTTTTATTGATGCGTACTCTGGTTTTCACCAGATACCACTGAACCCTAAAGATCAAATAAAGACTGCTTTTATTACCCCGTACGGGGCGTATTGCTATCGTGTCATGTGTTTCGGTTTGAGAAATGCCGGTGCAACTTATCAGAGATGTATGCAGAAATGCTTACACTCCCAAATGGGCAAAATGTGCAGGTGTATGTCGATGATATCGTCATCAAAACTAAAGAAAAACACACTCTCCTCGAGGATCTCGAGGAAACATTTGTGAACTTGAGAAAATATCGGTTGAAATTGAATCCGGATAAATGCACCTTTGGTGTCCCGGCTGGAAAGTTGCTCGGTTTCCTTGTATCGAGCCGAGGTATTGAGGTGAATCCGGCTAAGATCCGAGCCATAGAAAGAATGAAATTGCCTAAATGTCTAAAAGATGTACAAAAATTCACCGGGTGTTTAGCCTCGTTGAGTCGGTTTGTGAGTCGGCTAGGAGAAAAAGCCTTGCCCTTGTATCAGTTGATGAAAAAGAGCACCGGGTTCACGTGGACCCCGCAGGCAGATTCGGCTTTCAATGAATTAAAAAAGATGTTGTCCACTGCACCAATTCTGGCGTCACCTTTGCCGAATGAGCCAATGCTACTTTACATTGCGGCCACTAACCGGGTCGTAAGTGTGGTCATAGTGGTAGAGCGAGAAGAGGAGGGTAAATCGTGCAGAGACCGGTGTACTATTTAAGTGAGGTGATCTCAACCTCAAAGCAAAATTATCCTCACTACCAGAAGATGACATACGGTGTATACCTGGCGGCCAAAAAGTTGAAACATTATTTCCAAGAACACCCGATTACCGTGGTATGTGAAGCTCCAATCGCGGAGATCATTGGGTGCAAAGATGCGACTGGCCGGGTTGCCAATGGGCAATAGAAGTATCTCCTTACACCCCGCATTATGAGAGAAGGGATGCTATCAAGTCTCAGGCTTTACCGATTTCCTTTGTGACTGGGCCGAGATGCAGTATGACCACCCAAGCCGGATTACAATTACTGGAAGTTGCACTTTGATGGCTCCAAAACCAAAATCGGATTAGGTGCTGGGGTGGTACTCACATCACCGAAGCAAGATCAGTTGCATGATTCATTTCTCAGCATCAAACAATGTGGCCGAATATGAGGCACTGATCCATGGGCTTAATGTGGCTAGGGACATCGGCATCCGCCGAATAGAATGTTTTGGTGATTCGGATTTAGTGTGCAGCAATCTTCTGGAAATTGGGATGCTCTTGATGCCAATATGGCACTGTATCGGTTTCATGTCCAGAAAATTTCAGGATTTTTTGAAGGCTGCGAGTACAAGCACATACCTCGGTTGGAGAACGAAGCTGCTGATGTCCTGTCAAAACTCGGGTCGTCTAGGGATGCAATTCCACCCGGGATATCCTTGAATCACCTAAGGGTCCCTTCAATCAAACCTTCGCCTGATTCCGAGTCAATTTTTATCCCAAAGCAAGAATCTGAGGCTGTCCCTATGAATGTTGATGTCGAGTACATTGGGGAAGACCCGGGGACTGCATGGCGAGACCCGGGGACTGCTAACCGGATCTTAGGAAAGAGGAGCAGAGAAGAAGGTGGTGATAACCGAATCTTAGGGAATGGGCAGAAGCTGATAGAAGAAATAATGGCGGCCGAACCAGTGGAAGTAGATGAGCACTTATTCCCTTTGCATCCAGTACCGGAATGGGCTGAAGAAATCATGAAGTTCATGTCGGAGGGGAGTTTGCCAAATGATGAAACCGAAGCTAGGCGAGTGCAGAGGAGGTCCAAGGCTTACACCATCATCAACAAGGAGTTATACAAGAGGAGTGCAACCGAGGTGCTACAGCGTTGTGTGGAGCCAGCCGAGGGCAAGGAGATGCTCCTGGAGATACATCAAGGAGAATGTGGACATCATTGCAGTACAAGAGCCCTGGTGGCTAAAGTATTCCGGCATGGATTTTACTGGCCCACTGCTCATGCGGATGCAGAGGACATAGTCCGAAAATGTGAAGGATGCCAAAGGTTTGCCAAGCAGACACACTTACCCGCATCGGCACTGAAACAATTCCTATCACTTGGCCATTTGCTGTGTGGTGTTTGGATATGGTGGGAGATTTCAAGCCGGCTAGGGGCAACATGACACATATGCTGGTGATGGTGGATAAGTTCACCAAGTGGATAGAGGTGAAACCAATCCGGAAAGTGGATGGTCGTTCGGCTGTAACTTTCTGAAAGAAATTATTTTGAGATACGGTTACCCTCATAGCATCATCTCGGATAACGGCACAAACTTTGCTGTCGGAGAGTTTGCTCGGTTTTGCATGGATAAGGGAATCCGGCTAGATATAGCCTCGGTGGCACATCCGGAGTCTAATGGGCAAGTGGAAAGATCAAATGCCTGGTGTTGGCCGGCATCAAGGCTCGTCTCATTGAACCATTGCTGAAAACTCCGGGTGCTGGATAGACGAGATACCATCAGTACTGTGGGGTCTAAGGACCACGCCGAATCGGTCAACTGGCTATACGCCATTTTTTCTGGTTTATGGGGCAGAAGCTGTGCTACCCACTGACATAGAATATGATGCACCAAGGGTGGCAATGTATACTGAAACCGAGGCAAAAGAGGCCCGGGAAGATGCAGTGGATCTGCTAGAGGAAGCAAGAGAATTGGCTCTATCTCGGACAGCAATATACCAGCAGAATCTCCGACGATATCATAGTCGAAAGATCAGCCCTCGAGTGTTTCATGAGGGTGATCTTGTGCTAAGGCTGGTGCAGCGCAGCAAAGGCCGACACAAGTTGTCACCTCCATGGGAGGGACCATTCATTGTGAGCAGGGCTATGCACAATGACTCGTACTACCTTGTAGATGCACAGGAACCAAGGAAGGATGGCCTGGACAGACCCGGACAAGAAACTAAGAGACCCTGGAATGTAGCTCTGCTTCGACCCTTTTACTCTAAGGGCGCAATGTATGTATTTCGTTTATCATAAATGAAATTGCAGCAATCCGAGTCTGGACTCGGGGACTGCTTCGTCCTCATGCATGTGTTTTTTTACTGTTTTGTCAACTTGAAATTGCAGCAAGCCGATGTCTTGGCCTTTTCCTTCTCCAGCTCCTTGAGAGGGCGTGGCCAACTTGAATCTCGGATTGGAGCCGAGGTTTCCTCACTCTCCAAGTCAATAACCGGCTCTGAAATGGGAGTCGGCTGAGGAATATTGGCAGTTGTGACACGCATTGGTGAGGTGGCAGTTCGATCAGGAGACTGGGTTTCCATGGCCGTATCCAGTGGAGGAATGGGAGAAGAGATGGATGAATGAGTCTGCGCGGTGATGAGGACATCACTGCATAAAGCAAAGCAAACAGTTAACTCGGATAGATATGACTCGGTTAACAGAGGAAGAAAGCAAATGAAGTTAAGTCAGTATTACCCCTTGGTGGTAGGCATCGGCTTGACGCGATTCAACTTGGAGCCAGACTTCTTTATTCTCTTGGCTTTAGGGGAATCAGATCCGGGCGCGTCAGTGCGTTTCCGAGATGTCCCTTCAGCATCTTGTTTGGCTGGAACACAAGGTGGTGACCATGAAATCGGAATGGCGTCGATGGGATCTAAGATCCTGCAATCATCATCTTCCTCGTCGGAAATGTTGTGAATAGTTGATTGCTTACCCTTGCGGGCTGGCTTGGCGCGCGGGATAGGCAGATAATCATCCGTATCCGGATCTTCTTCGTCCTCGCGCGGCGGGCTGAGATCCGGTCCCCATTCTTTGGTGGAAAGGTCTCCATCTTCGATAAGTTGGCGATCAAACAGCTACAGAAAAGTCAGGGCAAATCCGGATTAGGCCGATGCCATTTTGATGAAATATGGTTAGATTCGGAAAATGGTGAACTAACCTGTGGTGGAAGGCGTTCTCGGTAAAACGGCTTTACGCCCCACCGCCATTTATCCGACATCTCGGTGGCGGCAATGGCGTTTACCCCGTCGCCTGATGGAGACTTTGCTAAGGTCATGCCTGCTGATCCGGGTAGGATCTAGCAGACCACCCATGTGGCATATCTTGTGTTCACGTCTTTGAAGAGGGCAGACCCGGCGACCGATGAAGGTCCGGAGCAGATCATCCGAGGCCAGGCCCTTCTCCAGAAAACCCTCCAGAGTACTGTGCACAGTCTGAAGTTCTACAATAGTCTTAGCCGGATTGTATCCGAAGTTCAATTCGGCTGTGGGTGGCTCGATCGTGAATTCGGGCAAGTTGAGAGCATCGTGGCCTTCAGCACTTTTTACATAAAAGAAAGTCCTTTGCCACTTCTTGACAGTGTCTAGGCCGTGATACGGGGAAAGATGGATCCCTGCCTTGGCGTGATGCTAACCGGACCGCAAGCAGTCATCAGCTTCGGCTTAGTGCCTGGAATAGTATGTTTGCGGAGGTGGAAATACTTTGCCCATATGTCGACAGTCGGCCAGAGACCGAGATAGCCCTCGCAAAAGGAAGTAAAGGCCGATAGAGAAACGAAGGAATTAGCCGGGAGGTGATGAGGTTGTAGGCCAAAGAAATCCAGGAATGCCCGGAAGAAATCACTTGCTGGCAATCCGAATCCGCGCTCGAAATGCGCTAGGAACACCACTCGCTCACCGGTTCGGTGACCGGTGCAAGTTCTTTCCCCGGTTTGCGGCATATGACCTGAGGAGTTATGCGCCGGTACTTAGTAGCCATTCCAGGTCGTCTTTTGTCACATCTGAGCCCTCCCATCTGCCGGGAGGAAGCTTCGCCATATCCGGATCAATCCTGCAAGAGGTCGGATAGGGCTGAGTCAAAATGAAGCGGGTAATGGTTTAGCCGGGTCAAATCCAAAATGATTCGGCTGAGTTTATCCCGGGTGAAGTTGACCGGATTCAGCGGAAAGGGTAACTCGGTCAATAATTACAAACACTTTCCGCTATATCCTAGGGTTTCACAAGATCTATCGCGGCGGTAAAAATGAAAGGAAATCACAAGTAAAATCTGGTTGAAACTGCTCATACGGTGGAAAGCAAGTTTAAGGCAATCTAGTAGGAAACTTAGAAAGGAAAATCTACGGAATGCGCTAAGGCATAACCGTGGACGTATATGGGGTTGAATCTACAAAAAACAGGGCTGGGTTCCCCGTGGATATGAACTCGCTCGCGGTGGTCATGGTCGCGACGAAGAAAACTTACGGGAGAAACGCAGCAATGGAAGAGCTCGGCGAAGAAGCGGCGGCGCTGGGCACGGTGCGCGGCCCCGGTCGTTTTCCTCCGATGCGTTGAATGTCTCCGGCGCGGCGAATTTGGAAGGGCGAGATTGTGGCGATGACGGCGGCGCAGATGGTGTTCGTGGAGTGGGAGATGTGAGGAAGAAGAAGAGAAAAATCCCCGCTCCCATATTTATAGCGCCCAGCGGTAACGGGCGCACTACTGCGTGGTTTTCGGAGCGTCGCACGGTAACTGCACCCTGGAACTCTGTGGCCACCTCTGTGGCCGTGTGTTCCAAACACATGTTGGGCCATAGAATTGGAAGCAGTTGCACGGATCCTGTGTGCCGGTCAACGGAGAAAACGAGAAGACGCGGTCGTTTGGTCAAATGCACTCGAGTACCCGGAGAATCCGGATGATGTGCTGTCAGTGGCATGTCAGATCAGAGATCCGGATTATGGGGCTTTGCGCAGAGATTCACTGCCAAGTGTCCCGGGAAATCCTGAGACAAGATTGTATAATATGTGATTCGGTTAGTGATGTTTATTTTTAACCTGCTACGGCTCTTCAGCCGAGGCTGTAGAACCGCACCAGCTTCGGGGACTACTGTCGGGGGGCTGCCCCCGGGTAGGGCAAAGATGTGGTGTTAAGTGTTGCAAAGAGCTAGCCGGATCAACATATAGCCGGGTCACTTGGGCCGGATCTCTCGTGAGAGTCGGTTGGCACTTGATCAAGCTAAGGTGCGAGAAGACGCCAGAGAGGATCCGGTAAAGTATAACCGAATCAGAGGAAGGAAACCGGTTAAGTTAGCCGGGTTGGTCAGGAAGGACCCGGATAAAGTAATCCGGATATTGCACAAGGGCCAAGTAATGTCAGAAAGGTTCACGGGTCCTGCAGGTCTCCTGCCAGAGGCTGAGAAGACAGCCGGGCCAAGTCGCAGGTTTTCCGGGTCGCAAGGCCCTAGGCGCTGACTTGGCCAATTCGGGAAAGAGGATATGACCTAGACCCGGGGGGCTACGCCTGCCATTGCCCAAAGTGGCAAGATAGGCCTGCTAGGGACTTGACGGCCAGGTCAGGTCACGGGATTCCTGGGAGCGCAGCGACCTAGGAGCTGACTCGGCCAATTCGGGGAAGAGGATGTGACCTAGACCCGATGGGCTACAGCTGCCATTGCCCGAAGGGGCAAGATAGGCCTGACAGTCCGGCCGTTGGATTGACAGGGGGCAGAGGCTTGTCCTGTTCCTCTTGTCCATGCCATTATCACTTCCAGCCAGGGGCAAAATGGTAATCCGGTTAGTGTATAAGTAAGCTACTACATCCTCCAGTGCGAGGGAGGGCGAAAGAGAAAGGCATTATCTCCCCCAAGCTCCATCTTCTTCTTAGAGCTCCCACCATTGTTCTTCATACAGCTCAAGGAGCACTCTGTACTTGTAACCACTTGAGATATAAAGAGAGTAGGCTAGTGCTGCAGTAGGGGTGTTACCTCCACAAGAGGGCCCCGAAGCAGGGTACATCGTGGTGTGCTTTGTTTCTTCTTGGTTCTGCTTGTTCTTGTTTGTTCTTGCAAGTGCTCGGTTGTTCTTCATGCGTGCTTCGTGAGCACGCTAACCCTCCCCGGATCCCCCAACGTCCTAGCGAGCCCACAACTTAAGCCATCCTATGGCATCTGCCGTGACACCACCACGACAAGCAACTAAAAGGAAATCCAGTAATAAACGATAACGGAAGGACCGAAGGAACATGAACGAGAGCCAAGCTTTTAGGGTTTATTTATGTCGAACCACCCACTCTCCATGGTTTTATAACAACTCGACATTCAATTTGTCATTCAAATAACAGCGCTGGGCTCATTGGAGTCCTTAGTGGTGGACATGGTGCCATCACCACCTCCGTCTGAGTCCTGTCAGCCGCTAGACGCTCGCCTTTGTGGATTGTGGAGGTTTGGTTGCTTCTGTCACTTGCTCATCCTTAAGTGACTAGATTGATAGATTGGTAAGATGTGTGTTGGCGTATAACTCTGAGGCTGGTGATGGAGACGGCTTGCTCGTTTGGCGAAGAGGTTTGCGACTTGCTCGTGTATTTGGAGACGGCTTGCCCTGGATAGCGGCATCGATGAGATGATGGCGACGATGGTGCATTTGGAATAAGGTCTCTTCGGCCTCTCCCTACCTCGTCAACGTTTTGGCATTGGCGAAGGGCCAATGAGAGAAGGTGCTGTCAGATCTGTTGATCTCCATTGGATCTTGGCAGTTGGCGTGTTGTTCAAGGGAAGCTGTTCGCTCGACTATGTTGGGACGTCTTCAATCTCTTCATCCGTTTGGGTCTACGGAATGGTCTGGTTTCTCCAACCCTGTGAATTAGTGGTGGAGAATTGCAATCTTGTGCTGCTGCTTGGGGCGTGTCCATATCCGATGTTCCATCTGCGTTTATTCGATCTCGCTATTTGTGGCGAGTGGCTATTGCGGTTTTTAAATTCTTGATTGGCGAGGGTATTTGCAGGTGACCCGGTCTTTTGCAGTGCATATTTCAAGCTTGGGCAGCCGTCGAACAATCAGAGATTCAGAGGAAGAAGACGACCAGTATGAGTTTCATTGCATTTTTATTTTGTACTGTTCGTATTGCGTCGAGTTGTATTTTGACTGTGTCAGCTGCTTTTTTTTTATAAATATCAGATATCAGATTTCTAAAAAAAATTGTGCTACGGGAATATCATAGCCCCTTAAGTTTCGTAAAATTTGTTTTGTACTGTAATACATGTAGGGGAGCTACCTTAATCTTACTTCTAGGGTCTAGCACGTAAATACTCTCAATAACAGCAGAAAAATGCAATTCAGAGCCTGTGGCAAGATGGTTAGGAGGGTGGTTGTATCCCAGCCCACCAAAGTTAAACCCCAGGTTTGACACTGGTGTTTCTCATTTAGGCGGAATATTCAGTGGGAGGCGACGTTCCCGTCGACATGAGGCGTCTGTGGTGACTTCGTCAATCTCAAGACTCGACCCGTCGGCTCGGTCTCTCAGAGGTGTTCAGGGGTAGGGGTGAGTGTGGGCATGTGTTCAGTGTTTGTACTGTGTTTCGAAAAGAATTTTTTTTTTGGAAATATAGCACGCACGCACGCCGTCTTCCTCCCTCCCCCGTGCTCCGCTCCTCTTCCACCGCGCGCTCTCCAGTCTCCATCCGCACTAACCCCCACTCCAGATCTCCAAACCCCACTCCCTACATGCCATTCCACTGACCTCCCATCATGGCGCCACGTCTCCTCCTCCTCGCCCTCGTGGCGGCGGCCGTCGCCGTACCGCCGGCGAGCGCCGCGGTGGCGAGCATCGACCCGGGGTCCGACGGCTCAAGGTACGGTGGTGCACTGTCTGGATTATTTTCTTGGTTTTGGAAATGCTACACTGTACTCTAAAAATTAGGGTTTTCCGAGCTCGTGTCCTTAGCGGGTTTGGACATAAACTGTTTGTAGAATTGCCACTGGGGAAGAAAGGCAAACAGGGTGCTTACTGAGACTACTGCCGGCCATGGTGCTGGATCGAAGGATGCGGGCCTGACCGACCAAGTGACAAGGCGGCAGGGACGAGATGGTGGTTTGGCGAGGGGCTCAATGGATCAGCAGGATAAAGACATAGGATCGTAGCAGGTCTTCTTCTGAGGTTGATACGCGGCATTTTTCAGGCTTTAGGTGCATGACTGGCAAATTTAGTTAGGTCGCCACCTGTGGATTCGCAACGTGGATTTTTGAACCCTCATATTTGTCATTTAGCTTCGTCAACTGCCCTTTGGGGCTTGCAGCATTGGTAAAACCAAACTTTAGTTTGGTAGGTTGCGAAGTAGCGCTCCTTGTACGAAAACGAACACTCTGTCCGCTCAAAGCTTGAGATATCCTTAACTTTCACCTCAGGATCTTACCTTGACTTCCGATTATTCTTTTCTTTCCAGAATTTTCAAGCCATTTCTTATCTTTGGATTCTTATATTAGCTTTGGAAGGCTGCCTAAGGCGGTAGAACACCCGATGCGAGCCCCCTCTTTGGGTAAAAATATGATGATGCCACCAGGCATAGGCAAGTGCTACTTTCTGTGGAAATGAACTAAACGACTCATGGTTCACACACACTTGCAACATTATGCCGCATTAGTTACCAGAAAATTCCATGCATTTAGTTTGGTCAATGTGTACCACTTTTCATGCATTACTTAACATTGTCAATTGTTCATCCATATGCTGGAATTATCATCTCAACACTTTCTGCTCAGTTTGGGAGTTCCGAATTCGTGAGAAAGAAAGTTGAAGTCACAGTTTTTCTTATCATATTCCAATGCAATAGGTTGTAGTCATGATTTCTTGCTACATATCTAATTGCATAAATCTTGTATGTGCAGGGAAGTTCATTGGAGATTATACCTAAACAAACATCTGCTAAGCTTCTCGTGGAGAACCCTCAAAAAGATAACACAGATCGTAAAAGTATGACCTTGCCTGATACTAGAGTCCGGAATATCAAGGATCAGTTAATCAAGGCGAAGGTCTACCTTGGTCTTGGAGCCATTCGAGCAAATCCCCAATACCTCAAGGACCTGCGACAGCGGATACGGGAAGTTCAAAAGGTACTTGGTGATGCATCCAAGGACTCCGATCTACCAAAGAAGTAAGGGTCTCCAAGCACTTATGTTGATGAATTTTAAAGGGTTAATAAGATATTATGCCATTGCCAGCTTGTCATAATCGAAAAATGCCACTACAAAAATGACTTATGAAAAATGTCACTTAAAAAAAAAGACATTATGGCCACTTTAGCACCAATACCAGCCAATATGCATCCTGTTTCTCCTTCCGTATTCCGCCAGGACCAAAAAGCCCGCAAGTTCAATCCCAATCTCCAAACTCAGACCTCTAATGCAATTGCCACCTCCAAGCTCCTGAACTTCCGCCGCCACCCGCTGACGCTCTCCCAGTGACTCCGCCCTTCTCTAACCACCTAGCCCCTCCCGCCTGTCAACCCCAAGCTGCCCACCTTGCTCCTGTCAGCCGACCACTTCGATAATGCTTCAGAGAGCAACTGCAGTCCTAGACGCCGCTAGGGAGCTGCAGTCGATTTTCGCCGCCCATGCGCCGACCACAGCCACTGTTCCCTTCTCCCGCTGCCTTCAATCCTGTCCTTCCTCCCTCCTGCTGCTGTGACTCAGTCCAGATGTCTCCTTGTATTGTTTACAGCTCTGGGCTCAAGGTTATTAGGGAGAAGAGATATGTGATGTAACCTGAATTGTACTGATCTGTAAGCAATTTGCAGATGATTGTGCAAAAAAAACAGCAATGATATCCACTTGTGTATGCTATGTGAGCAAAACAACAATGATATCCGGCAGCGGGGGATGGCGGGCTAGGTGGCCGCCGGCAGAGGAATGATGCACACTGCAGGTGATCAGGTGGGAGAGGATGGGTAAAGCGCAGCGTGTTGCCAGGGAGAGCAGAAACAAGGTGGCAGCGGCCGGTGGGAGCAGCAGCCGGATCATTGGATAGCTACTGGAAAAGTTACAATTTGAGAAAAAAATATTGTGGAGGGGGGGGGGGGGGGGGGGGGGGGGGGGGGGGATTCATTTTGGTCCCGAGGAGATACCTTGTGTATTGACTGGTAAAATGAACTTTATTACATTTTTTAAAGCAATAGCTCGACTGTCATGTTTTGCAAGTCGTCTTTTGTAGCGGCATTTTTCTATTACAAGAAGTTGGCAACGGCATTTATCGAATTAATCCAATTTTGAAACTATTAACATGTTACGGGCATTTATTGCAGCCTCATTCAATTATTTACTAATTTCTTAATCTGTATCGACTTATTCAGTGCCAATGAGAAGGTGAAAGCACTTGAGCAGACATTGATCAAAGGCGGACAGACACAGGATGATTGCTCTGTTGCTGTCAAAAAGCTCCGGGCTATGCTCCACTCAGCAGAGGAGCAGCTGCATGCACAAAAGAAGCAAACTGTTTTTCTAACACAACTTGCAGCCAAAACCCTTCCCAAAGGTCTTCACTGCCTGCCCTTAAGGCTAGCTAATGAATATTCTCACTGGATCCTGGTCAGCAACAATTCCCACACCATGAGAAACTTGCGGATCCCAAACTTTATCACTATGCCTTGTTCTCAGATAATATATTGGCAACAGCGGTTGTTGTCAATTCGACAGTATTAAATGCCAAGGTATGTATTCTTGATACTTCTAATTTCAGTTACTCTGATAGATAACATGCAACATATTGAGTACATTTTTTGTTTGCAGCATCCATCTCATCATGTCTTCCACATAGTAACTGACAGACTAAATTCCGCTCCAATGAGAATGTGGTTCCTCTCTAACCCTCCTGGAGAAGCAACAATTGAAGTACAAAATATTGATGAGTTCACATGGCTAAATGACAGCTACAGCCCGGTACTGAAACAACTTGGGTCTCAATCTATGATTGATTATTACTTTAGGGCACAGCGTGCAAATTCGGATTCAAACTTGAAGTACAGAAACCCAAAGTATCTTTCAGTGCTTAATCATCTGCGATTCTACTTGCCTGAAATTTACCCGAAGCTCGACAAGATGGTCTTTCTCGATGACGATGTAGTAGTAAAGAAGGACATAACGGGCCTCTGGTCAATTGATATGAAGGGGAAGGTAAATGGTGCTGTAGAGACTTGTGGAGAGAGCTTCCATCGCTTTGATCGTTACCTGAATTTCTCAAATCCTGTTATTGTGAAGAATTTTGACCCCCATGCTTGTGGCTGGGCTTTTGGAATGAATGTGTTTGATCTGGTTGAGTGGAGGCGGCAGAACATAACCCAGATCTATCACTCTTGGCAGAAGCTTGTAAGTTTCACATACTTTCCTTTCATACATGATGAATTACTTAATAGAGACCCTTTCTCTAGATCTCTATGTCAATTGAGCTGAAGTTAAACTATGCATTATTATAAGTCTAGACTCGCTTTGGGGCCATATGACTTCTATACATAGACATATTGATGAAGTGCAACTAAAAATCATGTAAATGTCGAGTTTACTTCACCACACAAATGATATTTGTGTTATGCTACATGTTATCTATTTAATTTTAATCTTACATTACCCTGTGTATCAAAACTTGAAGAGATCTGTCAACATTTCTCATTCTATTGTGTACAACTGTATCTACAGAAAGGTTTATAATTTGTGGAGACATTACTAGTGTGCGAAAGACGAGAGAAATACAAAATTCATGTTCCATAACCGTCAATAACTCACAAAGTTCTTTTAGTTCTATTCTTGTTTGTCTTCTTTTGCATTCAGTTTGTTATAATAATATATGCCTAACTTTAAATTGCAGAACGAAGACAGATTGCTATGGAAACTTGGCACTCTCCCTCCAGGCCTGATCACATTCTGGAACAAGACATTTCCCCTCGATCGATCATGGCATGTTCTCGGCCTTGGTTACAACCCGCATGTTAGCAGCAGAGACTGGAGCATGCCGCGGTCATACATTACAACGGCAACATGAAGCCCTGGCTGGAGATCGGCCTGCCCAAGTTCCGAAGCTACTGGTCAAAGTACCTTGACTACGACCAGCCTTTCCTGCGGGAATGCAACATCAATCCGTGAAGCAACCCCCAAGGCATTCTGACTTAACCAACGGTCTGTTCATTCTTAGGTGCTAAAATGACACGGTCACATAAGTATGCTGTAATATGTGGTGGTTGACAACTTGACATCCAGAGTCATGAACAAATGAATTTAAACCATCTAGATTTCTGCAGGAGGGATGCAGTTCTAGATGATGCAACTGCTAGGGCTATCTTCCCTGGCTTCTTCGTACATAATTCAGTGAAGTTGTCCAGGAGAATGTCTTTCCATTTCCGCTGTGTCCATAGATGAAGAATGTTTGACCTTCGTTGTTGCTCACAGCCCATAGAGCTGGAGTATAAAAAATAATCTTTTGGTTGTTGACTTGTTGTTGAGCCTTTGAATGTCAGCAGCTAAAGTGGTTGGTATGGCTTCAATTTCATAGTTAAACTCGTCTAATTTCCGGTTTTGTTTTGTATATAAAAACATTGCCAATACCATCGGCGAGTGGTAGTTTAAAATGTAATAAATAATATCCTGCATCTCTTAGGGCATTCGCAATGTATAATGTTAACTTTAGCCATAGGCTAGGTCCCACTTTTCCTATGAAATGTTCCACTATGTAGTATAAGATTTACTTGAACTATAAGTTGGTACTCACATGTTCTATTGATATACACACATACATGAGAGGGGAGAGAATTCATATTTCCGTTCCTTGAGGCTAATCCAAAAGGTTTAGATGCACCTTGATCTTAAGGACAAGTTTATTTTAGTAGCGTATCCAATCAAGTAGGAGCAAAGATTGAATGAAGAGGTCACTATGAGGCGTTTCTTTCACCGGTGCATAAAACCCTCACTTTTATTTTCATAATATTCTCACTCATTTCTGATGCCCCACATGATTTGTTACTTCTTAGAACAATTAAATTGTCACCTTTCTCGCGAAAAAAGGGAAAGATCTGACTGTCACGAGAAAAGGGGGAGAGTAGTTATGCTCTTGCCTGATTACGAAATTCAAAAGAAATAGTAAAACAATTAAAAAATTCTGAAAAATCGGCAACAAACATATCCAAGCGTTCAACATACGCGCAAAGTCCTTAAAGAAAATGACATATGTGATGAGTGGGCTCCTTGTGTTTTAATTTTTTTAAAGAATATTAAAAATTTCAAAACATGTGAAAAAATTCATGGATATTCTCAATGTTGTATTCTTAAAACGTGCAAAATTTCAATTAGAAATAATTTGTTCAAATCTCCAAAAAAATTAAGATCTTGTCATTTTTGTGTAGCCCATAATATAAAGAATTTGCAATGTGATTTTGCACGTTTGTAGTCTACATCATGGACTACGTCCAAAATTATTTTCAATTTATTTTACAACTTCTAAATATTTTATGATTTTGTTAAAACGAAGGGAACACCTGGAGTTCGGGAGCACAAATGACTTTCCGCATATGAGATGCTCTATGCGAAAAACGGTGCTCTAATAACACATTTTAAATCCCATGTTGGCCACTAATTTTTTCGTACAGAGCGTCACACATATCATTTTTCTCGAAAATTTACACATATACGAAACAAAATATGTTTGTTGCTAACGTTTTAATTTTTTTTGACTTTTATATTTAGGCAGAGCATATGAGATAGAGAGCTGTATTAAATTTCCGCAAAGAAATACCATACTCTTCTTCACCGTTGACCATTGAGAATCCGTACAAAGTGACGTCTCGGCTCGATTCCCTTGACGTCATTAGTACCGGCCAGTGGTTATGACGAGACAGATGCGTTGGCGGTGCACAACGACCTCACCTCGTTCACGCTTCCAACACACCACGCCCACCACGGCGAGCCACGTGGACGATTTTCCACGTGTCGTCTTTCCATTGGGCAGATGACTCAATCCCTCGCCGTTCCTGCCTCGTTTTATATTTCTACATAATTCGCACATCAAACCCTTCTAACATCGCATATGTCTCAAAGAACCACTGCGCCAGAATCCACCACAATAACAAGGCTGCAGTACGGAATCCAGAATAGACACAGGGTTCCAAACGTAAAACCTCTCAAATAACAGCAGAAAAAACAATTCGAAAATTGGAAATATAGCACGCACGCCGTCTCCTCCCTCCCCGTCGAGATCCTTCTCCCCGTGCTCCGCTCCTCCTCCACCGCGTGCTCTCCAGTCTCCATCCGCACTAACCCCGCTCCAGATCTCCACCCCCTACATGCCATTCCACTGACCTCCCACCATGGCGCCACGTCTCCTCCTCCTCGCCCTCGTCGCGGCGGCCGTCGCCGTGCCGCCGGCGAGCGCCGCGGTGGCGAGCATCGACCTGGGCTCCGAGTGGCTCAAGGTGGCCGTCGTGCACCTCGCCCCGGGCCGCGCCCCGATCGCCGTCGCCATCAACGAGATGTCCAAGCGCAAGTCCCCGGCCCTCGCCGCGCTCGCCGGCGGCGACCGCCTCGCCGGCGAGGAGGCGGCCGGCATCACCGCGCGCCACCCGTCCAAGGTCTTCTCCCGCATGCGCGACCTCCTCGCAAAGCCCTTCCCCTACGCGCGCGCCCTCGCCGACTCCCTCTTCCTCCCCTACGACCTCGTCCGGACGCCCGGGGCGCCGCCGCCGTCCGCGCCGACGACGGCCAGGTCTACTCCGTCGAGGAGATCGTCGCCATGGTGCTCCACTACGCCTCCGGGATCGCCGACGCACACGTGGGTTTGCCTGTGCGCGACGCCGTCGTCGCCGTGCCGCCCTACTTCGGCCAGGCCGAGCGCCGGGCCCTCACGCAGGCCGCGCAGCTCGCCGGGTTCAACGTCCTCACGCTCGTCAACGAGCACGCGGGCGCCGCGCTGCAGTACGGGATCGACAAGGACTTCTCCAACGAGTCGAGGCATGTTATCTTTTACGACATGGGCTCGGGTAGCACCTACGCCGCGCTCGTCCACTACTCGTCCTACAGCGCCAAGGAGTTTGGGAAGACGGTGTCTGTCAACCAGTTCCAGGTCCAATTCTTCTTTCATATGCCTGTCTGTAAGATCCCTGAAACAAAATCCTGCTTTCTCACATAGTAGATCTGAAAAAGACTGAAACTTTAGCTATGCGATCTCTAGTACCTACTCCAGTAGGTAGCTACTTGAACTACTCCTGACGCTTTTAGCTAATTCTGTGCAGGTTAAGGATGTCAGATGGAACTCCAAGCTTGGAGGCCTCGAAATGGAAATGCGTTTGGTAAACTATTTTGCTGATCAATTTAATAAGAAGCTTGGTAATGGGGATGACATCCGTCAGTCTCCCAAGGCAATGGCTAAGTTGAAGAAGCAAGTTAAGCGCACCAAAGAAATTCTTAGTGCAAATACTGCTGCGCCGATCTCAGTCGAATCTCTGTACAATGATATCGATTTCAGGTGCGTCTTTGCATACTTGCGTAACCGTTGGATGTCCATTTATGAAACTTGAGATAAACCAAACTGTGCAAACAGGCTAACATTATCAAATTCACTGCCCCATCCTATGTGCCGAGTTGAATCAATTCTGTACACATTAACTTTGTTTTAAAAAATGCTCATTTTAGTCTGGCAAGTTCTTGGATGTAAAGTGAACATACTATCTATGGAGAAGCATGGATGACAGGCCCTGCTATTTCATATTAGTCAAATGGTCTGACCTTTCATGGATTATCTCTCTTCCCTTTCAAGTGCATAGATGCCATATCAAGTGAATAACATTTGTTAAGAGTCGCAAGCAATGTTTGGTACCGCTTTTGCATATCTCGTGTGTAATTTCTACTAGGTCGAAGTTCAGTGTCCACTTTTGTTGCATATTTAAGATTATATGGAACTTGCAAGATTATAATTCACACTGGCTCCTTGACTTGTCATTGTTAATATTTGCAGTAATTGTCCATGTACCTTACCGCATTGCTAATACTGTTGATCTTTTTCCCCGGCTCATGCTTTCGGTGTTTTCATTTTTCTTCTCCGTATATAGTGAACATGTAATCCTAAATCATGATTAGGAGAAGTTTCCAGGTTCTACATGTTCACCTCATGCTATTTCTTACAGGAGCACCATAACACGTGAGAAATTTGAAGAACTTTGTGAAGATCTATGGGAGCAGGCCCTAACTCCAATTAAAGAAGTGCTTACGCAGTCCGGCATGAAGATTGATGACATCTATGCTGTAGAGCTAATAGGAGGAGCTACCAGGGTACCAAAACTGCAGGTGATTATTATGCTTTCATTTTAAGACTTATATACTTGACTTGGCAGTGAGGGGCTGCAATGAGTAATGCAGGAACATTGCATTGTTGAATCTCTTGAACTTTGCCGTGGGGCATGTGTGCAAGATTGCCTGCTTCTCTTTATTTCATTTTTTTCTCTTATATTCGTCGTCACCCTCAGAGGGGTTAGTGAATTGCTGTTAGTTATACAGAGGTCTCCATTTACTTATTAATAGTTGCATTATCTATTCGTATAATTTATTATTATTATTTTGAACCCAATTCTTTACATATTTATCATATTACGACTCACGGGTTCCAGTTGTATTCTCCCGTTCCAGGCTAAACTGCAGGAATTCCTGGGAAGGAGTGATCTGGATAAGCACCTTGATGCTGATGAAGCAATTGTTCTTGGTGCCTCCCTGCATGCTGCTAACATAAGTGATGGAATTAAGTTGAACCGTAAGTTGGGCATGATTGACGGTTCTACTTATGGCTTCGTGTTTGAAATAGATGGCCCAGATTATGTCAAAGATGAAAGTATCGATCAAGTACTGGTGCCGAGGATGAAGAAAATGCCAATAAAGGTTAAAAATAATTACTCAACCTTCTACTTTTAACTTGTGTCAACAAACTTTTGCTTGTTTGGAAAAAATATCTGAACGAGCTTGTTATTTATCTGCTGTCTACAGTTGTTCAGGTCCATCAGACATACTAAGGACTTCGATGTCTCTCTCAGCTATGACAAAGCTTCTGAACTTCCTCCAGGTGTTTCAACACACAAGTTTGCGGAGTATTCTATATCAGGCCTGACAGATGCCAGTGAAAAGTAAGTGGGCATAATGCTTATTTTGGTGTGCATTATCTCAAGTGTTAACTCCCAAGCCCTGCCCATAAGACATCTGAACAACCTGCAATAACTTTTCTGTGAAGCAATATTTATTGTGAACAGTCCACCTGTGAGGTTGCAAGATATACGCCATGTCAATAGAACTCATTCCATTAAAAAACATATGCTCTAGCACATCACAAATTAAGCGATACTTGCCATTGCTGTTGTATTACATGTATTCACCACATGTTTTGTTTTAGTGCATCAGTTTAACCATGTGCATTTTTCAACCAGGTACGGAAGCCGCAATTTATCTGCACCCATAAAAGCAAATCTACATTTTTCTTTGAGCAAAAGTGGAATTATTTCTCTCGATAGGGCAGAAGCAGTGATTGAGATAACTGAATGGGTTGAAGTTCCAAAGAAGAACTTAACACTAGAGAGTAATGCCACCGATCAGACTTTGTCTTCTGAGTCAGGAACATCTGATAGTGCAACAGATAGTAAGGAAAATTTGAGTTCAGGAAGTGATGCAGATGGTTCAAGCAGTACGAACGATGAAAGTAATGTGCAAGATACTATTACAGAGAAGGTGCTAAAGAAAAGAACCTTCAGGGTTCCATTGAAGGTAAACTATACTTGGTTGGTAAATTGATGCTATTGCTAAATATTGATATTGACATGACATGGTTTAACTTTTGTTTACTTTTTTCGAATATAGGTTGTTGAAAAGACGGCTGGTGCTGGATCAATTCTTTCAAAAGAGTTGTATTCTGACGCAAAAAGTAGGTTAGAGGTACTTAATAAGAAGGATGCTGAACGGAGGAAAACTGCTGAACTGAAAAATAACTTGGAGTCTTACATATACTCTATGAAGGAGAAGGTATATTTTTTGTCATCTTTAATGGAAAGATGTTTTTTTTAGCTTGTTGCGATGTGCAAGATCTGAGTCATTTTGCACTTAGCTTGGATCTCAGAAAATTGGATGATGACTATTGTTTCTCCATATAGTATATACGAAAACTGTCAGTGTTGTGGCATACTGTACTGTACTTTTTTTTTGACTGCTTAATTTCTGCTGTTTGATACATCACAGTTGGAAGAAAGCATGGATATGTTGACTGTCTCAACTGAACAGGAGAGGGAATCTTTTACAGAGAAACTCAGCGAGGTCAGTCAAATGCTGGATCTTGCTGTATGTAGTATTATTTGTCTAGGATATGTCTCATGCTGTGGTTGTTGTTGACAAGTGCAGGTGCAGGATTGGTTGTATATGGATGGTGAAGAGGCTCAAGCAAATGAATTTCAAGAGCGCCTTGATCAGCTTAAGGCCATGGGCGACCCAATTCTTTTCAGGTAATTACTTTTTATAAACTTAAATTTATATCACCCAGTGATTGAGATTGTTCCTTTCTTGATTATACAGATTGAGTGAGTTAAAAGCCCGACCTGCAGCTTGCGGAAGTGCTCAATTGTATCTTACTGAGCTACAAAAGGTACAACACAGAGTTGATTTTTCTAAGTATAATAATCTATTCTTGACTCAATATACTTGAATAATTTCTTAAAATATAAGAAGCAAGAAGGTTCACTCAATTTTTTTTTGACTAAGGTTCACTCATTTGCACCTAAATTAATGCTTGTATTAAAAAAACACATACTCCTCCGATTTGAGCACAGAAAGCTATTACACTTTTTTGGGTAAGGTCGTTACCGGCGGAAGCGTTATGTAACAAACACAACTTTTAGGCACACGTTATCCCCCACATTGTCTGTCACTGAAAAAACTAAATTTCCTCATCTTGAACAATGTTTGTGGATTCTTGAAGCTGTCATTGTGCTATATTTCAAAAGAGATTGTGCGGTCGTGCCAGTATGCACAATTCTTGCATCATTTCCCAGTCCATATATTGTCGGTTTGTAAGTTAGATTACCTGATCATTCTCAGACGTTCCTGAATTCCACGAGCTAAAGCTGCTGTACATTTTTATCTGCGTTATAGAAATGCCAAGTAGTAAAATTGTAGATGGTTGTACAGTCCTATTAAATAGTTGCTGTGTCATTCTATTCTCATTTGTATTCTTTATCTTCTGAAGATCGTTAAGAACTGGGAGACAAGCAAACCGTGGCTTCCCAAAAAGAGAATAGATGAGGTAACCTGTGAGCTTAATGAAGTTTTTGATTAATTCATTGTGCCGACTATGTACAGTTCTCATTTTATTGGCTGTGTGATGCTATCATTGTCTAGGTCGTAAGTGAAGCAGATAAACTGAAGACTTGGTTGGCGGAGAAGGAAACCCTGCAGAAAAGGTAAAGCCTATTAAAAGAAAACCTTTCTCGATTTCTAGTTACCTTACAATTGCGGATGGCTAACTCCAAGCGGGTATATTGCAGTACCCCTATCTACAGCACACCTGCCTTCACATCTGAAGAGGTCTACCAGAAAGTTTTGGGCCTACAAGATAAGGTTAGAATTGTATATACTTAGCATCCTTGCACACTAGGCTCGAATTTCAATGCAACTTCTCAATACGGCGGGAACTTGCTCGAATTTCAATTCAACTTCTCAATACGGTGGGAACTTGATTGTTGTGCAGGTCTCTAGCGTCAACAGGATTCCAAAACCAAAGCCCAAGATTGAGAAGAAACCCCCAAAGGAAGAAGAGTCTGCTAACAAGGAGAAAACGTCTTCAGAATCCGCGTCCAGCGAGTCTGAATCCACAGACAAGCCAGCGGAATCAGAAGCCCCAGAGAAGACTAACAACGATTCGGAACCAGAATCTCATGACGAGTTGTGATTATTAGAGTCGACTTTTGAGAACCCCTAGAGCTGGTTCAAGAGGTACTGCTCCATATACTCCGAGAATACAGTTTGTCACGACAGTTTTGTTTGACGGCCGAAAGAGGAGGTTGTGTAGGATTTCAAGACGGACTAGATGCTATACATGGCAGAGAAGAATTTGATATGAATCCGCTGTGTAGCGTTATTGTGGTCTTATGGCATGCTGTCAAGATAGTGCCTTGTAAGGCTTAGTAGTCGGGACTTCAGGGCTCGGCTTGTAGTTGCATTGTTGTATTGAACTCATCTATTTTTCAGAGTAGATACAGGGATTTTACATGAAGAATCAATGTATCGTTTTTGCCGTTCTATATCTTTTGCCTTCCTAACTTTGTTATGAACAACCGTGAAAAGAAATAAACAACAGCCGAATGACATAATTCATCCTGCCTCCGGCTTCACCCCTACAATTTACACAGATTCACCTGATGTTGTCCACTCTGAAGTCTAAACCATTACAGAAAACAACAAATGAGAATTACATGCTTGCAGCTGCTGCACTAAACGATTCAAGCTCTCTGCTGCAGTAAACAAATCCACAGGCGTAAATACACCAATATCTACAGTACTGATTACTGAACATAAACTGCCGTGATGACTTGGCCTCCATCTCATTCACGCTGCATGATGTGAAAAGTAGGTGCAAATAATCACCTCCTCTTCTCTAACTTTTACCTCTTTCCTGTCAATGTAACAAGTTGTCAAATTTCTGATTCTGCTGTTACTTGGATCCAAAGCATGAAATAAAAGGCAGATCCAGGTGCAACGATCTGGTTATTCATATCATGTGTCTTTCTACGAAAAGGAGACCTGCACGGAGAGAAATTTACCCCCCTCATTTTTCTTTTGCACATTACGTGCTGGGACGTTTAGCCATATTTCATACTTTCTAGACATTAGTTACCTGAACAAGAGTGAACTGTAAGTGTTCAGTGCTGTTTCCTAAGTTCTGCATTCCTAGATGACTAGGTAACTGTTGCTGCCTTGCGGCGCCTGATCAAATTTCCCTACAGCCAGAAGCATGGGTTGGTGATTCTGTCCCTAAACGCTACACTAGAATCTTTCATAGTACTAACAAATAGGTCATATAAGTTTTCCCCACATTTTCCATGCTCGGTGAGTTCTGATTCACGGTGTATTCTTTTGTCAATGACATCTTCATCCTAGTGAGGAAAACCAATATACCGTCATAGGGAACAAGCCTACAACAGGGTCGTCACTTCAAACAGAAAAATCGAAACAGAATCATACCATGGTGGGTAGATATGAATTACATTTCCTTCTACAAGATCCCCGTTGTCACATATTTTGGGACTGAAGATAATGGTCCTCTTGCTGCTGCCGCCATCCATGTCACAATCCTTTGAGACGTTGCTTGTTATGGGTAACTGCAAGAAACACAAGTGTCTAACACCACTGGTACAAGATGCTAGAAAAATAGCATGAGTACAGCATAGGTTGGTTTGGCAGAACTTGTCTCCAGCAAAAGGGTATGTTATGGGAGGGTTCAGTAACAAAAAAGGAACATAATTCTAAAGATAGCACGATAATTCTAAAGGGAGTACATGGTAAGACAATTCAAAAGGAGTAGCCAAACCACATGGAAGATTACCCAAGAATCTACTGTTGCCAGTTCAACAGGAAGGGCAACTTTCATGCACAACAATTATTACTTTTCTTGGAGTATGGAAAGCAAAATGTTAATTTAAGACTACTGCTACGAATAATCAATAAACGAACGAACACAGAGGTTTTGAAAGATGGAGATGGAACACGAACATTACTCTTTTCCTTCAACAAGCAGAGGCAGACTGTTAGTTTTCCTTCCAAGGACCTTGACAGAATTTGAACAGTAACCCCCTTTGAATCCCTGGAAATACAAATATCCACTACATAAATATATGGAGACACATTGATGAAGGTTATTTTGGTACCAGGTAGCGTAATTATCATGAGACCACCTAAATAATCTGGTGCCTTGTTACACTGCCTTGAGAACTCAACGTGCCTATCTTTCTCCATCTGCATAATCTGTTGCATCCTTCCATAATAACCAGCACTGCACAGAGAAAAAGCAAATAAAATAAGAAGAAGACCCAGAGATATTTGAATGGTCGATTTGTAAAGAATTGTCAGGATTACTGTACCCAGTTGATCTCATAGGGAGTGCAGTAACATCCATGTCTGTTGCACTAAAAGCTTCTTGGAATAGGTCAGTCATAGTTTTTCCCTTGACATCTTCGGTCACCATGGTCAAGTTGTGTTGAACAGTATCCTATTGCAGGATAGAAGTATCATGATGAATAGTACAACTGAACAATTCCTAATAACAGTTGTTAGTATGTTAACAACGTACTTCCACTTCATCCTCGCTAGACGTTTCACCAATTACATGCTGTGAGGGCTCTTCATTGTCAAGATTACTCTGACCTAAAAGTGCTAGTGTTTTATTCCCTGAAGTAGGATGTCTTGGCTTCCCTTCCTTAGCTCTGGTGTGTTGATGAAACTGCATTGAAATGTTTAGAAACAAGCTAACTGTTGTCTAAGAACTCCAAATCATGAAGCAGGATTAAAAAAATACACACCGGAAATGGTGTTCTAACAGAAGAGCCACTCCTATCTTGTAGATCTTCAAGAAGTTCAGCAACTGAAATGTTTGCATTCTTGGTTGGATTGGCAAAATCTAAGGGCAAGTCTTCAGTTTCTTCATCGATATTTTCCACCTGCTCAGCCATCATAGTTTCTAAAGCTTTAGTTGGTGGCATTCCTGATGATACTTCTTGGTCCCCATCGTACAAGTTTGCACTCTTTACATTTGATGTAACAGAACTGGATCCACGTATTGAGAATCTGGGCTTGTTTTCCAATTTATTCCCTGCATCAGTGGTGAAAAGAGAAAGTTTCAGATAGGATATCCACCAGGAAAAGTTATGCAAGAAGACATTCAAGTATCAAAATTTTCCTTAATTCACAAACAAGAACAGAATCTGCATAAATAAGTATAACAGAAGATGCAGTGATGTACTTTTGCTTGTTCCACCAGATAGAAATGAGAAACTACGAGGATCTTTCACATGGTCTAGCTCATCAGCTTCTTCCAGAACATCATCCCAGAGGGCTGATTCATCATGGTCCACCACTCTGTTATCATTCTCTCTCTTTTTTGAAGTAACATAAGCCAAAGAGAGCCTTGTTGGTGCAATAACATCCTGTTGAATATACAATAGAAGACAAAACCACAAGGTCAACAAGCATTTCATATGCTGCTACATGCCGGAAGTTGTAATATTGATAACGATGTCAAGATACATTTGCTAGCAACAGCTCGGAAATGAGGACTGAGCTTCGGTCAATTGTCTAGGGGCGGAAGTGCACGCCCAGCCCACCTCCATTCGAGGCCTAGAGTCCGTGGGGATTAGATACCACAGTGTTAGTGTCTACTGGTCACGTTTTATAACATCTTAAAAGAAGCAGCAGTCATAGTCTGTGCATCTAATGGAGTGATTCAGGGTCCAAACAAGTATGAAATTTGGAGCAGTTCATTTACACATGAGCGCATGACCGGCAACAATGTTTGTTCGGGCCAAAGCAAACAAGAAATTATGGAATGCCAAAGTCTTTCATAAAAGAAAAGAAAAAACAAAGCTTATACAGGTCAGCGTCAGTAGAGGCAGCAGTCACCTCATCAGATATTGGATCATCAGCGGAATCAGAGACATGGTCAGGGTGTTGCTGAGACAGAGGGCATGTGCCATGATGATGATCACCGAATCCCTCCATGCCAATGCCGTAGCAAGATCCGGAGCCACCAATGCCTGGATCAAATCCACCCATGAAATACTAAGCAGGTAGCGAATTGACATGCACAGTTACGCGAATACAATTGGAGAAATGAGGCAAGTATGCGCATAATAAGCACAGGTCGGCTGAAGCGAGCAGCCAAGCAGGCTGAGAGCACAACAACAAGGTACCAAAACTCGGTTGATTAATCCGCTTGTGGAAGGAGGTACCTCACGCGGGCGCGTGGTGCTGCCTGCCGGAGCGCCGGATGGCCGACGAGTCGGCTAACCTGCCAACACCGCCGCGCTCTAGGCGGCCTCGGCTCGCCGCGCCGCCGCAGCGTGATTCAACTGGCGGGCCGCCAGGACCTGTCCCCCGTGCTGCGCGTAGCTCGCAGTTGCCTTGGCTTCCCCTACAGCCCCGTTTCCCACCTCGCCGGACGCCCTGCTCGCCGACGGAGAGCCGCCTCCGCCGCGCGCTGGCTCGAGCTGCGGGGCACTGCCCAGCACAAAGGTGCCGCCGGGTGGGGAAATGTTGGCCCGTTGGACCTTGCTGTTTGGACTTCGTTAGGCGGGGAGCATGATGAGCCCAATTTGGTTGGTTCGGCCTGGTTAGGGTTGAATCTGGAGCGGGCTGATTTTATTTACTGGGTCCTTATATCGATATCACTGTTAAATCAGTCCATTTTCCTTTCACTTTCGCCTTCTCGGAAATTGTAGCAATCAACACTAAGAATTGTAAGATTTGCAAGACCTTTCAAGCTTAGAGCAGTACACATGAGTATCGATATCGGTGTTCAGAGTTATGAAACCTACTCGAGTTCACTTCTTGCTGCCCTTACGAGGTAACACCATGTCATGTCCTGTAATGTCCGAAAACATGACATGGTGAGAGAAAAAGGCGCACATGTTAAGAGATTTAAATCCTCAGTTCCCAAATTCAGTCTTTGACAGAGAAAAGGTCACCAAACGTCCAAACCGGTCTTACCTCGCAAGTTACATTATACACCTTGTTTCAAAAATGCAGAAAGGAATTCACCATCAAGCCGTTAACTCGAGAAAGTAATCTCCTATTTCCGTTCCTATGTAAGAGAGCTGAACAAACTAGCGCGCCTTCGCCTTTCCATTTCGTAAGTAAGCCATCATGAATGGGTTCCTTTTTAACCTAGCAGGCTCTGCCTCAGCTTTGCCAGTGTTGACGAGCTTAATTTGATACCCTGGTTGAAATTGGTATTGATTGTGTCTAGGATTGTAACCAAGGAAACTAGTAGGGAAAAATTGATCATGGCAGAAAGTAGCGGAACAAATGAAGGATCAAAGAGTAATTAATTGTTCATCTAAGACACATAATGTAATCTCTACGATGGCATGAGCCTTGATAGTTACACCTATAGCTGCATATATTGGCTTCAATTGTTGCTCCCGGGTAAGTTCTTCACCCAACATGGGGCATATGGAAACGAACAATCCATATCGGCAAACCTATCATCTTCCATCGTGCCCAAGTGTCGAATCTTCGCGCTATTGAAATGGTAAGCTATTGTACTTCTACTTCCATTAAAAAATACAATATATTTGTAAGGATGAAATCCAACACACGAGAAAATAGGAGCGTTACGGCTGCACTTTGTACGCCATCCCGCTGTGTCAATAGTGTCTTCATCATCAGAGTTCCATTCAATACCATCTTCCACCAATAGTGATTCATCCTTGTCTTCTACACGCTCAAGTTTGGCATCGTTCTTCAAAACATGTTCCGGTGTATCACATGACTGTAAGATCCATTGTTCGTCGGCATAGTTTGCGCGATAATATTCTTTTACGGGCTCGAGATTGATCCTATTTTTCAACACCCACTTCATCTTCCCACATGATTCATCGAGGAACCAAATCTCAAAAATACATTGTCGATAAAGCAATGCACAATACACCCCATTCTTTGATTTTCCTAAACGAGGTTGCCATGTATTGCATTTGGCAACTTAATAACACGGTACGTGTCATTTCGTGTATTTATCCTGCAAAGGTCGAATCAACATGAGAACAACAATAAACCAAAATTTATGTTTCTTGTTAGTACACAAACCAATTAATAATCCATATAAGGTATAAGTAGGTACTCCCTCCGTGCATAAATATAAGAAGTTTTAGCTATCCAACATGTTGTCTACATGCATACTAATATGAGTGCACATACACACTAAAATATGTCTACATACATCTAGATATATGTGAATGTGGACAAATGATAAACATCTTATATTAAAAAATGGAGGGAGTAGACTACCTCAAAATAAAGCCGGCTGCACACCGAACGTAAAGTGCCTCCCGCCAGTAGGCAGCGTGATATAAATACTCTTCGAAAGTTGGCAATTTGACCTGGATGACCGTCCCGGCGGCCTTCCCTTGTCGCACAAATGACCTTTCTCCCAACGCTTGGTTTTTGACGAGAAAACATGCATGATATAGGGTGAAGGTGGCCATTCCATTGCAGAGACCGGCCCACCACCGTGACATAGATGTCTAGAGATATATGCTCGGCCAGCAGCTCACGTGGGATAGACGGGACCAACAACACCTCGTAGTGCGGCGACAGAATAGGATCGTAGAGGATGTACTCGTTGTCCACACAATACTTGCAACCCTTGTAAGCGCAAGAGCGTGGCTGCGGTGGCAGCCACATAATCTGACGCGTGGCAGGGTTCAACACGCGGGGCAAAGGAGGAGGAGGCCGTTGCAGCAATCCATGAGTATGGGTTTTGATAACGGGTTGTCCAGGGCATGGAAGGTGGCGGCAATGTGGGAGGCTGTAGAAGGGCGGGCGAAAATCATCGGGATTAGGTCCATGGTCTCGTAGAAGACACCGTGCGGCGAGAGAGGTAGCTCGGCTGCACGCAGCAGCCGGTGGTTGTCGACAGTGGCGCGCCAAGCCATGCACACGCAGCGGCAGGCTGCCAGGCTGCACGGTGGCAGGCAGCGGAGGATGTCCACCAGAACGTGGTGGTGCTCCAGGACGTCCATGTGGATCGTCGTCTAGGTTTATTTGGAAGAACCAATCTTGTTGCTTGCAGTAGTATCACCTGTATATGCAGTGAATTGTGATTTAACATGGTAAGGGTAATTTGGAGTTGGACTCCATCTCTATTGGTGAAGGAGTTGTGCTGTGGTGCGTTCAGATTTGGAAGGGAAACAGGAATGGATTTGGCTTGTCAAACGACGACCAAGAGCCTAGGCGTCAAAATTGTCGCCAAGTCACAGCCAAACTCGTGCTGCTGCTGGTCGGGTGGCCGAACGACAGGGGGACGGAGGCCGGTGCGTGCTGCTCGCCAAGCTAATAGGAACGATCAAGTCTACTTACCAGACCAACAAGTTTTACTTGTTCTCATGTCCAATATAGAAAGGGAAAAAAAAATCAAAGCTATCTCTCATGCATACGATTGTTAAATCATTCGATTTTCCTTTCGTCTTCTCGGGAATTGCAACAATTAGCAGTAAGAATCGTAGGTTTGTAAGACCTTTCAAGCTCAGAGTAATACACATCAGCACTTTCAGAGTAACTGAAACATGCTCTAACTAGAGTTAACTTCGTGCTGCGCTTACCAGGTAGCACGACGTCATTTCCAAAAACATGGCCTGTTCAGAGGGGAAAAGAAACAGATACCATGTTATGAATATAGCAACTTAGTATTAACAGGAGGCTAAAGCCATCATATATACATGTACAGGTGGGAGGCCAAAAGGCATAATGCAAAAGGGCAAAGGCCAACATAAATATAACTCTAACAAAAATATCAAATGCAAAAGGAAACACTACAATCTCTATGGAAGAAACTCATAAGGAGAGAAAAAAGGTGTACAAGTCAGGAGATTGTTCTTACCGGACAAGTTACATTATACACCTAGTTTTCAGAAATGCAGAAAGAAAGTTACCATCAAGCCGTTAACTCAAGAAACTTATCTCCTATTTCCAGTCCTACATAAGAGAGCTCAAGAAACTAGCACGTCTTCGCCTTCCATTTCGTAAGTAAAGCTATCATGAATGGGTTCCTTTTGTAACCTAGCAGGATCTGTCTCGGCTTTGTAGATGTTGACGAGCTTAACTTGATAACCTGGTTGAAATTGGTACCGATTGTTGCTGGGATTGCAACCAAGAAAACTAGCAGGGGGAAATTGATCATTGAGGAAAGTAGAAGTTGGACAAAATGAACGATCACAAGTAAGTAATTGTTACTCTAAGACACAAAATGTAATCTCTACAATACCACACGAGGCTTGGTAGTTACATCTATAGCAGCAGATAATGGAATTAATTGTTACTTCCGGGTAAGTTCCTCACCCAACATGGGGCATATGGAAATGCATAATCCATATCGGCATACGTACTGCCCAAGTGTCGAATCTTAGAGCTATTTAAATGGTAGGCTACTGTACTTCTGCTTCCATTAAAAAATACAATATATTTGTAAGGATGAAATCCAAGACACGAGAAAATAGGAGCGTTAGGGCTGCACTCCGTAGGCCATCCCACTGTGTCAATAGTGTCTTCATCATCAGAGCTCCACTCAATAACATCTTTCACCAGTACTGATTCACCATTGTCTTCTACGCGCTCAATTTTGGCATCGTTCTTCGAGACATTTTCCAATGGATCACATGACTCTAAGATCTTGTTCATTGGCATTGTTTGTGCAATAGTATTCTTTTACAGGCTCGAGATTGATACAATTCTTCAACACCCACTTCATCTTTCCAAGTGATTCATCGAGGAACCAAATCTCGAAAATACATGGTACATAGAGCAATGCACAGTACACCCCATCCTTTGATTTTCCTAAGTGAGGTGTTCCATGTTTTCCATTTGGTAACTTAATAACATGGTAGGTGTCATTTCGTGTATTTATCCTGCAAAGGCCGAATCAACATGAGAACACTAATAAACTAAATTATGTTTCTTGGTAGTAAGAAACCAGTTAATAATTCATTAAGGTGTGAGCAGGTAGATACTACCTCAAGACAAAGCCGTCTGCACAACGAACATAGAGTACCTCCCGCCAGTAGACGGCGTGGTACAAATATTCTTCGTAAGTTGGCAATTTGAGATTGATGATGGTCCCGGCGGCCTTCCCTTGTCGCATAAATGACCTCTTCTCCCAGCACTTGGTTTTTGACGAGAAAACGTGTATGATATAGGGTGAAGGTGGCCATTCCATTGCAGAGACCGGCCCATCACCGTGACATAGATGTCTAGAAATATGCTCGAACGGTAGCTCATCCGGGATAGATGGGACCGATAACACCTCATAATGCGGCGACATTGTAGGATCATAGAGGATGTACTGGTTCTCGTCGCAAAGCGTGCAATTCCTGTATGTGCAAAGGCGTGGCTGCGGTGGCAGCCGCATCATCTATCGCGTGGCAGGGTTTAACACGTGGCCCCAGAGGAGGAGAAGGCCGTTGCGATAGATGATGTGGCTGCCACCGCAGCCACGCCTTTGCACACACAAATAATGAGTCGTCCAGGGCACGGAAGGTGGCGGCAATGTAGGAGGCTATAGAAGGGCGGGCGAGAATCATCGGGATTAGGTCCATGGTCTCGTAGAAGACACCGTGCGTCGAGAGAGGTAGCTCGGCTGCACGCAGCAGGCGGTGGTCGTCGACGGTGGCGCGCCAAGCCATGCACACGCAGCGGCAGGCTGCTAGGCTGCACGGTGGCAAGCGGCAGAGAATGTCCACCAGCACGTGGTGGTGCTCCAGGACGTCCATGTGGATCGTCGTCGTCTGTAGAGCGGCGGTGGTTTGTTGGGAAGAACCAATCTTGTTGCCGTGCAGTAGTATCCCAGAGTCCATATGCAGTGCGTTGTGCTTTAACATGGCAGAGGTTAATTTGGAGGAGTTGGACTCCATCGCGGTATAGGAGTTGTAACAGCCAAACGACGACCAAGAGCCTAGTAGGAACGATCAAATCTGATTCGGGGTTTAGGCAGTCCAACGTTACCAAGTTTACTCTCCAGACCAACAATTTTTACTTGTTCTCATGTCCAATATAGACAGGGAAAAAAAATAGAGCGAAGCTCCGTCTCTTGCATATGACTGTTAAATCAATCAATTTTCCTTTCGTCTTCTCGGGAATTGCAGCAATCAGCACTACGAATTGTAAGGATTTACCTTTCAAGTTCAGAGTAGAGTAATGAAACATGCTCTAACTAGAGTTAACTTCTAGCTGCCCTTACTAGGCAGCACCATCTCATGTCCGAAAACTAAGCATGTTCAGAGGGGGAAAGAAAGAGATCAAATGCAAAAGGAAACACTATAATCTCAATGGAAGAAACTGATAATGACAGAAAAAAGGTGTACATGTTAAGAGATTGAACTCCTCAGTCGCCAAACCGTTCTTACCTGGCAAGTTACATTGTACACCCAGTTTTCAGAAATACAGAAAGTCACCATGCAGCCGTTAACTGAAGTTATCTCCTATCCCAATTCCAAAGTCCTACATAACCCATGTATGACATATCACATATGAGAGCTCAAGAAACTAGCGCGCCTTCGCCTTCCATTTCGTAAGCAAGCGATCATGAATGGGTTCCTTTCTAACCTTCACCAGGCTCTGCTTCAGCTTTGCCAGTGTTGACGAGCTTAACCTGATACCCTGGTCGATCATGTCCTCTGCATACTTACATGCCTCAGGCAACATCTCATCCTTGAGCTTCGATACAAGCATGTTCCCACTCTCCTCCAACGGAGGCAGGCTATTCACCACCATGCAGTTCCACACCTTGATCCCTGTCTCCCAGTCACGAGTATCCAAGAACATGCGAAGCGCAAGTGAACAGTTGGCCTCATTTGGCCAGCACTCGTTCTTGACCATCTCTCTAAATATTGCCGACGCCTCCCGGAGCTTCCTCCCCTTGAGCAACATCTTGAGGACCACATTGTACGTGTCGGCGTTGGGAAACACTCCATTGAAGGTCATGTCGTCAAGGTACTTCACAGTAACCTCAGCATGCCCCAGAACGCCCTGTAGCGTGATCATAGTGCTGTATATTTCCTGATCTGGGATGAGTCCCCGACGCACGACAAAGTCATCCCAGAGCACCTCCGCGCTGCGCAATTCGCGTGCCTCGAGGTGCGCGGCCAGTGCAGCACGGAGGAACTTCTCCCCCGGTGAGCACCTGTGCCGGCGCAAGACAGCCAGATACTCCATCGCCTCCGAGAGCGCCGTGGAGGAGCCACTCGAAACTAGTGTTGTAAGGAAAGAGTCATAGGCAGGAACATTGGCAGGATCAAAGCCTACCGCACGCACCATTTCATCAAACACCTCGCGTGCAACGGCAGCGTCGCCGGCAGCCTCACAACCCTCGAGAAGGATGGCATAGGAGTCAGCGTCGGGGCGAGTGCCGGCCTCCGCGCAACCCACGGGGATCGCGGCGCGGGCGTCATCCAGCCGGGTGGCACGGCAGAGAGCGGAGAGGAGGGAGTTGAGCGCGGGCGTGTCGCGGTCCATGCCGTACCTCGTCATTTCCACAAACGCCTTGAGGGGGGAGCTGGCGGGGTGGGCCGCCAGGGAGGAGAAGACGGATGCGAAGGTGGCGAGGGAGAGCAGGCCCTGGGACCGCATGGATCCGATGGTGTCCCACATGGGATCGAAGAGGCGATTCTTGCCGAGGAGGTCGATGACGAGGTTCCACGAGTAGGGGGAGTGCTGGTGGCGCAGGTGGCGATGGCCCGCCCAGCGGAAGAAGGCGGCGGCGCCGCGCGGGTGCGCGTACGAGAAGCGGAGCACCTGCTCGACGTCGGAGGTGGTGACGCGGACGTCGGCGTCGTCGAGGGCCGCCTCGACATCGGATGCGAGGAGGCCAGGATCTCGCAGAGGAGACGGATCTTGGGGGCTAGGTCGGGAGCGTCCTTGTAAGTGGGGAACGCCGAGGCCGCCGGCTCGCGGGCGCGCTTGGCCTCCGGGGCGGCGGCGGCTGCGTCGGACGGTCGCTTCTCCCGGCGGTCGGACATCGCCTCGACGGGTTGGGGAGCCGCCGCGAAGGTGGGTGTATCGGAGACGTGGCAAAGGTGGGTTTTTTCGCGTGTTCTTTAACCCTATCCTAAGCTTATGAACTCTTTTCTTTTCCGAGACGGCTAAGCTTCAAACTGCTACCGCGACGGAGAGAGACCAAGGCTGAGCAGACACCGGCGGGATCCCGACTGAATCGCGAGGGAAGCTACGGAGGCGGCGGATGGCTCCGTCCTTGCTCGTCTCGGCGAGCCTGACACTCGCCGTTGCCGGCCGGGGAGGCCGTAGGCGGCGTCTGGTCATCGCCAATTCCAGCGGTGCCGGCGCTCCCCCGAAGCTGGTGACTTTCCTCGGTAAGGGAGGCTCCGGCAAGACCACGGCGGCCGCCATCGCCGCTCAGGTAACAACTGCCTTCGTCCCGTGCTTTATTTCGTTGCTGTGTTGGTGGAAGACACTCTTTTTTTGTGTGTGAGCCAGCTCCTGAGCCGGTAATACCTTAAGATTGAACTGCAATAGATACTAATTAGTGTAGCCGATGGGTATATTTAGTAGCTGGGTTACTCCACGCATAGAGTTGAGTACATTGTAGCATGTGATGAGGAAGATGGGTAGCCAATGCTGAACTGCAATTTTCATTCATGAAAGAATTGCCTTTAAAATTGTGTTCATGGATATCTGATACTCCTTACTGTGCTTATCTGAGAAATGCCAGTACAAAAAATCACCCATGAGTTGTGAAAAGAGCCACTCTAAAGTTTGAGAAGTCATCCAAATGCCATTGCAAACATTTTCACAGTTTTTTCTCCATGTAGTATTACGCAAGTGAAGGTTTGAAGACATGCCTGGTTATACAGTCCCAAGATCCGAGCGCAGAGCAATTGATGGGCTGTAAGATTGGGAACTCGCTGACTGAATGTGCCGCTAACCTTTCGACCATAAAGCTGGAGACTAGTAAAGTAAAATACTTCATTGAATGGATCCCCTTTTGATGTTTTATATTCAACTTTTATGACACAATGGAAAATGCCATGCTGCTGAAGATTGTTTTGTGATTAAACTATAGATGCTACTTGAACCCCTTGATCGGTTGAAGAAAGTAGATGCCCAGAGCAATCTTACTCAAGGAGTTCTGGAGGGGGTAGGTGATTAACTTTGCTTTAATATGGGAGCTGAGGATAAAGCAGTCATTCGGGTTTCTCTTTTTCATAGGATAGATTGTAGGAGAGGAGCTTGGAGTTTTACCCGGAATGGATTCGATCTGTTCAGCTTGTCTCTTCAGAAGCTACTCAACTTCTTTTCAGCTGGAACGAATAGTCCACAAGGGGAATTTGATGTTGTAGTGTATGACTGCAATAATACAGAGGAGTTTCTACGGCTCACTGGTGCTACTGAGAGGGCAAGGTATAGGTTATCCTTGTTTGTCTCTAACCTTGCATTTTCACTCAGGAATCTACATTTTAATGTTGCTGCTACACAAAAGACAGATCTTACTTGAAGTATGTGAGGGAGCTAGCAGAGAAGACTGATATAGGAAGACTGGCTTCTCCGTCATTATTGAAACTAATTTATGATGCCGCAAGACCAAATGGTAGAACTAGCGAAGTAAGAATGAGTGCAGAGATATGGAATGAAATCGAACAATTTCTTGAGGTACATTCCCCTAGTTAAGGAATTAAAAACTATGCTACCCAGTGTATACATATTCAAGTATTCTACTATTAGCTAAGTAAAAAATTAACTTCTAAATTTTTGTAGAAAATCTCGCTTTGGTTTACCGATCCCTCAAAACTTGCATGCTTCATCGTCATGGACCCTAGAGGATCGATCTCTGTGTCCTCTGCGCTAAGATACTGGGGGTGCACCATCCAAGCTGGTGCACAAATATGTGGAGCATTTGGTTATGCTGACGACCCTTGTGAAACACACCAAGAAGCTGCTGAGAAGTTTTTGCCATTGTCATTCTTGCCTCTGCCGTTTCTGCCAACTGACTCTTCCGTAGATTGGAGCGGAGTGTTAAATTCATTGAACCAAAATACAAAGGAGCTGTTGATGAATACAAGCAAGGTTTATCCTTCAGTTAGTTTTGATTCTGTATTGAAGTCGGTGACCCTTTTCATGCCAGGTTTTGATAAATCTGAAATAAAACTATATCAGGTATGGTTACTGACCTTGTGCTCTGGCTCTTTGTTGGCTTCATTGGATATGCTAGTCAGAACTAATTAGGCAAATTATGTTAATTATATCTCTAATTAGTTTTACTTCCTCAGAGAAAATGCTATCTCGGTATAAATTTCCATGGTTTTCCAAGCCTTTTGGCGACCAGAAAGGTAGAACCGTTAGAAAGATGAAAGAAAATGAATCAACCATCAAACTGAAAATTGTCACTTGGGTGCAAAATTACTTTATAATTTCAAATGGATGCACAGCTTACCTATGAAGTGACATGAAAGGATCACTCTTCGCCATTTTCTCTGCATGAATGGAAGATCTTATTGTACTATTCCAGATAGTTTTCAGTATCAAACAAACAAACAAACAAACTTTTAAAGCATTTTCAGTTTCTTTGGTGCTTGCAAGCAAGCCAACCTTTTCTTACCAGTTCCGGAAATCAAATTAGCTGTTATTAAAACTGAAGTATATCTTGCTGTGCACGGCTGATTCCCGTAGCTTTCTGTGTACTTCTCCTTCTCCTTACAAACCGTGAGATGATTTTGAAATGAATTTTGGCATGTGCAACTTGGTTCCTTGATTGCAGCACAAAAGAAGCTTCTAGGAAGTTTGACACCAAAACTAGGTTTGATGTACACCAGTTTAGGTCAAAGCAGCCATCTAATTATTTGTGATCTTTAAGGTCTGTGGCCTGCATGTTATTTACATATCCGAGATTAATGCCAAATAGTGGCAAAGAATCATTTCAGATTTAACGATCACTAGTTTAATTTTGTATTGTCCATGCATTGCTGAGAATATACTGATTAGTTTCCTTTATATGAAAAATGCAGTATAGAGGTGGCTCGGAGCTACTGATCGAAGCCGGCGACCAGAGGCGCGTCATAAAGCTGCCACCGGCGATGCAGGGGAAGGTCGGAGGCGCCAAGTTCATTGACAGGAACCTTGTTGTCAGCATCCGGTAGGCAATAGCTCGGCAAACCAGCCCGGTACGGAACTACAAGCCAGGTCTAGACGGATTCCTAGCGATCTTGTCATTTCGTCCATTGTTGTAAACAGAGTAGTAAGGTTTTAATGTTATAAAAATGGGTAATTTACAAGTGAATAATTTCGTCACAAATTGACCCAGTTATTAGCATAGAACAAAGGGCCCTTAATCGACTGAAACTCTCTCTAGACGGCACTAGGGCATTCAGAACTCAGGAGAACGGCTTGGCAAACCAAACCGGTAGAGAATTATGGATCGTTTCAAGCCAGATTATTATTTTTTGATTAAAGGGGCATTCCTCCAGCTTCATATAAAGAAACTTAAGGTTTGACGAGGTTTTATTTCAAGCCAGATATATTACCAATTCCTGGCGGTCTTAGTTAATGTCGTCTCGTTAATTGTCGTAAGCAGACTGGGATTTCTCACAACGGCGTTTCTGAAAGATTATCCTGTCAGAATAGAACAAGCTGAATGCCAGTGCTGCTATATACTATATGCCTTCAGTATGATTTATGATTATGAAGGCGGAAGACGTGAGAATGTTAGGTAGGTAGCTGCTCATTTAACGCTGTTCCTTGAGTAGATTTCCATTCCCTTCTCCAGCTGCTGACGTTTCGTCTGCGGCGGCCATGGGAGGCGCAGACAGCAAGCAAAATCTGGGCAGGCCGTGCTGGTGGTACTACAGGCGTGATAGCGAGACGATTTGGCGGTGACGCGATGCGAGATCCGGTCTTCATGGCGGCTGCCGCCATCCTTCGTTTCCGTTCACTGCCCACCTGTCTATCGTCGATGTATGACTACACTAGAGTTTGATTACCTCTACTTCCCAGCGCCTAGCCGCCTACTGGGTTGTAGCTAGAGCATCAATTCTTCGGTTTCTCTTGAAAGGTTTTTTGCGGGAAGTTTCTCTAGAAATTTCTGTGGTGATAAAAATATATTTTGATCCCTTACCCCTAACTTCTTCTCGATTTTAAGTTTTTGAACAATGTCAGGGAATAGCTAGTAATCAGTATGCTAATGGCTGTGGGTCTCGGGCGGTCGGGTGTTGGATGGTTTGCTTGAGCACGTTGAATCGCAACAAACATTTGGAACAACGCACGAGGGGTAGCTGAGTTCCACCAGAAAACTTGCTTATGTCAACCAGTTCTTCCCGTTTAAGCCAAGCTCCTTTCGGGTTGGTCAGTGCAAAGCAACTTGGTTTTGCAATGATTAAAGAGTGGAAGGCTATGTATTAACATTAACCAAGGAAAAATGAACGACTGAGACAAAAGCAACGGTTGGACATATTGTTAATACTCACTCGGTTCCAAAATGTAAGGCCCGCTATTTTTATGCTGCTCTTTGAGACTCCACTTTGACCACTAATATATATATGAAATTTTGTAGATTAAGAATATATAAATGATACCGTTGGATTCGTCTTGCAAAATTCTTTCATTTCATATATCATTATACTAATTTTGTGAACATATTATAAGTATAAATCATGGTCAAAATTATACGTGGTTGACCAGCGTAATTAAATGGCGCCTTATATTTTGGGACGAAGGGAGTATTTGCTAAGTGGTTGTGCGCTGCCGCAGTCTCTTCCTCATCTCTTTCTCTAACACTTTGAATTAATTGTTAACAATCTAAGATCATTATAACGGGAGAAGCGTTTTGACTCAAGGGAGCAAATGCTCCCGTTTTTAAATTTTGTTTTAAACACCTTTCGAAATGTTAAAAAGTTCTGACAATTTTTTTGCACGTACATCTCGACATTCTATATGCTTACAAAGTCGTTTCACGAAAAAACCGATTTTTTGTGTCGTGTGTAAAAAAAGTCAAAATTCTGTACTAAAAAGGCTTTTCACGACATAGAATATCTAGATTTACGCGCGAAATTATGTTTGAATGTTTTTGATATTTCAAAAATATTTTTTTCCTATGGCAAGAGCATATGCTCCCATGTGACAAAGTGGATTTCACCATTATAAACTACATTTTCACTTATTATCTGAACAATTGTAGGCTGTTTAAAGTGCTCAAACCATCCAAGTTCGCAGCAGATGCCACACTTCTAACGACACATCCTAAATGTGGTTTTGGTACACCTCATTGTAGGCGAAAACGTTCACTTCACCTCGATAGTCACATGATTATCATTTTAAATTTTGCCTTTCATGCATCTTCTCATATCTAGTATTCGTCAGTTGCAAAGAAAAAAAATTATCTGTTAAGAAATTTTGAGCAGGTTCTTTTGCACTAGAGTCCGTGATATGTATGTCACAAAATACTATTAATGGACATAACCAATCTGTCATTTTAGGTGGGAGAAAAATCTAGGGCAAATTAATCTTAATATAATTTGTGCTAATTTTTTTACTTATTTTTAGCATGCACCACTATAATGTTCTATTTCTTATTTAGCATTCTTAACCACATAAAAATCGCTAAATGTTTGTTGTAACATTCTTTTATATAGTGGTAACTCATACAGTTGAAAAATACATTTGTATTATGCTAGATTTAAACTATATTTTGTATCATAGTTTTCTCGTTAATTAATTCCGGATAACTGAATAAACTAGATAATGTATACAAATTTAAGGTAGGGATACTGATGATATGGTCTAACAAATATCTTAAAAGTGAGTCTTAGTGTACAATTGGATAAGCATATTTATTGAAACTTCTAGGGTATAAACGTTCCATGAATCCTTACTCCTAATTTTATGGTCAAATTTGTCTTGAGAGTTACGGTGGGTTTAGTACTGAGATGACAATATGTGCATGATACATTTTCGTTATTCGAATAGCATCGCTATCACCCTCGAACGATTCTGCTTTCGCGTAAATACGATTTGATTGTTTAATAGGGCTGTCCAACAATAAGCTCGTTACCATCTTCATGCAAATCTAGTTGACATTATGTAGGACTTCCATCGAAGCGCGACTATCAACCTAACTAAATTCGCCGTCATGCATTGTTTAGATTGGTTTGTTCTTATGTATGTAGTACAAACTATTGGTCAGTTGCCCTGGACTTTCTCATTCAAATCAAGCCTTTTAATAGATACTCTATAGTCTCTTGGACACTATAGATATTATTAGTACCGGAAAACACGTTTGGCTCCCGTGTAGTGCTCCCTACAATTTTTTATTTAAATAATCATATTTACTAGTTTAAAAAAATCTGAAAACAATCCTGCATATCGCAAATGATGTATCCCACAAACATGCAAAATCTCGATTTGAAATTCTTTATATTCTGGGCTACACAAAAATGATAATTGTTATATATTTTAGAGATTTGAAAGTGTGTACATTTAGATCCACACATTTGTCATTTTTGTGTAGATCCGAATAGAAAATATTTCAAATCAAAATTTTGCATGTTTGTGGGATATATCATTGACAACATGCACGATTTGTTTTCAGATTTTTTGAAACTCATAAATATGATTTTTAATTTTGTTTAAGTAGAGAGAGCACTGTAGCCGGGAGCAAGAAATCTCTACCCTTATTAGTACACTTTATATTTGGGGGTCTCCTCCTGTTGGGGCCCAACATAGCCGTTCTGTTTGTCCTGATTTTTGCATTTCATGGGACACGTGATGCTGATATATATGTTTGGGAAGTATATGCTTGCTACATTGGTTAATCACCCGAGACAATCCACAACAATTCTAACACTCGTGCTTTCCTATTCCTATTATCCAAAAAAGAAGTTTGCTCTTCTACTCCGATTCCTATACCGGTGTAGAAAGTATTTGTTACTCTATTGTTAGGGTTTAGGAGATATAAGGAGAAAAGATAACAGCACAACAGCAGTACATAAGTAATCAACTAAACACTACAGCAAGCAATGCAGAGTGGTAGGCAATGACAAGTGCAAGGTACAGTAAAAGGTTACACACACTCTTTTACTACATGATACTCTACTCACCACGCACGCCAAAAGAAAAAGAAAAATGCAAAATCAAATATCACCTATTATTACGAGAGAAAAGAAAGGTTAGGAAAAAAACAGAGCAGCAAGAGAACCATGTACACTAGGTAAAAGCAGAGGAAGAGCATCTCCATGCATCTCGGCTAAGTTGCAGAGCGAGCTGCTGCTGCTGCTGCTGATATCGAGCTGCCACGATCATCTTTTTTTAGAAAAGGGCAGCCCGGCCTCTGTATCAAAGTGATGCATATGGCCTCTTTATTAAATTATTAATAGTCAACAGTAGCCTATTACAGTTCATGGATCACAAAGGGTCGATACATGTATCAACCAACGAAAGAGAACTAAACAAACAAACTTATTCATAGTGCTATTCTCTTCTCAAAACGCCATCCCGACCGGTTGTAGAAGTCCTTCATGACTGACTCCAACCGGGTACATCCAGACTCCATAACATGGCGTTGCTCCACTGGTTGGAGAAAAGACCATGAGCGGATCCAGTGAGTAATCATAGGTATAACCTGCAAAAAAGATGGTTTCTTTGGCTTGTTAAAAACAAAATCATTACGTACATTCCACATTGCCCACAGCACAGCACAAACCCCCACTCGAATCTGTTTAAGTTCTTTTTATGAATTCCATGTAGCCAACTACCAAAGAGATTTATGATATTCTTTGGTGGGTTATGTTAAAAGCCATGTGCACTATCCGCCACACTACCTTAGCAAATGGGCATTCAAAAAACAAGTGTTGGATTGTTTCTTCTTTGTCACAGAAAGAACAACACTTGTTGCCATTCCAGTTCCGTTTTGCAAGATTGTCTTTTGTTAAAATAACTTTATGGTGCAAAAACCACATAAAAATCTTGATTTTTAGTGGCACTTTCATCTTCCAGATATACTTTCTTAGAAATCTCGTATGACCGTTCATATAATCCAGATACATAGACTTGACCGTAAAAACCCCGGAATTAGTTAGGCGCCACACAAACCTGTCTGGATCCCCTGACAGATTGACATCCATCAACCGATTAACCAGGTGCAACCATTGTTCCATCTATTCTTGGCTCAGGCGTTGGCGGCGAGCTTGGCTGAGGCCGGCAGCGGGCTCCGCATGGGCGTGCGCGGCGGCGGCGGCGCCCCGAGCCGGCACCCCTCGGCGTCGTAGTAGATGGCCCCGGAGAACAATGAGTATCTCCTTCCTCCAGACCCCGTCCTCCGCCACCTGTTCGAAGCTCCACTCCTCTGCAACCGTCACCTCCTTCCTCCTCCTAGGCCACGACACGCCTTCTTCGTGAAGGCACCACGGCGCGCGACGACGGGAAGGAGAGCCGGCGCTCCTGCAGCCGCCGAGCCGTCCGCGACAGCCATCGCGCGCACCTGCCCATGAGCGCCGCCACCGCCTGCGCCAGGCTCACGCCCATCGTAGCTTTCCGATTGTTATGTGACAGGTGAGGCTGGTATACGTGTTGGGAAGTACTCCCTTGGTTTCTAAATATAATATGTTTTAACTTTTTCTAAATTAACATGTACTACCACCGTTTCATAATATAAGCCTTTTTAGCAAGTTAAACTAGTTTGCTAAAAAGTCTTACATTGTGAAACAGAGGAGTATATAGATACATTTTAGTGTGTATGTTCATCCATTTCAATCTGTACCTAGACCATATTTAAAATAACTAAAACATCTTATATATAGGAACATATGGAGTATATGCTTGCCGCATCGGTTACTCACCCTAGATAATCCACCGCAATTCTAACACTCATGCTCTCCTATTCCTATCATCTAAAAAAAATGCTCTCGTATTCCTATCCCTATATTATTGTTGTAGAAAGCACTGTTCTGAATTTCCACTGTTACTCCATTGTTACGAGATAAGGAGAAAAGATAACAGCACAATAACAGTGCATAAGTTATAAAGTACTCTCTCCATATCAAAATATAAATGTTGTGCATGTTTAGTTACATGTGAATTTTGTACTACATGTCTAGTTACATGTTGGCCCAAACATGCACAACATCTTATATTTTGATACGGAGGAAGTAAACACTATAGTAAGCAATGCAGAGTGGTAGACAATCAAAGTGAAAGCTGTAAAATAGGCACCAACTTCTTGACAAGTGCAAGGTAAAGCTTCCACAAAATGTTTTACTACATGGTACTCTACTCACCACGCACGTCAAAAGAAGAACAACAAAAAGAAGCAAATAGCACCTATTATTTCGAGAGAAAAGAAGGGTTAAAAACAGAGCAGCAAGAGAACCATGTACACTAGGTAAAAGCAGAGGAAGAGCATCTCCATGCATCTCGGCTAAGTTGCAGAGCGAGCTGCTGCTGCTGATATCGAGCTGCCACGATCATCTATTCTTGGCTCAGGCGTTGGCGGCGAGCTTGGCTGAGGCCGGCAGCGGGCTCCGCATGGGCGTGCGCGGCGGCGGCGGCGCCCCAGCCGGCGCCCCTCGGCGTCGTAGTAGATGGCCCCGGAGAACTCGAGCGGCTGGCAGCGCTCCCCCATGAGTATCTCCTTCCTCCACACCCCGTCCTCCGCCGCCTGCTCGAAGCTCCACTCCTCCGCAACCGCCGCGTCCTTCCTCCTCCTGGGCCACGACAGCGCCTTCTTCGTGAACGGCACCACGGCGCGCGACGACGGGAAGGAGAGCCGGCGCTCCTGCAGCCGCCGCGCCGTCCGCGACAGCCGACGCGCGCACCTGCCCATCAGCGCCGCCACCGCCTGCGCCAGGCTCACGCCCATCGTGCTTCTCGATTCTTGTTTTCGCTCCGTCCTTGGAGTGGAAGCTTCTCTCTAGCTCGTGGTGTGCTCCTGCCGTTCCGGGTATTTGTAGCGTAGGAGCCCGGGGTAGAAAGTCCAACAAGCCGGTCGGGACCCGGGACGGCTCGATTAGTTAGTTAATGAACTGCAAGAATTAATCATCACTAATGGTAGTAGTAGTAAGACCCACTGATCTGACCCTGATTGTTCGCTAATGGATGGCTGGGTTTAAGGCGAGATAAAGACCGCCGGTCTCGCCTAGCTAGAATATACACGCAGAGTACTTACTTACTTGTGAGCATATTAACTCAGTGATGATGGCGATCCATGGATTGGGTTTAGCTTGTGGGTGGCAGAATTACGTGTCGATCGTAGGTGGATAGGTCCGTGTTGTTGGCAGTTGAATTAAATCGAGCCTAATGAAAGCGAAACCGACGCCCCCGGTCGCTCGCGCGGGCGGCTCCCGGGATCCAATCTCCACAGAAAAAGCCGCCGCCGGCGGATAGCTCCTAGCCGCCGCTGCCGCCGACGCCGGCGGTGGTGGCGGCGCCCTAGCCGTCAATCGCGGCGAGGGCAAGGACGGCTCACCTCCTCTCTTCCTCTTCGCGCGAAGTGGCGGAACCGGCAAGGTGCGCGGGGACTCGGCGCGGCGTCCGATCCGGTGTGGCGGCGGGGTGATGGTGGAGCGGCGGCGCGCGGCGGCAGTCTGGGCCTAAGGCCCGGAGGCGGCTGCTGCGCTCGTGGCTGCCTTGTCTGGATCCTCTTCTCCCTATTGTGCTGCTCGTCGTGCCGTGGAAGGGCGTGGCGGCCAGGGCCGTCTTCGATCTGCCGGCTTCTTCCGGTGGGTCGGGCGGCCGGTGAAGGCCGGATGCGTGGGGGCTACTGGCCTGGCTTTGAATAATGGTGGCGGTCCTAAGGTTTCTCTCGCACGAAGACGAAGATCTACCGGATGCATGGCTCTTGTTAATCTGGCTGGAATGTCGAGTTTCGGAAGGCTCCGCCGGCGATCTCCAACTGGCTAATGCCTAGGAACTGCTGGATCGGGTGGTATTCGGTCGTGCCGGAGGTAGCGGAGCGAAGCTATGCTCTGTTGCTATCATGGGCAAATCTATGGTGAAGCCAGAGGGAGAATGTCATGGAAGCTGCGATCGATGGACTGGCAATGGTGTTCGGAGTCTTTGCGTTGACGAGGAACTGGCTCGGAGTTTCAGGAATCGTGGCAGCAGTATGTAAGCGGGGGCGACAACACAGGTGAAGTTCAAAGTCCTACCTTTCAGGGTGAAAATCCAAGGTCTGACCTTAATTGGTTGTGCCTGGCAATAGTCTTGCTGAAGACATTGTTGTGAGAGCGGTGACTATCTTCAGGGTGAAAACCCAAGATCTGGCCTTAATTGGTTGTGTCTGGCACTGTTCTTCTTGAAGACGTTGCTTTTGAAGAATTGGACATCAGCTGTTGTCTTGGTGGTGGTTGTGCGGTTGCTGCAAGGACTGTAACTCTGTAGCGGGACTTTTCTTTTTATTTCTTCTTCTTATTGTCTTTCGGCTGTGTGCATCCGTAATAGCTTTGATTATTGCGTTGTTGCAGAGGCTGAGTGTAATTTGTATCTCCGCGATATTAATATACACTCTTTATCTAAAAAATCGAACCTAATCGTGTGACTTTGCTGATTGAGAGCTTGGAAGTTGACGGCTGGAGTTAGGATTACCAATTTCGCCGGCTATATTCCCAAAGGAGATGGATTCTAAATACTTAGCCTCCACCACATGTGGATAGATAAAGCACAATGCGTGAAGAATTTCCCAATGTGTACTACTGTAACCGTATTAATGGTGTCCTGCTAGATCTCCTACAAAATAACAAAATAAATATCCATATATGCAGATGCTGCAAGTACCAACTAGACGATACAAAACTCGAGTCAGCTATGGAGTGGGTCGATCGGTCAAGTCAATTCATCGGGTAAATATACAAATCCGTCCACGGGGTATCTATTCTTCGTCGTCGCCTAGATCGGCATAGCAGCCCAACGCTGATCAGAATTAAGAATCACCATCACGCGCGCACCATGAGATAGCTAAATTTTAGTCAATCCTCGTATTTAATTTTTTTGACGCCACAGATGTATATAGATATACACCCGATCGATCATCTCTTTCCGCATTCGAACAGATCGAGGCGATATCGCACGAACTCACGCGTCACCGCGGGTCGGCGCCAGATAAGATCTACCTACCGGAGCGATGCACTTGGCGACCACTTGTCCACATGTGTGTTGCGAGTGCGTGGCTGGGGCGGAGAGCGTGATGTGTGTCGACTGACCAAGTGTTCGATCCAGTTTGTGTGAGTGCGACACATACGAGTAGCACAAATGCTTCGTCGTTTGCTGTCCATTTCTAAGCCCAAAAAGCTAGCTATCTTCCTGCTTGAGACGGCGTGGTGGAAGAATGATCTAGTCCACTGAGCTTGTCGTAAACTCGATCGTCATCTTTCTGGATTTTCAGTTCTCGTTCCAAGACACGAACAAACAGTGATCTCCTTCACGACGCCTGGGCATTTTGTTTCCTTTGGGACCTGGAAACTACTCCCTCCGTTCAGAAATAGATGTCTTACATGCTAAGACATCTATTTCTGAACGGAGGGAGTACTTCATGAACGCATCAGAGTTGCAGAAGTGATTTTGGCTTGGTTTCATTTTTGTGTTTACCGACTTGTTGGGCCTTGTTTTCACTCAACCCTTTTTTAGGGGTCGATGGGCCTCCGGTCTCGCTTAACTCTAGAGTCTAGACTCTAAACTGTTCCCGAGGCAATACCGAAAATCCTTCATATGTGCAACATTTATGGTGCACGTATACAACATCCTCGTGATATCTTTTTCCAACACTTTGAATTTCATTCACACTTAAACATTTTACAGCGAAATAAACAAAAAACTTAAACACCAAAAAAATTAAACCTGATCTAGCCTAGGTCGGCAACGGGACCAATCTCGCCAACATTCGCCGTTGGCTAGCGCACAAAGTGTCATTCGTGCACTTCTCTCCTCCTTGCACCCTCGCCGCCGCTGTTTCGCGTGCCGCCCGACAGTGCGCCTCCTCCATCCGGAGGCAAGCGGCGTGTTCCCTTTGGGCTTGCGGCGTGTTCCCCTTGGGCTTGCGGCGTCATGGAAGTTTGCCGCTCGTCGGCCATGAGCTAGAGGGCGGCAGCCTCCTTCGTCGTAAAGGCGATGGAGATCCCGTGATGCGTTGCTCGATGGCGTCGTTGGCGTGCTCGAGACCATCACCCTCAGCTGTCATTTGCCGAGCAGGGTGACAACTCCTCCTCCTTTGTCACCGTCTATGTCCCCACCACCTCCACCTCCTCCTCCTTGTCATCTAACGGAGGGCGGAGGTGTTGGCTGCACGGTGGTGCTTGCGCGCGTGCGGCTGCCTTCAGGTGGTGGGGAGGAGGCCACCCATTTTTTGGGAGGAATTAGACTACGACATGGGAGCATGGCAAAAGACACAGCATGGCGGACCATTTATAGAGGGCTTGGACCTCCGCCGGGAACAATGACGAAGATGGGAGACGACACGTCGGTCTAATGTCGGCGACGTGTGCCATTAAAATAAAATTGACTAGTGATCAACCTTTGTGTCGATGACAGGTTAGACTCACATGTCGGAGGGACGTATTCGGGTGTGTCCGTCATCCCTGAACCGAACACGGTCCAAGGTTAGGGACGGACAAGAGATTTCTTGACACAGTTTTGGACCATCCGACCTTTGGGGTCTATTATGTGTCCGGGCCCTTATTGAACAAATGGAGAGATCTATTAGAAGCGCTGGTGGAGATGCTGTAAAGTCGGCCATTTCAATGGCCGAGTGCTCGTCGTGAAGGGACTCTCGTGCTGTCGTGTGCATACCAGTACTCCCTAGTGTTTTTTTACTCGGCATATTAGCTTCGTTTTAAGTTAACCATTCTCAAGTTTGACCAAATTTATAGGAAAAAATATCAACATTCGTATTCGTAGTACCAAGTAAAAAACAGGAGAGAGCCACCAAGTTGTCCATTATCGACCGATCGATGTTCTCCTCCTCTTGAGCTAGCTAGCTGGTGGTGAGTGGCCACTGTGACTTTTCGTTGGCCGACTCCACTTGCCTAGGGCGCGGTGTTAATCTTGCTTTTTCACTTGTTACACTTGCACCTGTACCCCCTGAACCAGGAAACTTCTTGCTCCACTTCCACCTCGTCGACCTCGGTACTCAAATTCTGATTGACTCCATGCATGAACCCTGTTTTGAAAGGCAGTGGTTTCCACTTTCCAGATCAAGCCAGGAGCTCAGGATGCGTTTGCAAGTTGCAACAACTGATGCCAGGTGAATGCACGTACTGCATTATTATTTAACTGGCCACTTTGGTCCAACACTAATCAACTTCCAAAATCATGTGCTCTAGTATATGTATGAGGCAACATTCATTAGGTGCAACACACACTCTTCGTCAAATCAAGCAGCTTAGCTAGCCCAGCCGGTTGAGCACCAAATCATCATGAAAAGGAAATGTAAACTATGAAGGAAAGGTTTTCAAGTGTTGTTGCAACACTTTTTAGTTTTAATTTGTAGGGATGTTGCAACACTCATTGTGGTGCCAAAATCATTAGCTTCCTCTTTTTCATATTAGTTTGGTGCTCCGATGGAAAACCGTATTGCACGACTGCGCCATGCATGATGATGGGCTGCGCCTGTTAGGCTGTTGGAACGTATAGATTTCACTTGTTTTGCGGTCCTCGTGTGTTTGCTCCGTTAGGACGATATAATTAAAGCGGAATTCGCCCTGGTACAGGTATGGATGCCACCATCTATCATGAATAATTAGGAACGAGTATGGTGATCAATCGGTGTCTGGAACTTATCTGTGATACTGTATCACTGATACATTTGTTTTCAGAATTAATATTGAAGGTGTGAGTCCACTCTATGCTAGCCTCTAGTCGGTTGGTGTGGAGACGAAACCATGCATGAGACCAAAGTTAATATAGATTATGTGCCTGCATGTATGCCATCGTACTCGTACGTAAACAATTTTTTACATTCATGCGTACGTGCATATATTTGAATTCAAATAAGTAAATTGTTCACGAAGGTTAACCTAAGAAATACTCAGCTAACTAGGAATCTACGGAGGCTACCCCAACGGCCGCCGGTGAAGAGCTCAGCAGCGCGCGTAGGCACGGGGCGGATCGAATGCACGGCTGAAATTAACACGACGCGATGCGACCTTCAACGGTTCAACTGTGTAAGATTCGGTTGGTTCGACTATCCTGTCGACGGCCATTTAACCGTCCAGTACTTGTGTCGAACGTCTTATTGCTATCATCCTGAAGGTGACTGGACACTGGCATAGGTAGATCAAGGCACCGATCGAAGAATGAGCGGCGACACGACAGGAAACTGCACTTGCACTCTGATGTGCACTCCTCGCTCGCTTACGGCCCTGAGTCTGTTGCCGGCTAGCTTATAACTGCGCCGACCAGCACACTAGTGCGTAGTGCCTGCTATTGTTGTGTATAGACAGCACTATATCGATGAGCGGCTGTCTGATGTGATAAACGATGAGCGGCTGTCGTTTCACTCGTCGCCTGCTAAACCTTTGTGGAAGATGGGAGAAGATCGGTAATGGCATACAAAGGAAATGTCGCTCGGACAGTCCAGTGAAAGCAAGGTCTAGTTCATCTGCTCTGACTAACTGTAGATAGAGTTGCGATCAATGGTCGTCGTTGAATCTCCCTAGACATGTGCTTGATCTGTGAACTCAACAGTGTTAACTGTATTTTTTTGGTAAACGATTCAAATTTGCTTATCTATTATATACTAAAAGTAAAATAAGAGAGTCTAATAAAGCCACCACGTTAATCCACATCATCTAAATTAATTTTAGTTGTTAATCTAAAATATATGGCTGAGATTTTACGAAAAAAAGTACTTATGTAATATATTGACACGACTTACGTTATCGAGATCACGTCTCTAGGACATGGATCCCCTTAATTTAGCAATAGTGTTAAACAGGTACGTCCCCATACATATCTCCGTCCGTTTGAAAAGACCAGCCGTGTACAAGATGTTCTCCAAAAAAAAAATAGCCTTTGGCTGGAACGTGAGAGCTCCAAGCGAGAAAAAAAAACTAAAACTGTTAGGATATTCACTGGCACAGCAAAAAAAACATTAAACTGATCAATACGGGTACTTCCTCTATTTGATTTACCCTGCTTTGTGAGTTTGATCAAATATGTAGCAATTCATATCAACATTCATAATACCAAATTCGTTGTAATATGAAAATGTATTTTGTGATAGTAATAATGAATTTATATTTAAATGTTCATATTTTTTCTATATTTTAGGTAAAAAATTGTAAAAAATTTATGACTAAACCCAGAGCGTGGTGTGATTAATTATAAACAGAGAAAGTACGTTGCTCCTATGATTTAGTACACATAAAATGTTATTCGACTGCCATCAGACCAATAATTATGAACGGACAAAGTACGTTGTTTTTATGGTCGAGTACACATAAATGATGGCTATCATTTAAAATTTATGATCAGATCGTGGAATTTCCTATATATTAGCATGCCAGTAATGAAGTCACGATATTAGCTATTTGTAGAAAATTTATTCGACTACCATCGGGCCAACATTCACACAAAATGCTTGTGGAACTTCAAAGTTCAAAGTAGTGGAATTTTAATATTAGTGAAATCACAACATTAGTCGCACTATCGTTGAGAAGGTCCCTCACGCTAAGAAAATTACGGGCTTAATGAGATGTCCCTCCACTGAAATATTATTCCGACTTATTGAGATATTGAGCACCAAATCTTCAAAATTGATGACTATAAAACATTAGGCGACACGCTATCCCACATATTTAGTGTACATATGGTGTGTCAATACAAACTTTAATTCGATGACCAAAATATTCTTAGTCCGAACATATATTTTTACTATTCTATGTGTCTTTCACTCATTTAAGAAAATCAACACAAGACAATATATCGTTAAATTTCACTTTAAAATTGACAAATCTTTAAGAGTCTTAAACTATTCTATCCAAGTCACGTAGTCATTTTGAATAACAGAGATACATGTGACCGGGTGTGTATCACCAATGAAGATCAGGATAAGTTAAGAGTCTGGAAAAATTCGAGTTGCGCTTCTCTAACTTTGACTATTGATGTATAAACATGTTAACGAATATGTCTATTTAATGTGACCTACCTATGAAGGAGGATAGACCATTTTATCTCGATTTAACCAAAAAAATATCAAAAGCGTACATACATGGGTGTTTGAACATATGTCATAATAATCATTTGCCTCAAATTTCAGATTTCACAGAAAATATCACCAACATATGTGATATTTTGCTTACCAAAACATTTGCCATAGTTTTACAACAATTTTTTATTGTCACATCAAGGGAAATAATGTGATAATAATAAAATCATATTCTTTTAATAAATTTTCAATCAACTATAGATGATGCCCTCGCATTTGAGAGGGCCACCATGCTAGTTAGTTAAACAAAGCATATCAAATGGAACTAACTGAATCAAAAACCTCTTGGATCTAATCATTCCACAATTATTCTCGTGAAGGTACAGAAGACCAAAATGCACAAGCTGGACTAATCTTAGAGATTTCCAAAAAAGGCTGCACGGGAGCAGTAACACCATTCTGGCACTCCTTTGTCTTTGCGGTGTGAGTGGTGAACTGGTGATAACCTTTGACCAAAACACCCTTTTGACACTATCATCGTCGCCATCACTGTCTAAGACAGACCGAAGCGCTTGGACTAAACCACACGATCAGAGCCATTGATTGGCGAGACTAAGAAAGTCACCACATGGTTTTGGCCGCATCAGCCGGTCACACAATTGTACAAAAGGGAAATAGAGTTGAGAAGCCTGTATTTCGTACAACGCTGTTTTCAGCGTCGAGACGGCATCGCTAAGTACACATTAATCCACGATTTTCCCAACTCGACCTTAAGAAACTTATTCAGTGGTCACTGGTTCACTGCTAAGTTTGCAACCCTACCCGCCGTAGAGAAGCTCCATTTTTTTTTCATCCATGCCTGTTTCTATCGGCTCCCCTCGCCTTGGGCTGCCTCTTATAATCATCTTTGTTCTGTGGCCGAGTTCTCTCAGGTCGTCTCAAGTTGGGCTGGCATTGTTCGGCCCCCTTCTTTTCAGCTTATTTTCCAGATTCTCCCAGAAGCTACCCTCCATCAGCTTCTCCTAGAATCTCGTTTTTTAAATTTGTTTAAACTTCTAAATAAGTATTGAGAAGACAAATTTAGAAGTTTAAATAAATTTAAAAAATGAGATTCTGGGAGAAGCTGATAGAGGGTAGCTTCTGGGAGAATCTGGAAAATAGGCTGAAAAGAAGGGGGCCTTCGTCGGTCTTCGCTCGCTTGTGGCCGAGATTCTGCTAAATCATGCTGCTGCGCCAGCAGGCCGAATCCACTAGACTAGTGAGTGGCTGGGTGCGTATCCCTCAAGAAAAAAAGAAAAAAGGAGCAGTTCTGTGGTACTATCTCAGTACAAAAATATGCATTTGAGAAACGCATAGAAGGATGGGAAAGAGAGATGGTCTCTGATCAAGTGCGTTCTCATCGATCGCAAACACATCCCAGACACGTTATGCTTCATCTTTCTTAGTTTCTTTGGGTGTCCAACTATCATTGACTAATCTCTTCTTAGCTTTGCAAGAGAACACGCGAAAAAGGAGAAAAAACAGAGACGGTACGAGCCGAATCCGCACTACGCGAATGTTTGCACCCAACTATTCCCTTTTCTTTATCTGTACAACGCCTACCAGAACATCGAGAAGGGAACCGGATTCTTCTCCGTGCGACTAGGCAATGGAGGTAGGGCGCAGGAAGAACCTCATTCGGTCCTCGCCGCCGCCTACCGCACTCACTCAGACGATGGCGCAGGCGTTGGGGTTCTCCTCGCTGAAGATGGTGGTGAGTCTGTTGGCGTCGGTGGCGAGGCTGTAGATGCCCTCCCGCACCGGCGTCGGGTAGCTGTACCGGTACTCCCCGGAGAAGTACTCGTGCCGCCTCGGCGTCGCCTCCCACCTCGGCAGCGGTGACGGCGTGTACCGGAAGTACCCCGGCGGCCCCGCCGCCTGGCCGTGACCGTGAGGCCCGTGACCCGGATGACCCGGCGCGTGCTCCGGCTGTTGTTGTTGTTGTTGTTGCTGCTGCTGTGTATCCTGCTGCTGCCCCTGCTGCTGCTGTGGTGGTGGTGCTTGGTCGGGGCCGAACCGGACGCGGCGCGGCGGCTTCTTCTTGCCTCGCTTCGGCTGCCTCGGCTGCTCGGCCTGCGGTGGCGCTCCTTGCTCCGGCGCGGGCTGCTCCGGCGGTTGGTGCTGGGCTTGGGGCTCGTCGTGCTTCTGGGGTGGTGGCGCATGGTGCTGGGGCTCGGCCGGCGCTTGCTGCTGCTGCTGCGGTGGCGGGTTGGGCGGGATCATGTGCACGGAGTTTGTGCCGCTGAAGGTGACGGTGCGCGCCACGGGCTGCATGTAGTGTGTCTCTGTTGGTGGGCCGGGAGGGTAGGCCATGGCGTAGTTCATTCTCTGATCTTCTTCCCTCCATCGCTCGTGCCCCCCTGCGTATCACAAACATCAATCAGCTGTGCTACGAACATTTGGAATTCTGAAATTGCACACTATAGTAGCAGAACAGAAGTGTAGCGACTGAGCCTATTCCAGCAGGCGTGCTAAACGATGATCCGACAAGAAGAAGAACGCAGTTACGCAGAACGTCACGCCCTCTTGATGAGGCCGGCCGGGGACTAACTATATATGAATCATGAGTAGAGCAGCAGAAGGGGCAAGGCAGTTAGGCAGAGAACAACTATTTACGTTGGTTTCATATACTCACCGTTGCATTTTCCGAGCGCTTTCCAGACGATCTCGCGGAAGGGATAGCAGCAACCCATCTTCGTCCCTATCTCATGCGGTTCTGTGGTGCTGGTGCTGGCGTTGGCGTTGATGCTCGTGCGCTCGTCCTGCAGGTTTGCGCGCGGGATACATGCTATGCTAGAGCAACCCTAAACCCTTCAGTTCGCGGCAACGAGATGAAACTGACGGGCCATTTAAGGAAGAGAAATGAGGCTCGTTTAAGCGGCTGGTGCTACTGATAACCGTAGCACAACAATGAGAAAAGAAGATAGATATTATCGACATTAAAAAAGTGCTAGGAAGAGGGAATCCAACAACAACGAGCGCCTACCTAAGCGGTTCTTTTTCTCTCCGGGAAGGCATCGGAACAAAACGCATTTAGAAAGGGATGGCCCTCGTTTTCGCGGATATATTGTTAGACCACCGATCGAGCCGACTTGGTGGTGGCGGAATATATTCCTCCTACCATGACATGCGTTCCAGAGATGAGGAACTTAGTAGAACGTCTGACTTTGGATTACCTAAAGGTGCATGCGTGCATGTGTTACATTTGTCACACGTAGCGTAAGGGGTCGTGATTGTTGTAGTATGAAAGTAATAGACACAAGTGAAAATATCAAACAATTCTCTCTTCTTTTTTTGAAATTTAAACCACCATATATTAAACTAGCAAGCCAGCTCATTAAAAACCTTCCAGTCACTTTAGATACCCTGGCAAGGAAAAGAGTGCGTCAGAAACTTGTTGCTTTATACAAACATACAGTGGCGGACCTAGAGCAGAACAGACCAGGGTGCACACAAGGTGCCACAACCTATAATTGTTTTGATTTCGGGGTGCACAAATGGTGAAAATCTGCTATTATAGGAAGAAAACTAAATTTTCCCGGTGTCCTGTGCATCCCCATGGCTCCATGTAGATCCGCCCCTTCAAACATAGATACATCGTTCATTACATCTGAGAGGATAAAGCTAGGAGCATCATCAGCCCAAAAGACAGGACTATCATAATCAAAAACAAACCTAGCTATTCTATGCGCCACTTTGTTTGCTTCCCGAGGACAATACTGAAACTTCACCCGACCAATTCTTTTTGCAATTTGGACACATTCCAGAATGATAGCAGTATAAGGGCTCCATATTTCTGTAACTCCGTTCATTGCATCAGCGAGCTGAATCGAATCAGTTTCAACAATAACCGGTAGACACCCCAAATTTTCAACCAGAATAAGCCCATTCTTCAAAGCCATCACCTCCGCCATTGCTGCATCATGAAGATGAGAAAGGACTTCACCCGATCCAGCAATAGCTTCACCCATGCTGTTTCGTATCACCGCCCCTGACGCTCCTGTGCAACTTGGGAAATAAACAAGCATCAACATTTAATTTGTATGTACCAGGACTTGGTTTAGACCATGTTATTTCATGTGCTTCCGCTCCTTCTGCAGCCCCTTTATAATTTAACGTCAGCGCTTGAATGGCAAAGCTCGTACGCTTCGCAGGGGCAATTTGTTCCCCCTTAACTGATTGTCTCCGCTGCCACCAAATATACCAAGCCCCTACAACAAGAACCTCTTTAATTCCCACATGATTCAGATGTTGAGGTGTACCTATGTCACTTCGAAGGAGTTCCTCCAAAATAACCGATCCAGATCTTTCCACTTGGAGGAAATTTTCGGTAATTTGTAAGATTCCCAGCTCAGTCCAAACTTCCTTTGCACGAGGGCAAGTAAACATAAGATGCTTTATATCTTCAGCATCAATCAAGCATATAGGGCATTGTCCTGAGAATGGAACATGTCGATTCGCCAGAGCAGCCATACCAAGTACCGTGCCATGAAGAGCCTTCCACAAAAAGATCTTAACTTTACTTGGAACATTTAATTTCCACATGATATCACAAACCGGATTATGTGTAGATGTACCTTGTCCATCAGCACGGGACAATCTGTGTCCATTTTGATGATCCCATTCGGCATAATAAGCAGACCGAACGGAGAAACATATGAACTCGTCAAATGCCAAGCTACAAAATCCTCTTGAAGGTGACTATATCAGGGGATCTTAATAATTCTGTGCATATCAAGAGGATGAAAATTGTCCTTAATCAAACCCTCATCCCAAAGCCCCATTTCTTGGTCAGTAATTTCGTCCACTATTTTTAGAAGAATATTTCCTCTTCGAGTTTCAATCTTGCGTAATGGAATTGTCGGCACCCAGGAATCTTCCCAAATATTAATCTTACTCCCTGACCCTACTCGCCAGATCATTCCTCTATTGAAAGTACTAAGACCCGCAATGATACTCTGCCAAGTGAAAGAGGAGCCACTCTTTGGTCCAGCCTTCAAAAGGTCGCCATGTGGGTAATATTTAGCTTTTAAGACCTGCACACATAAAGAATCAGGATTTGTTATTAGCCTCCAACACTGTTTTGCCAACATTGCCAAGTTGAAAGCGTGAAGATCAGGGAAGCCCATTCGCCCATTTTTCTTTGGGACACAAATTTTTCACCACGCCATCCAGTGCATCCTTTTCTGGACTTCGGAATCTCCCCACCAAAAACCCGCCATAGCATCTGTCATCTCCTTACAAAGCTTCTTCGGAATTTTAAAGACAGACATTGCTTATATAGGAATGGACTGAAATACCGCTTTTAAGAGAAATTCTTTGCCACCCATACTCAAAAACTTTTCCTTCATGCCTTCTAGTCTCTTGATTATCCGCTCTAGAAGGTGGATAAACTGTCACATCGGTCTACCCCAACAAGAGCTGGTAAACCAAGGTACTTATCAGAAAGAGCTTCGGTCATAATATTCAATTCCGTACACACCTCAGCCCTCACATCAGGATCAACATTCGGACTAAAGAAGATGCTACATTTTGCCTCGCTTACCAATTGCCCAGAGCTTGCATAGTATTGATCAAGAACTTGTCTCAATGAGGTTGCATTAACCATATTAGCTTTCATAAGGATAAGGGAATAATCAACAAAGAGTAAATGAGATATTGATGGTGCATTTCTGCAGACCCTGACACCTTCCATGCCACGAACCTCCTCTATATGAGCCAAAAGACTTGACAAACCTTCAGCATAGAGCAAGAATAAATAAGGGGATAGAGGATCTGCTTGACCAAGCCCTCTTGAGGGTGAAAACCCAGTTGTTTCCTGATTATTGAATCTGACCTTATATGTTACTGACCGAATGCATATCATAAGCAAATCAACAAAATTACGAGCAAACCCTAGCTTCAACATCATGCTCTCCAAAAAGCGCCATTCAACCCTATCATAAGCTTTATGCATATCTAATTTGACAGCACAATATCCCCATTTTCCTTTCTTCTTGTTCTTTATAGTATGTATGCTTTGATATGCCAACAGGATATTATCCGTTATTAGTCTACCAGGAACGAAAGCACTTTGAACAGGAGAAATAATCTCATCAAGTACCTTTTTAAGCCGTAGTGCAATCATCTTTGAGATCACCTTGTAAAGCACATTGCATAAGCTAATTGGGTGGTACTGTGTGATCAACTCCGGAACTTCAACTTTTGGTATCAAAACAATCACTGTTTCATTCCAACCAGAAGGAATTGCATCTACCACTTCCTTTGTTAGGGCCTCTCCCAAAATATTCCAGCATTTTTTGAAAAACATTGCATGAAGACCATCAGGCCCGGGAGCCTTCATGTCCCCATTTGAGAACAAAGCTTTCTTTACATCTTCTTCCGAATAAGGCTTCAACAATTGTTCGTTCATCTGATCCAAAACTTTTGGTACCACTTTAGATAACAAATCCGGATCAATTGTCCTTCATCGCCAGGTAAGGACGGGTGAGACAGTGGGGTTATGTTTTGCTGAGGTCGCTGCCATTCCTCACCGGGTAAGGTGACTATCCTTCGTCGCTATTAAAGACAAATTCCCTTAATCGCTGGGTAAGGACTGTGTTTCGCTTGGGTCGTTCCCTTTGGTCGCCTAGTAAGGCAACTGTCCTTTGTCGGCTGTCGCTAGGAAAGATGACTCCCCTTCATCATCGAGTAAGGACGGGTGGGATGGGTATGTACTTGTGGACATTTGAACCTATGGACTTGTAGACCGGATGTCGCCTAGCTAAATCCCGCTAGTTTTCGTCTCTCATTGATGGGTGAGATACATTCGGCATGCGTTTTACTTCTCTTCGTCGCCGTTTAAGGTCTGGTTTCATGGCCAACTGCCCTCCGTCGCTAGGTAAGCCGACTCCCACTGAACAAGGGAGATGGAAGAGGTGCGGTGGTCGCCATATTTTGACTGGTGGGCAGGTGCAAAGTAGGATTTTTGCATTTCATTTATCCCGGGTGACATTGAATGATACGACACCGTACATGTGTGGACTCCTCAACTTTGTCATTGGGTAGAGCCCTCACTATAACAAAAGGACACAGAGGAACACCACCCCCCCCCCCCCCCACACACACACACACACGGCAACTGTAGCAAGAAAACCCATGGTTGAAAGAATTGGCACGCGGCCACAGGGGGTGTGATATGTCCCAAATGTATCAATAATTTTGATTGATACATGATATTATTATATCAATATTATATTTTTTACTATGGTCTTATATCATTTTACATCATTTTTATTGGATTAGCCTATTAACTCAGTGCCCAGTGACAGTTATTGTTTTTTAGCTGTTTTTGCTTCGCAGAAACTCCCAATTACGGAGGCCAATAAATATAAGGAAAATACCAAAAAAAAAAACTAGAACAAGCTTCTACAGGGGGCAGCCGGAGCCAAGAGGGCAACCAAGGACTGGGCAATAGTTCAGACATATGTAGCAAATGCAACTGCTGGTGCTTGCGGGAAAGGATCTCTGCAGTGAGGATAGTATTTAATTTAGGATCTAGTGTTTTCTTTCAAATTAAGAGATGTAGTGTTTAAGTTGAAATTGGTGTTCTATTATTGAATGTAGGCTTGAATCAGAGCCATTTTTGTTGCTTCCAAGATTCATGAATTATAAAAACAATTTTAATTGCTTCAAAAATTCATGAAAAAATTATAGAAAACTCAAACTGATAATTCAACTCATAAAACATACTCATAATTCACTCTCATCAAATAAACTCACAATTCAACTCATAAAATAACCTCACAATTCAACTCATTACAAACCAGTGCTATGTGTCAACGATGTGTCCTAATGTATGGTGATTTTCGTCATTTTTGTATAGGGTGGTGATTTTCTAACGCGACTGTCCCAATCGGGATGGTTTTCCATCATTTGCTTGTTTGGGATGGCCGTTGGAAGGTGTGAACCAATGAGCATGACTGTTGCCGCCCTGAGGTCCCGATTTCATATTTGCATCTAGTCCAGATCTACGCCGTCCCGATGCGGCTGCCTCTGGTGCCTTCGCGCCCAATTCGTCTCCGTCTCACCGCCTGCAGCTCATCGCAGCCCCAGCACCGGCACACTCCGCCTTTTACCTGGGCGAAGGAGGCTGCAGAGGCGATGCCGATGAAGGGACGCAGATGGCGGGGCCCAAGCGCTTCCTCTACACTGCCCGTACCAAACAATCTGAAATCGTACAGGATTAAGCTGAAATTTGTTTGCTCGTTTGTTAGACAGCTGAGCTGAGTGTATGTTTGTTTAACTGAACTTTCAGATTTCTACTGCTTCTACGTATACTTCATTAGTAGGTTACATTGTCAGAGATATTTTTGGTTGTAGTGCTTGTCTTGTTTAGCTATACTGTATGCATTTATCCCTTCAGTGTTTCAGTTGTTATATTCTCGTTCCAAGAACCAAGATACCGTACTGTGACTATATGTACTAATCTTGGATTTTCAAAATATGGTTTGCAGTAATATCTCAAGATTTTAGGTGGGGAGGACAACAAGATGCACATGAACTCCTCCGCTGCTTGCTTGATAAATTAGATTAGGCCTCTGCTCAGAGTTTCGGGTTGGCGGCGTGGCCCCCAGGGGAGATGTTGACGATGACGTCTTCTTGCTGTCTCGGCGAGGTCCTCTCTTGAAAGGCGTGTGGGGTTTTCTTTTTTGGTGCCGCTCAGCGGTTGTGTTGGTTTTCGCCGGGTTTGGCCGGTGAGTGGTGCGTTGTGTTGTACGGTTTTTTGCTGATTTTCCTTATAAACTGTCCAACTCTTTTTCGGCTTAATCAAATAGATTGTCTAAGTTTCGAAAAAAAAAAGATTAGGCCTCTGTCGCTCCCAGTCTCTCATCTGAGAAGCCCACTTCTGTTGTAAAAAAAGTTTTGAAAAGCCAGGTGTTGTCTGCTGATCCTCACTACCAATTGGATCCGTACTGACTTAGCCTGTGATATTGACTTAATATTTGTTTTCTTTGGTGAGTTGCATTGTCCACAGTGCAATCATTACTTGGACAGATTGGAGTCATCCTTAGCCTTAGCTTGGAGATTAACCAGATGGAAACTGTCCTGGATTCGCTAGAATTTTTTACAAAAATTGAGGTGGTTGAAAGTTTCATTTGTGATGGATGCAAATATCTTATGAACATGGAAAAACATTTGCAGGTGGAGCCACCACCATGAAACAGGCTTTTGCCCGCTTTATAAATAAAGCCACAAACGGCCGATGATACAAGGTGGTGAGGAAATCCTCTTACAAAGCAAGTCAAAAAGAAACGACAGACGAGAGGGAGCAAGCCCCCAACTCCAAGTCGAGCATGAAAAACCAGAGAGACCAAACCTAACATTAGGCAACCTAGACTACTGAGCAGGTACAGAACCGTGCCTCCTGATAAAACCATCGGACAACATTGCACCGAACACACCAAGCCATTTACCGGAGAGGGCCGCCTGCCCTCTCGCTCCGGGCCGTGGAGCGCCGATCCTGCCAGCGAACAACAAGGACCGAGAATGATGACAATAAGGTCACGTGTAGAAGATAGCAGACCAGCGAGATCATCCCAAGCCAGAGCCGAAGAAGCTTCATGTTAGGAGCAAGGCAAACTCGAAGCTTCAACCAACAGAACCCTAAGCTCCACGACAACGCCCCCAAGAGGGTAGCGACGCGGAACGTCGCCGTTGCCGAGTCCGAAGAATCAGACTAGGGTTTTCACCCGGAGCCTTGGCACGGAGCGAGGACCCACAACAGCGCCCTCAGGAGGGATACGACACACTAGATGTCGCCGCCACCGGCGCAAAAGCTCAGAGCTTTCGCTCGAACCTCACCCATGCCACCCGAGGGTCGCCAAAGACCACCCGACGGGAGGACCTCCGCCACTAGCTCGAGCCCTCCAACACTAGACCAGGGAACGCCACCACGAAGAAGAAAGCTCCAGGATGACCCTCCGCCCCTCCCCTCGCCGCCCTTGCAGTCACGCACCCACGATGCACCGGCACCACGCAACTGACAGGGAAGGTAGCCAAATCTGAGCCCGCCTGGCCCAGATCTAGCCCGAACGCAGCCGGCAGTGGGAGGGCATGGCGACAGAGGTCGGTCATAGCTGGTGCGGCGCCTCCGCACCGGTCAGTGACCATCCTACCCGGTCGCCAAAGAAACCCGGGCCTACCAGGCCCAGATCGAGGCCCTTAGGCCTAGATCTGGCCACTAGCCACACCCCACGGCCACCGTCGTCGCCGGCCAGAATATCACCAGCGCGGCACGCCACCACCGCATCCGTCATCCCTGCCGCCCGCCACGGCCGGAGCACCGCCGGCCGGAACCATCAGCACGAATCTGCACGCCGCCAGACAGGTGCCGCCCCGTCGGGCCCTCCTAAAGCGCGGGGAAAGGAGATCCGCCGCCGCCAGCACCACGCAGGCTTTGCCCGGCGGCGGCGGTGGGGAAAAGGGTGGGGGAGGAGTTCTTGGCCGGAGGAGATAGGGACACTCCGGTCGCCCACGGGGGGGGGGGGGGGGGGGGGGGGGGGGGGGCGACGGGAGCGAGGCCCCACAAGTTCTTGTGATCCAGCTCAAACAGTTTAAAAAATTGAGCAGTAGTACATCCAAGATTCAAGAGAAGGTGAAATGTCAAATAGAGCCGGATTTAAAGCCATTCATGGGCTCGGCGAATAATGTGAGTTCATTTCCTTCTCAGAAGATTATACTCCCCAGTCATTCATTTATAGGGCTTTTTTCCAAAAAAGGAGGCAAAGCCCCCTGCCTCTGCTTACTCATTTATAGGGCTGATGCACGCTTTGTTGTTGCAAAACCCTCAAAACTATGATCTGTATGGAGTTGTAGAACACTTAGGTAATTCATCCAAGGGTCACTGTTTGTTATATCCATTCTCAGAAATACTCCACAATAATATCCACAAAATATCTCTGTTACAGAGGATCATATAATCAACCAAGCTTCCTTTAATAAAGTAACCAACACCATAGCTCCTTGAGTTTTTTCTATCCCACCATAACTGAATCTCCATGTGGCACCTTCCTTATTAGTAGGGCTTGTGTTCAAGGGTGGTCATTTAGCACCAACGCATACTCTCGTTAGCGGTCACACGTTCATGTGGGGTCATACCATCACATAAATGCGATGGTTTAGTATATTTCTGTACCTTCTTCAGTTGCTACTGTTGGATCGATTCGCAGAAATGTAGGATAACGAAACCACTAACGGTTATTATGGAGTTACATAGCACAGCTCAATGAATCAGAAAATGCAGAGTTAGACTCCATGGCTTTGCTAAAAAAAACATTGATTGTATGGCTTTGCTAAAATGTTTACATGGTTTCTGAGTAGAACTCTTTCGAGCTCTTGGTGTGAATTTTCTTCTTTTTATCTGACATTAGAGTAACATAGGTCAACGTACACAAATAGAATGTGTTGTACTGTTTTATGTGGAGCCTTTCTCATGTTGTTCTCTATCTTTTTTTTTGCGAAGATAGTTCCAGTGATAACACCAGAATCTTACAGAACAGCCCAAAGATCAAAGGAAATTACACATAAGTCCTGCAAGATCTCGAGGTCGCTGTTGACGAAGAAGACGTATCACGGCGCGCCGCCGCCGCTCCTCCACTGCAACCTTGGATCGGAAGGAGTCCCCAGGCGAACGGGAAGTCGAGAGAACTCGGCTCGAGAGAGCCTCCACCTCGCATCGTCGTCGTCGCCCTCGATCTGGACGCCATCACCTTCACCATCGAAGTCGTCAACCCGGATTCGCCGCACCGCGAGCTCCGGGACGGGGAAGAGGCACAACACAGCTCTACGGAGCCGCGAGCACCCCGGGGGAAGCAGATCCGTAGCCGTGCTCCGCGGAGCACCACCACCGGAGAGGATCTCCGCCTCCACAAAACACCGAACCGGCCGCGCCATCCTCTCCCCGACGCCACCGGCCGGCAAACCACACAACCCTAGACTATGTACAGGCGAGATCCAGGGTTTCCCCACCCTCCCGCCGCCGGAGCGGCCGGCGGAGGGAGGGGAAACCGGCAGATCGACGCCGGCGAGCTGGATCGAGCGGTGGGGGAAAAAGTCGCCTCTCCTTTACAGTGCGGGGAAGAGAGCCGGGTCCAAGGTCCCGTATGTTGCCCATGTTGTTCTCTATCTTGTTGTACATATAAACTGTTCTCCGCGCTTGACTGCCTGAGAAGTGTTGGATTCTCTTCATGGTGTTCCTTTGGCTGCTCTACAGACTTATGTGTTATTGAACGCAACAGTTTTGACGATGTTGGATCTGTGTAGTAGTCTAGTAGATCAATTGGACGTGGGATCTGTGTGACGTATGTGTAAATAAATCACTTTACCTGTATGAAAGCTCCTCTGTTTGTATCTTCTACTGGCCATGCATGTTCAGTGATTGACATAGCTGATTTATCTCTGTGATGTTAAATACAGATAATACAAAATATATCTTTGTGCCCATTCGGTGTACCAACACTGACCTTGATCATATCCTTCAAGCTTTCCCGGCAAGGCGTACAACCTTCCCAATGAAGTATCTTGGCCTTCCTTTGTCGGTGACGCGTCTTAAGAAAATACACTTCCAACAACTTGAAGATAGAGTGGCGGAGAAACTTGTCCCTTGGATTGGGAAACACGCCACCATGGCCGGGCACACCGTTCTTGTGAAAGCGGTGCTCACTAGCATTGTAATATACTTCATCACCATTCTTGATGTCCCGGTGGAGGTGCTCACGAAGATTGATAGCATTAGAATGGCCTTCCTTTGGACGGCTTGTGAGAAAGTTTCCGGTGGTAAATGCAAAGTAAATTGGGAAAAACGATGATCTGCCTGACGCCTGTCCTCCTCGATCAGGCCGGAGTGTCGGGTTCCAGAAGGCTTCGCCAGCGAACTCCCAGTGCGTGTTATGCCTGGAGATTGCTGGATCGGGTGGGATTCGGTCGTGCCCATTGGGTTCTCCGTTAAGGAGGGAGCGGCGTGAAGCTCTATTATTTGTTGCCATCATGGGATATGTTTAGCTCCGTGGTGAAGTCAGAGGTAGAGAATGTCATGGAAGCCGAGATTTGAGTACTAGTAATGGTGATTGGAGCCTTTACGGCGATTAGGAACTTGCTTGAAGTTTCAGGATTTGTAGTAGCGGTATGTAAGGTGGGGGCGACAGGTAAAGTTCAAAGTCTTACCTTTCAGGGTGAAAATCCAAGGTCTGTCTTAGTTGGTTGTGCCTGGCAATGACCTTGCTTAAGGCATTGTTTTGAGAGCGAGGACTATCTTCAGGGTGAAAACCCAAGATCTACGATCGAGCGACGAGGATGCGTGTGCAATGTTTCCTTCTTGAAGGTGTCGCTTTTGGAGCTTGCAAATCAGGTGTTGTATTGGTGGTGGTTGTGCTGCCGCTGCAAGGACTAGAACTCTGTAGCGGGACTTTTCTTTTTCAGCTTCTTTTTTTTGGTTGTGTCCATCCGTAATGCCATTAGATATTGAGTTGTTGCAGAGGTTGGGTGTAATTGGTATCTCCGCGATATTAATATATACTCTTTTTCAACAAAAAAAGTAAATTGGGAAACGGTGTGCAAGCCTAAAAAATATGGAGGGCTAGGAATCTTAAACCTCACAAAGTTTGCTTTGGCCCTTCGCCAAAGATGGCTTTGGTTCCAATGGAGTGACGACCCTAAACCTTGGAAGGACCTCCAAAATCCTTGTAATTCAAAGGATCACGACCTCTTTGCAGCGGCAACAAGCATCGTTATCGGAAACAGGGAAAAGGCGTTGTTTTGGGAGTCATCTTGGCTACATGGTCGATGTCCGAAAGATATTGCTCTCCTTGTGTTTGGCCTCTCAAAGAAACGCAGGTGCACGGTTATAAAAGCGTTGGACAACAATCTTTGGATCTCTCACATCAACACCCAAGAAGGCCTCTCGGTTGAGCATAACACCCAATTTGTAATGCTTTGGTAGATGCTTCAAGATGTACAACTTCAACATGAAGCCTCGAACACGATCACTTGGAAGTTTACAAATGACCATGTGTACTCCTCATCGTCGGCCTACAAGATGCAATTCTTGGGGCACACTTCATCTTTGATGCCCTCATTGGTTTGGAAATTTGGAAACTCCCCCCCCCCCCCCCCCCCCCCCCCCCCCCCAAAGTGCAAGATCTTTGTGTGGTTAATCCTCCAAAACCGTGTGTGGACGACCGATATGCTAGAACGAAGGGGTGCCAAAATTGTGGAAGGTGTAAGCTTTGCAACCAAGTGAATGAGTCGGCCGGTCACCTACTCTTCAAATGCCGCTACACAATTCGGATATGGAATTCCTTGAAGTTGTGGCTTGGGCTCCATGACATGATGCCAAGTGAGTGGCATCAAGCTCAATCCGTGAAGGAATGGTGGAGTGACATGATTCATAAGAGAGGGCCTCACCGGAAGGCGATGGCCACGCTTCCCATGCTTGTTTCATGGGAAGTTTGGAAAGAAAGAAACGCGAGGGTCTTCCGAAATCACTCCTCCACTGCCCATGTGTTAGTGACAAAAATCAAGGAAGAGGCGGCGATGTGGTGTCTCGACGGTGCAAAAGCGCTTAGTAATGTAATGTCGTGAGAGTGAGTATTGTGTTACTAGCCGTGGCTTCTTCGCCACCTTTTGTGAGACCTCTAAAAACTTCTTAATTAATGAAAATGACAAGTCTTTTGCCTTGGTTCAAAAAAAATCTTTGCATTTTAATGGTTTCACTTTTATAAATAGCATGGTGTAAAGGAGAGCCGATAAATCTTACAGTATGGTGCAATTGCAGGCCAAATTTATTTAATGGTGGCAACATGTTTGTCCTTTTCTCATGTACTATCTAATGCCAACTATTAGTCCAACTTTCCCTTCTTATTGTGAATAAGAAACCAGATCAACTTTCCATCTCTGTTACTCTATACATGCTTGGATCTTTTTCCTTACAATAGAAGCTAATTAGGGCTCCTTTGATTCAAAGGAATTGCAAAAAATTTGTGGAGTAATGAATCCTATTGGAAATTTTCCTATCTTGGTCATTTGATTTGTAGGATGGGATCCTATAAGAAAAATCATATAGGAATCATTGTACTGCTTCTCATAGGAAATCTAACATTCACTCCAAGCTCATTTTATAATTCTTTTGATGGAATCAATCAAATTTTGGTGCTTGCAAAATCCTATACGATTGGAGTGTGCATGACATTGAAATCTTACGATTTTCATTTTCCTAGGATTTTCCTAATGTTTTAGCATTGGGCTGCTAAACTAGGGTCAGGAGGCGCGGCCCAGCTAGCTAATGCATTACTCAAGCTGGCTCAGGATCCATATCACACGTCGCGAGGCTCATCAGCACATATGCCTGGCCATGGGAAGCCCGGCCCGAACGGCCCGGCCCGGCCCGAAATTTCCGGGCTTGGGCCCGACGGGCTTTCCCATGGGCCGGGTCTGGGCCTCAGATTTAGGCCCGATGGACGTGACGGGACGGGCCTGGGCTTTGCATATTGCTGTTTTCAGGAAGAAGCCCGGCCCGAGGCCCGAAGCCCGACGGGATTTTGCACTCACGGGACGGGCCTGGGCCTGAAATATAGGCCCGACGGTCGAGTCGGGCCGGGCCTGGGCCTGGGATTTTTCCCGCGGGCTTTTTTAGGCCCGGCCCGAAGCCCGGCCCGGCCCGACACATGGCCAGGTATATCAGCACATGATCAATTTTTTTTTAAGGCACGAATCTCAAAGCTCATACCCCAAGAACTGAATGGTAGTACGTGCCCATCGAATTAGCAGAAGAATCTTCTTCGGTTGAGATGTTGCTTTCCATGGCCTCACCTCTCCATACCAAAGATCCAACCCAAAATACTTTTACACATGCGCTGTACTGTCATCGTTACCTAACATCAGTCTCCAATGATTCTTAAAGCCATTAGCAGGTACCCTGCTTCCCCTACCTGAAAGCGCGGTTCACTCACTCACTCACTCACTCACTCGATACTCGAGAGTGGTACTAGCTAGCTAGCCGCACACACAGAGCAGAGTGTAGAGAGCGGAGCCATCAGCCATGAGCAAGGAGCACCACAAGCACGAGCACCACCTACGGCGCTGCTGCGGCGGCTTCGCGGCGTGCCTCCTGGCGCTGGTCCTCATCGTCGCCTTCATCGCGCTCGTCGTCTACCTCGCGCTCCGCCCCACCAAGCCTTCCTTCTTCCTGCAGGACCTGCAGCTCCGCTCCGTCCACCTCGGGGACCCCTCCCTCTCCGCCACCGCGCAGGTCACGCTCGCCTCCCGCAACCCCAACGACCACGTCGGCATCTTCTACAGGCGCCTCGACGTCTTCGTCACCTACCGCGACGAGCCCGTCACGGTGCCGGTTTCCCTGCCGCCGATGTACCAGGGCCACCGGGACGTCACCATCTGGTCCCCCGTGCTGTCCGGGGAGTCCGTCCCCGTGGCCGCGTACGTCGCCGACGCCATGAAGCAGGACATCGCCGCAGGGTACGTGGCGCTGCAGGTCAAGGTCGACGGCCGCGTCAAGTGGAAGGTCGGGAGCTGGGTCTCCGGCAGCTACCACCTCTTCGTCAGCTGCCCCGCCATGCTCGCCGCGGCGCCCGGCGGCATGCCGTTCGGGGAGGACCCAACGGCACCGTCGCGGCACTGAAATTCACGCAGCCGGGGGTGCACCGTCGGCACTTGATAGAATGCACCGGGCTACGGTGGCATTGTTCGGTTCGTGTAGCCAGTTCCTTGTAGCAAAATTTTCTTAAGTTGTTAGCTTTTGTTTATGTCTCATGTAACGGGAGAATAAAATGTTTTTATGTATGTACTTCAGTTTTGGAATTAATTGTTGCTATGCCTATTAGTACATGAATATATGTTTTTAATTAATATTATGCTATCGCATCAAAACGGTGCCGAATATGAAATTCTCTTGTTGTCAAAGAAATTCTTCTGGGTGATTTGAATGTACATGTTTTTTTTCTCTACAAAAAGGAGTACTTTTGCATGAAGGGGTTGATTATTGGACGATCACACAACGGATAGATGGATGATAAGGGGATCTGGAGAAGGATACGAGTTGACAGGACACCAACCACTTTAACAACACACACTAGGATTACACGAAAGTTGCATCAGGCAGACAGTCAGTGCGTCACGTCATGATCATTCCAGCCTCTACATAACGCACTACAGTAGAGGTCATATATGCATATATGAAGCATTAATAACACCCACTGCAGTCTAGTTTAACATGATTATCTACATTCACAAATACAAGACAATGCAGCCATCTAGAAGAGGACAACAGTGTTAGAGGATATGTCGATTGAGCGTGGAGCCATAGAGCTGAAAGCCACAGAAAAAAAAACACATCACTTGCCAGACAAAGCACACAATGTTACGTTGCAAACAATATACCATGCAACTATATAACCAGTGCAAAACAGTTGGACCATACTACATAGCTTGGTCCACAGATTGAATGACTCGATATCTGCTGCATTGTATCCAAGCTGCAAACGACCCGCTTTGCAGAAAAATTGTGATGAGAGCTAAGACGCTAAGGGTTTATTGCTTCTACAGAAGAAGAAAAAAATATAGCAGTACAAAAGACACGCACCACTGTCCAATTATCCACAGGCAATGAAATCCATATGTCATCTATGAATTATACTATATCCTAGTGCCCACCCTTCATCCTGCGTTATGCAGGATTCTAGCTCACCGACATTGACAAGCATTTCTGATTGCCTAGCCTCCATGCTTGGCCTTCCTAGAGAGAAGGCCAGATGAAAATATCACAAAGCGGCAGAACAAATCAAACGCAGTTGGTTGCAACGCTTTTATTGTTCTCCTCTGCCATGTGTCGGTCTCTGGTTGAAAAGTGAGCTCCCAGGTGGGCCAGTAGTGAAGGTCCTGTTTCAGAGTCAGCACGCGAGGTTTTCCGTTCAAATGGACGGTTTTCACCCTAACGAACTCGCGATCTTCCAATCCCTGAAAAAAATATTAATTCGAATAAAACGACATGTCAACCAAGCACACCAGACACCAACGATACAAAATGTAGACTCCAATATACCAAAGGTATTGACAATGCATACCTTCACCACTTGTATAAAGGACTCCAGATCTGGAGTTGGTTGCCCATTAACTTCAACTATCCACTGGAGAGCATAGAGACCATATCTATGCACGGGACTTCCATGACACCATCTGCAGAAAAACTTTGCTGCTCAATCCTAATTCCCAATTGGTATCTAGGATGTCCTTACAACTGCACACTTCACATCTATATGATCATAAAAGGAGTATATTCTGTCCATGCCTTGCTAATCATATCAGAAGTATAACAGATACATACAAAAGAGTGTATACAACTAGAATTTAAAGGAAGCAATATCGAAATGATTGTGCAAGTGCAACACTGGCTGGTTGTTAGTGCCTTTAAAGAAAATGCAGATAGACTTCAATTACAGGATGAGATTTGGCAAGATATGGTGATATTGGGAGAAATTACGATCCATTTTCTTATTGCAATAGTACAGATGAACTTGCTAAGCTCGCTACAAGAGGAACATGGCATCCATCCATCACTATTCTATCTTTTCTTTTCAGGATATATGTTACTACTTGGTTTACATATCTTCCTAACAGATTTACTCTTGTAGTAATGCTGCCTCAAGTTTGAAATTATATCTCAAGTCAGATACAGCTAGTGACCAGGACGACTTGAAAACTGTGCAGTACATCAGAAGAACTGAAAAACAGGATTCTCTTGGTGAATTAATGTGGTTCACATAAATCTGGTCAGTGTAGACCTCTAGTGGCTAGAGGGTTATAGTCCCAATTAAATATTGAAGTCAATACTCTAAGTCATAAGAGTTGGTTATTATATTTGCACGTAAAAGTTTGTAAAAGAACATGCCCCTCACCTAGCAACATAAACTCCGTGTCCTTCCTCTGGCAAAAAGCCAAGTGCACGCACTGCCGAATGAGGATCCTGAATTATGGATCCACACCAATTCACCATCCGTGTGGAACCATTACCATCTCTTACATCAGTTCCAACAATAAGGTCAATTTCTTTTCCCTGCTCGAATGGTTAACCAATTGTAACAATGGCACATATTTAAGATTCAAATTGTAATTTGTAATTGTAGAAAAAAAAGGTCTTTTTTAATAGATTGTCCTCACCTGACGGAATATTGTCATGTTAAGCACTCCATCGGAATTGATGGATTGGTCCAACTTTTGGCAAGCATTCTCGATATCAAGGAAACATGTTATTGGCTCCTTATTTATAGCAAGAATCATATCTCCCTGTTCCAGAAGATTTTCCGCTTTTGACCCAGCCAAACAACCTTTGACCCGCAAGACCTGTCTTCGCACAGGGTCCTTCTTAGCGAGAGCCTGCACAGATAAGCACATTGCACAATGAATGTCACGCTGCATATAGGCCTGAAGCCACTTAGAAACAATATAACCACGTTTGCGGTCAGGCTGAACAATTTTAGACAAAATGAAGAAAACAGTAAACTAATTACCTGCACCCAGTTATCACTCAATCCGTAACTTCTTGCCTTCGAGAGCAAAGTCGGATAAAGTTCCACCTCCAGAAGTCTGACAAATGGCATAGGCCTCCTAATTCCATTGATAAGGCGAAATGGTCCAGGAGTACCCGAGATTATCTTCTCAAGGACTTTACTTATCGCATATATTGGTATGCCTCTAACAAATTGATGGTCCTCTGAAGTGCTACAACCATATTTGAGCTGGAGAAAACAATGGAGGAAGTGAATTACACGAGGGTTAACGACAAGGGGATTGTACTGGTATAAAGTTATTTACAAGTATTAGACGTAGAGGTTATGACTCTTGTGTCAGGTATAAGATTCAAAAGAATTCATCTGATTAACATTTAGATACAATTTAGGATCTTTATTAAGTGAACATGGCGGCTAACCTTGCGTGTAAGCCGCCGTTTTGTTCTTTTCTTTTTTCGTTTCAATAAATGCTCCTGGGAACATGGGAGCATCAATACTTAAAGAAGCAGACAAAGGTGGACAACTCCCAACACCAACTAACCTGGGTGGAAAAGCTTGCCCATAATGCTTGAACTCTTCCTTGCTCATCCGTCAATATACCCGAAAATGAGCTACCAAAATCTATAATAAACATTTATCAGTAATAAATCCGAAAAATTAAGACATAAAATTAAAGCTGGTTGAAACGTGCATAGAAAGTACCAGTGTCCAGTTCAATGACCTCCATATTTATTGCACGATATCGTGGGCAGTCAGCTGAGCCAATATTAACAGCTGTGCAAGGATTAGTTACGGTTGATTTCCTTGACGTAGCCTGTAAGCTTCTACTTAGCCCAACTAGGTAGACAGAATCTCCCCGGCGCAAGGCAGGTTCTACATATATCCAAATGGCAAAAAAATCAGTAAAAATAGTTCTTAAGTGACTGACCATATACTTTAACGCTTGTGCAATTTACTTTCTTTCATTGACCAAGTAATTTAGTTTTAGGAAATACATGGAAACAACTCTAAAAGAAAACAAACCAGGAAGAAGCTTAGCAGCCTGAATAACAGATGCTCCAGCTCCCAGTGCAGAAGGGTCATAGGCAACCAACGCAAAATTGTGAACAGGATGCAGAAAAACAACCTGAAAACCAAAATTATGAAGCCGCTATTTAATCAAAATTCGGTATGCCATACATTTACAATCAACAAAATGGGTGGCAAGTTCATACTTCTGCAGGTATTTCAATAGGATATGCAGCAAAAGAAAGCATTATATCTGAGATAGATACAGCAACTGTATTCCTATCGACGGCAACCAGACCAAGACAGTCAGAATGATATATTATCACACCGGTTCCAAAGAAATGTTGGGAATGCACTCCATCCAGCATGCAGATTGGTGGCACATGCACCTATAAAATAGTAGAGATACGGGTAAGTAAGGTTTGAATAAGCACTGAACAGCTGAAACCAACAACTAAAGGTTATTTGTACTACAATAAACATAGAAAGAGTTCATTCGCCAGTCAAAAAGTGAAACAATATCTGAGTACGTAAATCTGTAAATGAATCTCTATCTCTACTATCTAAAAAGAATGTAGTGTTCCGTTTCCTGCCAGGATGTGTTTTGCTCCACCTTTCGTCGATCCTCTCCCACACCCCTCCTCCCACATTAATTGCGTACCTTTTTCCCACCAATGATCAACCATCACCATAATTACATTCCTTCAATCAATCACCATATTTACTTTTTTCCACTGACTCACCATAATTTACATTATTTTTTCCACACATCTAATAAAGAACTCAGCCCTTGGAAAACGCACGCATACGGGCGCCGAGGGAAGGCTCACCCGTACCAATGCATGGCAATTGCCTATTATACTAAAAAAATTGACTCGACTGTCAGCAGAGAACAGAAACAGGATTCGTCATAAATGCATAGGTGTCACTGGTTCACTCTTCACTGTCATTATATTCAGGTTATTTGCTGAATTTCTAAAGATGATGTCACTTGTTCTCAATATTGACACCACTGGGTAACAGAGTAGGGGGGGGGGGGGGGGGGGGATGGGTATTGATTTATAAAGGCATGAAGCCACGAGCAACCTTCAGAGATGATATATAAACTACTGATGTAAACCTCAGTTTTCTCATGAAAATTATCATCATCGAAGTTCACAAGTCAAGGAAATAATCATAATCTTGATAAGACAAGATGTCCATACTTAACATGTGCAACAAAAAGAAGTTACAAAACCAAAAAGGGTCTGTTAGTTCCAGAATTATCTGAGCCACACAGTCTAACATGACGAAAAGTTTATGACTGTGAATTGAAACATTAGTCCCTTATTTACTGACACCCTAGCCCTTAAATTTCTTACATAAGGAAATAGTATACCTAATAACTTAAGTAAATGTTGAGCTGATGCAAACAAAGAATATATGCAAGTCCCTTCTAAAATCAGATTATAGATTTTGACATATTACTCACCTCAAACATTACAAGAGCTGGTTCAATTACTTGTTCTGCCAATGATGCATTACTCGATATTGTCCTAGCAAGGTCAGATCTTTCCATGCTGGAAGAATGCCTCAAAGCGCCACCTTTTATGTCATCTAGATCTCCACAAGATGAAATAGTTCCCTCAGAAGCTATCTCCTCGTCTACCCGGCGCCTCTTTTTCTCAACAAGGGTATCTTCGCCAGAGTGGGATCCATCTACAACAACCTCCTCGTCTGTTTGCATTTTGATGCATCCATCTGCTGTATTTTCAGACTCATGCTGGCATTTGAGATCCACAGGACTGGATTCCGCCAAAGGTGAAACAGAATTGGAGTTTGCTTCCATATGACCAGCATGATGAGCTGAAACTACAAATGGGGAATCGAGCGGTATAGCTAATTTTGACCTCCACAGACCAGTTGCGTCATTTCGAGTATATAACTGAGGAGGTGCATACCATCCGTGCTGATCAACTGTCACCAGTACAGACTGAACACAGAAACAAGGCAAGCAGTTAAGTTGCATTTTATGAAAACTCAATATTTAGAAAGGAAGAATTGCCATGATAAAACTGCCAAGTAAGTGTTCCTACCTTGTTCCGATAACGGTCGGTATATTTTACATATTCGAGAGGAACTCGTGCTCCCCTAGACAACTTTGAAATAACTGCAATAAGGTCATCTAAATTTTCAATATCCTCTCCTGCAAACTTTTTGATAATTGAATGGCGCGGAACCGATGCCCGAGAGAGCATGTACCTGCATTGCATGATGTTGAATAAGTCAGCGAAAAGGAGGATTGATTTGATACTGATCATACATATTTAGATAATAAACAGCTAAGAAACACATGGTGAAAATCACTGAGGAAAGTCTCCTGCATAAAAATACAATTGGACTGGTATAATCTTCAAGTTGACATTTGTGGAGCCTTGAGGAACAAATGAACACATATGGCAGCTAAAGCGTTGGGGATATTTTTCTCCGTAGGTTTAGTTGGCAATATAACTCCGCCTATGTTGTCTCAACATAGCCGGTCCCAAGCCCGGATAAAGGAGGAGGGTTGTGATAGGCTTGGCGAGCCAACGTAAAAAACCCAGCCACTCTTATGGAGGTTTAGTTGGCAATATGGCACCTGATTGAAATTCAAATGCAAGGCAATACAACTAGCCTACTCTAAAGGGATTTGTTGCATGAACCATTATGATTAGTTGTCTTACCCTGCCTCAGCAACATATACAAGACCACATTTGAACCTGAAGTTTCTAGCCTGAAACGTGATATAAACAAGATTAATAACATCATAAACATTAATAATGTAAATTAATACACTTATGTTGTTCAATATAAATTTGAATAGGAGCAAACACGTGATGCTATCATCAGTCTAATTTCAATTACTTAGCACATGTGACCATATTGTTGGGATTAAGTATTTCTAGCAGAAAAGTTAAACATGCATCCGTTCAGCATTTGACTGAAGTTACCTAAAAAAGATTTGACTGAACAGGACTAATTGTGATTTACAGATGTCAATTAATTGGGCAGAAAGCTCTTTTTTTACGACCAAAGTGCAACCAGTTAATAAATTACACATATCAGCAAATAGAAACAGTGGATAATATTTTGCGCCTCTATAGGCCCAGCCCAGCTACACTCTACCACAGAACTCCAAACTTGCAACCTAGATGACCAACTCAGACCTGTATGATGTATGAAGCTCAAGCTGAACCTATCTTGGCTCACTCAAGCTCAGCATGTAGACAGACCTAGAATAGACATTTCACCTATTCCCATAAATTTTTATTTGCAATAAAATGTTCTTGGATGCAGCATACTGCAAAACCAATAAATCATTCCTTGAAAGAGCAGGGAGAGCATCAACTCAGAAAGATACAAGGGTAACTTACCTGCTGGTACGAAAGTGGATGGATGACAGCACCACTCACTTCCAAGAAATGATTTGGAGTTATAGAGTGCAGATCCTCAACCTGAAGAGTCAAAATGGCTTAATGTGCTGATTTTATTTCAGAAAGATAGCCACAGAGCCTCTGTTGCGTGATAGGAGTACAAGAGTAATACATAGACATTATTCTGTACTGAAAAGATTAAATAATATGTGTGGAAATTACAAACTACCTCCAGCTTTAGTGTTAAAGGCGTTCCACCTCTTTCGATCTGCAAATCTATCTCCTTGCCGACACTGTCATCAAGTAAAGTCTCCATTGCAAGAAACTGTGTTACAACCTGCAAGTGGATCAGTAAAATGCTCAGTGAGAACATGCTTGAGTAAGAAAGCTATCAGGTTTGAGGAATCGAATTGACAAAAAAATAGGCTGTGAAACAAAATATAGTCAATAATAAGCAATTGAGGTTTATAGTCAAGAGGTTTTGCGAGACTTCAAAGTACCACAAAACTAACTTTCAGAGAGCCAACAAACTGAAAATAATGATGGCCTGTGGGAAATATACCATTAGAAAATGCATAGTAGGGCCTGCAGAGAATGTACCATAGAAAATGCATAACTTTAGAAAGACATTCTGATTGGTACACAGAGGGGCACATAGGCTGAAAAGACATACTAAACATACATTGAACTATTAAATATTTATAGCTTTCAGAAGCAGAGTATTGGCATTTGATAACTAGAAAGCTACTATCCATTTAAAAAGGAGCAAAAATGAGCGATGCTCTGAGGTATTCACAGCTGATACTTCCAATATCCAATTAATATCAGGTGCATGAACTTGCAGATTTGCAAAGGACATCGCTAAATATCAATTAGAAAGTAAGAGACCTTATTAATTATAGTAGTGGTAATGATAAGATCTAGTGGTACAATCAACGATATTACATGATATCAGGACAGGGAAAAGGCAAAGGAGAAATGTGATTTTCCTTGAGAATGGGTACTACAAGGAAATTGGGAAAATGATTTAAGATGTTTTGGAATAAAGATATATCCTTGATCTTCTTTTCCTGGAATCAACATATTACCACAAGTCCACCATGTGACAAATATTATCTTCAGTTTTTAGTATTAGGTAAATAGGTATACGGAAGTACAGAGCAGTGGTTACAACTGATTTGCTAATTTGAGTTACCAGGCTGTAGGGTGAAATATCGAATATAGCAACTGATTTCAAAGCAATGTTTACCTCCCCATTTATGCGAACTAGCACATCGCCAGGTTCCAAATGTTTATGTGCAGGCCCTTCCGGCACCTGCAAGGACAGAGCTCACCAGTTTCAGCAACGCATAGAACGCATGATTCAAGAAGCTGCCGGCTAAGTAACAGCACAAAATGCAACCGATAAGCATAAATTACCACAGAATCGACAACCAGCATTCCAGTCTCGCCTGTTGGAGAAACAAGTCGTACCATCTGTACAAATAAAAATGACAAATTTGGATACTTATAATCAATAATGACAGAACATGGAGGTTAACATTTTAAAATGAATTCCGGTGATGGTGGAGAGGGAAGTGTAGATATTTTCCATATAAGCAACAGTTGGAACTTAGAAGTACAACAACTAATAATCACATTAGCAGTAACCAGTTATAATTAGTAGCATGTACAGATAAACTTATGATCATACAATATATACAAATTAAACTTGACTCCATTACAGAATTCTGATCATGTCACATTGCAAAGCAAGTGAGAGGGGAGTACTTCCTAGTCAATAAGAAAACCACCAACAAAATAAGGATGTACCTGCTCTGTTTCGCTCCTGAGTCCAAGACGTCGAGTTTCTTCGAATCCTTTGTGTTGAAAAGTCACCTTCGAAAGGACGAAAAGTGAATAGAGATAATATGAGGTCTAGAATCTAGGTCAGAGTAAATCGCCAGATACATTGATCGATGATAAAGAAAATTTACAACTAATGACACGAGACTAATACCATTCACGATCTAGATACTATTTTCTTGGACAGGTTGTGCAAACTGCCATGGTTTAAAAGCAGTATTTTTAATAGTGAGGCACCGCACCATCGTATAATTACCACGGCCAACAGGCACCAGCAGCTACACACTGGCTCATCCAGTGCTTTGTACAGTTGCGGCATCCCTGACTAGTACATACACTACAGCATGCACAGCAGCTTAGCACTTCAGTGCAATGACATTACAAGATCTCATAAAGTCCATCTGTTGTATATTATAGAAACCTAAAGGGCATGTTTGGTTTTAAGCCACGCCTTGCTAGACTTCTATGCTAAAGTGTGGTGTGTCATGCTTGGTATGGTGAGCAATCATCCACATCAGTGTGGGTAGTTCTGCAAAATTAATGTGGCACGACATGTGGGATGTGAGGTAAAAAATTATGAGCATGCTACAAGTGTGGCAACAAACCAAACAATAGGATAAAATGGCCAGGCCTGCTTAAGTGAGTTGTGGCTTCCAAACCAACATGTCATTATAATTAAATCCTTACCCCCATGACACTCAATAGAAGTAAAATAGCAAGTTGCCATGATACAACTCAAGCGTTTTTTTCTTCGAAATTGGTGTTCAACTTCATATCAATAACCGAGCATGCCATACCCGCCATATTGCCGCTATCGTCAGTACTATGCTTCCGCCACACACTAGTTAAATTTTCAGTTCTAAGTGTAATAACAACGGAAAAAATTATCAGCCAATTTGTATAATAAATACAAACATAACAGGTAAGATGCAACAGTATTGCCGAAGCTCACATTTATTGCATACTCAACAAGGCAAATTTGAATAGGAAGAGTTGAAAAAAAAAGAAACTCAGAAAGCACGGCTTCATTTCCATGTGCTATCCGCCTATTATTCGGAGCTAAGTGACACCGCACTAGCATGCATGCTAGACTTTTGCGGATCTATTCTACACTCATGTTCTCTAACATATACTGTAAGAAGAATGCTAATGGCAATTCTTTAAACTGTGAAGTTCTTCAAGGTTGAATACGTGCAGATTTAATAGAGTTCAATACGTCTTAAGAAACTCTCCATTTAAACAAGAACATGATCTAATTAAACCATGGGATCAGCAGATAATATGCACACCTGAAGAGTACCACGAGGAATATAAACAGATTCTGACTTGATACCGAATGCATCCCAACAATCACGTATCAAATTGAGTGCCCTAACAACCTGGAAAGAGTTTGCATAATTAGTGTTAACAAAAATAAGAGTACAATGAACAAACAATCAATCTTAAAGAGTGATGATGTTCCTGTTTCTATTAGTTTAGACAATGTCAAACTCATATATGTTCTTTCTGCTTGTGTTCCTTTTCGTTGAAGAAAAATGCATAGGTTACATGACACAACATACAGTAAGAGATAATCAAGGAGAATACAGCATTATTAAGTTTTTGCCTGAAACGAAATTATCTGTAAGCCAACTAATCTAGTGTGAGTGTTAGTCCAATCACATATGAGCAATTTTTCAATGCCTAATATTCTTTCAACTGGTAGTATCCTTTTCTTATGACTAGTATGTTATCCAATACTTCAGGCGCATCTCATGTAGTATGAGGAGGTAGCAATGTTACGTACACGTTCCAATGGAAGAAAAAAGGCAGAAGCACTGGAAGATTTGCTTCCAGCATTCAGGGCAACGGCTCTTCCTTGGCAATCAACAACTGGGGAACCACTTGAGCCACCTTTAGTACCAGATGCAGCCTAAAGAAAGAAACGTTCTATGAGCGATGGCACCAAGATAATTCATAAATTATAAGGCATCAACGCAATAAAAGATCAAACACATCAGCGAACAATATACATATGTAATATTGAGTAGCTGAAGAGATGCACCTGCATATAGAATGTGTTGAAATCATTGTATCCATCCCTGTCAAAGAATTACCAAAATAAAGGTTAGAACATATATGCAGCAATACAGTTTAATAAACTTACATTACTACCTATTAGCTTATGGTTCCTAGCTGCTCCATTTGGATGGAGGGGCGTAAAGAGAATATCACAAGCCTATATCAAAAAAGACTTGGTCATGCAAAAAAGAAAGACATACTTCTTGTAGTAAGGCGCTTCTCTATCAAGTCGAGCAAGTGTTCCCGCCAAAATCGAAACCTATATCCAATGAAGATGGATCAGAAAGTTTTACAGTATGCGACACAGTTTAAACAACTTCAAGAGTTAATCAGTTATTATTCTCACATATATCCTAGAGAGGATGAACCTCCTTATCTAGACCTAAATATGCATATACTCCCTCCTTCCAAAATATAAGACGCGCTTGACTTTTAGCAGTTTTCCCGACTTTACCAAAGTATATGGATCGAACACAATACTGTTGCATTAAATATTTTTGTTTCATATGCCTTTATACTAATCTTGTAGACATGTTATAAGTACTAACCGTGAAAAGTCGTGCACACCTTATATTTTCGGAAAGAGGGAGTATCAATCATAACGTACCACTTTCTAACATTACCACATTAACCCCGGCATGTCACATGGGCACATGCCAAAATCTCATTCGAGAATCAATTATGCTTAAATAGGATTCCATTTCAACGCCGACATAAACATATTTTTTTAGCTTATCATGCCAAATAGCACATGCCTACTTTCTCTGTGCTAACTAGCTGAATAGGTGTATTCTGGATCAACGAATATTACAGGTACTTATTTGTGAATTGTTTTAGCATGGAGAGATTGGAAAGCAAAAGCACATGCGCGTTAAGCATACCATTCATATAACCAAAATCTCAGTATTTATGTCAAGTTAGGCACACAAAACGTGGGTGCATGCATTCATTCCTTCATACATGCCGAACTTCCATTGGCATGCCATCACAATGACACTGTAGAATATGATGGCTAACAGCTGGAGGAGATAGAGAATCAGGTAGGTTCACTCCCAATTTTCCAACAACGCAAAAAAAAATTGTGTAGTGAAGATATCTTCATACAGGAAAGAGATCATTTTCTCGCTGAGGTATCAAAGTGTGTCATTTGAAAAAAAATTAAGGTTTCAATGAACTTTATATATGCAATGTTTTATTTATGAGGTCTATATATGGAACTGCAGTAAGGTGTTGAGGCTAACAATATCTATGTGTTAGCATTGCACTTCACACACTACTGTTCAATAGCAGCAACCAAGCGAGAAAAAAAACAATCTTCTAGTGGGAACCTTTTCACCGCTGTCATTGCCAACAACCCGAATTTCTAGGCCAACAGATGCCGCTTCAGGGTCTAGAGGGATCTCTCATACTTAAGGAACTTTATGGCACCTGGATCATATCGAAAAAAACCAAAATCATGTACCTGTTTTGAGAAAAAAGGGGAAGCTTGGATTAACAACACGCCATTGGCATATATTATGGTAAAGCGGAATAAAGCAGAACAGAATGGAATCGAATCGAACAGAGCGAGCACTAACAGGATCTCTGTACAGCGGGTACACGGGGATCTCCTCCCTGTTGACGAACATCGCCTCCGCCACCACAGGCCCTGCCGACCACAGCAACACACGAGTCATGAATATATACACCTAGGAGAGGAGGAGCAGACGTCGGTCGGACAGGTGGAGGTTCCTTACCGGGCTTGACGACGTGGCGGTTGGTGAGGATGATCCCGCGTGCCTTGTCGACGACGAAGCCGGTGGCGTAGCTTGCGCCGGCGACCTCGGTGTCGAAGGCGCGCGGCGCGGTGGTGCGGAGGACGGCGACGGCGGGCACGACGCGCGAGAGCGCGCGGCGCCAGTCCTCCGCCGTGACGCCGGACTCGATCTCCATCGCCAGCTCCCCCGCGACCTCCTCCTTCACCGGGCTCTCCATCGCCGCCGGCGATCTGTCCCTCCTCCGCTGCCGCCGCTAGGGTTTAGAGAGCCGAGCGAGAGAGAGGAGCGCTTCCGTTCGGATTTCGGAGGAGGATTTTTCTATCGCGGTGATGAATCAATCACGCGGACGATGTGAATGTGGTGGATGAGATCACCGGGAGTTGGAGCTGGTGAATGAGGATTTGGACTGGCACGAGATTTTAGCACCTGACCTGAGTCACGCCGCAGCTGTCGTTTAACGAAACTGATATAGTACTGCCTTTTTCTCACGCTGACTCCCTGCCTCACTGGATCTGGATTAGGCCTGGTTTTGTTAAGCGGGTTGTTGGCCTGCGAGAGATGAGCTGGATGATTAAGGCTGGATCATGTGCCTTTTATGGGCTTGTAGAGTCTAGCCATTCTAGGCGTGGGCTTAACATCCAAAAATTCTAACTCTACAAGTTTGAAAAAAAATTGTCAGTTTCGAGGATGGTGCCTTTGAGGGTGAAATGGAGGTAGGTGTAAAGTGCCCCTCCCCCAATATGTTCGTCTTCGAGGTTCCACGAGATCGAATCTTCTCATCCCTTCCCAAGAGGCGACTGAGGGTGCCGACCACTTTGCCCCCTCCCTTCGCCGGCAAGGCCGCGGGTCCCTACCTCCTCCATCCGCCATTCCAGCAACGGCGGGGGTGGGGACCTCGGCACTCTGCCTTTGGTGAGTAGTTTGGATTGGCCTAAAATTTTCTAGGTGGGCGTCCCTTAGGTGGTGGGGACGGTGTCGCGTCGGTATAAGGTGTCACTGGTTCTTCCCTATCTTGGTGGTGCTCTAATCGGCATCATCGTGGAGCAAGTACATTGGTTCTCTCGTCATTTTTCAGACCTTGTGGGATTAGTTTCTTGGTGTGTCGCTGGCATATGTCATTATTCGCGGTAGCGCTCACGGTTAGGGTGAGACGAATGCTCTAGAGCGAGGATATTGGTCTGAAGGTGATGGATCTATCGTTCTTCTCCAATTTCATTGATGGGATGCGGCGGATCTGAGCCCAAGGTTGCACGGGATCCAACAGTCGAAGTGCCACAATAACATGTGCTTCACTGCCTGCAACGGGCCTAGCATTGACTCACAAAACCTTGTTGGCGACGATGCTTCTTAGGATCTGGCAATTGTTGAGGATCGACGTCTCTTCCGGCATGCACCATGGCGGCGCGGGAGTTGGGCGACGGGCGCTGGCTTCGGTGTGTGTAGAAAACTTTAGGGATCGTTCTTTATTTTCTATATTTTAGGGTTAAATTTAGAAAGTTTTCACGACAACTGATTTTTCATGATCTGTCTTTTAGTTTTCACGTATGTTCATTCATCTAACTTTGTTTGTATTTAATTAAACGTGTGGTTGCTCTCAAGAAAAAAGGTACGAGTGTAAACGGATCAGACCATATCATAACAGATTTGGTAACTCGATAAGTACTAATTGTGCGAGAATGACCTTGGCTTTTGACTCGAAAATTGGATAATCTGATTTGAAACATTTTGCATTGTTATTATTAGTTTTTTAGATAATCCATATATGCATGCTATTTTCTATATCATATATTATACCGTATCCTGGCGCCACTTTGGAAATCAGATATACTTATCTACCGGATTCTTTAATATCGGACGTGGATATCCTTATCAATTGAATTCAATATAGAAATTATTATATCCGTTTTGTGAGTTGATGATCGAGGGCTCTTCGATAGTCTGGAGAATTTCGCATAGAGATATTCTAAAACAAGGGGCAACCGGGAAAAAAAAAACAAATGTGCAAACCTTAAAACTGCATTTTCGCTCGAAGATGAGTCATCATGCAACTATTCTTTCACTTCATTGTTGGTACGCAAATCTGGCATGTTCTCGATGCGTTCTTTAACTTGCATTTAGGAGATAACTATGAATCTATTGCTATACTCTAGGTAGCTAACAAAAAAAAATGCTATGATAAACTTAGTTTGTGTAGTTGTGTTGTAGAGTTTATGGGAAGTTAGATATAATATGATTTTTAATGGTCAATCCAGGATTGACATCAAACATGTGTGGAGGCTTATACTGAATTGAAGAGGTGGAATCTGATCTTCAAGGATCAGATGATCGAAGGGTCACAACAATTATGTTCCCTCGTCATCAAGTTGTTCCAGACATCACCGCTGCTGGCGAATGGATGGGCATCCGTGAAGCTGCTGCACTAGCCATGAATCATCTTAAGCTTATTTCCCAACCACTGCAAACTTCACTACATCAAGAGGGTCTTCCATGTTCACCGGTATTGAAGAATATGGGGGGACAAGGGACCTGGGCTACTACAACTTTTACCTTGGCATGCATCCTACTTCAGCTCCACCAGTCTAGGTTTAGCTTCTTGTTGCTTTTGATACGGTGTCTGGTGTAGCATGACGACTTTGTAAAATGATGGATGTAATGCTTTTGGCAACAAAATCTCTAAACTCACGTATGTGTTATGTCTCAGACCTGTGGGAAGGTAGTTTCGTTTATTAATCAATGGAACTGACGGCGATGCCCCGATCAATTTGTGACAGGATCGTATGGCCACCTAGAGGGGGGTGAATAGGTGCTACTCCAATTTTTAATTCTTTTTCGATTAAGGCTTGACTAAAAGGTAAATTCTCTAGATATGCAACTATGGTGAATTTACCTATATGACAAGTTAAGTCTAAACAAGATAAGATACAAGTAGTAAATAACTAGAAAGGATTAACCGATAGGAAAGCACGCGGAGACAAGAATGTATTCCCGAGTTCCTCCTTTTTAGGGGAGTACGTCTCGTTGGAGGGGTGTGAGCTTCAAACTCAAGATGCCACAAAAGGCTTCACCCTATTCTCCGATGAACCTCGCACAAAAGCTCGGTCCACCTTTCTTTATCGGAATCCTCCAAAGCGGAATCCGGAGCACAAAAGCTCGTTACAACAACTTGAGGCTCAACCCACAAAAGGATTGGGGGCTCTCAATCACCAACAACACCTGCTACACAAAAGTAACAAGCAAGTGAGAACAACAAGATGCCTAGGTTTTCCTAGTGGAAACCCTAGGCTCGAATCCCTCAAGTGAATGAAGGGGAAATGAAGAACGCTTTGGTGAAGTAGTAGATCCGGGCCTTCTCCTTCAATCCTCCAAGTATGAGTGAGTTTGGGTGGAGGGATTGGGAGATCTAAGAAATCTTGAGCTTGCAACAATGGTGTTTTTCTTGTAGAGGCGAGCTCCCAAGCAAGAGGTAGGTGAAGGGCATTATATAGCCCTTCCAATTTCTGGCCGTTGGAGCCCTTTTTCCCGAGCCAGCGGTAGTACCGCTGCGCCGGGCGGTACTACCGCTGGCGCCTTCTGCGCTGTGGTCAAAGCTGCACGCTGACTGTGCATTTGGAACTTACTGAGCGGTACTACCGCCCAAGTCGCCGGTAGTACCGCACATGGCCATCTGAAGCTCCATTTGGCGGTACTGCGAGCGGTACTGCCGCCGTGGTGGTCAAACCAACGCTGACCACCATGAGCCAGCGGTACTACCGCCCGTAGTACCGCTGGTACTGCCGCACATGGGCGCCCGAACCCCATTTCAGCGGCACTGAGAGCGGTACTGCCGCGCCCCTGTAAACCAGGATGGCACAGCGGTACTACCGCCCGAAGGGGCGGTACTACCGCCCAAGGACAGTAAACACTCGATTTCTTCCTTTTCTTGATGCGAGATCAATGGCAATGTTTGCATAAACCTGATCACACTTAAACAAGGGGTTAGAGGCACATGTTGTATTGTCAACATCACCAAAACACGAGTAAGAGCAATTCATGCTCTTTCAATCTCCCCCTTTTTGGTGGATGATGACAATACAACAATTTGTAAAAATTTAGACAGAGCTCCCCCTAAATGTGTGCATATTAACGGATAGCTTTTGAATGCTCAAATGCACAACAAATAGGATCAACACTCCCCCTAACTTTTACAAACTGTGCAAGATAACATATAGATCATATCACAACATATAGATCATATCACAACATAAGCATGGGAATAAAGTTTAAAGTTCAACATGTCTTACACCATGCATAACAAACGAGGTTCACAACATAAAAACGACAAATAACCAAGTTCACAAGCGCATAAACAAACCAATCAAGAAGAGCGCAACACTTGTGACTTTCCCATGCAAAACCCACGAAGACCTAATAGATATTTCTCCCCCTTTGGCATCAAGACACCAAAAAGGAGAGAAACCGATGCTAACGTCCCGGGTTTACTCATTGCTTGGGGGGCGAGGGCGACGACGAGAGGACACTTCTTCTTCATCACCATCATAGTCCGACCAAGAGAAGATTTCGCCTTGAGAGTTCTTTGCTTGCCACTCTTCATAAGTTGGAATGTTCTTCTCCGAGCCGGAAGCAACTTGTTCACCTAGAGCACGGCGATGTTGAATGTCGAGTTGACGAGCACGCTTCTCTTTGTCTTCACGTTCCCATGCCCTCTTCTCAATAGCCTTGGACAAACCAAACACTTTCTTCATTTGACGAGCCATCCAAGTGAAGCCACTCTCCTTGGCAGCCCGAGAGGGACCTTCATCACCTACAACTTCCTTGTCCTTGCCCCTAGTAGTTTTGGTACCCTTGGTATCCTTGACCTTCTCCGTATGATCTTTGACACGGAGTTGCTTGGGCTTGTGGATGATCCAAGTGTTGTGGTCACTAAGACCCTCAGAGGGATGCTCGTTGGCCCACTTCCAAAGGATAATCTTCATGATGAGGGGGCCGAAGCAAGCATTCTTCTTGAAAATGGTGACGTTCCAAATCTCATTCCAAAGATAATCCATAACATCCAGTTTCTTCCCTTTGGTTTTCATACGATGAGTCATGACCATCAAGGTAACTAGGTAGCTGTGAATTTGATCCAAATTTCCAACCTTGGGATTGATGGTTTCCCGGTAAATGCGATGCATGATCTCATACGGAGGGTAAAGAGCATCCGAGTTGCCAACTGTGTACTTCTTCCAAAAATAGAGGGGAACAAGATCATCCTTGGGCAAAGGCTTTGGATTGAGGTGAACCCGGAAGTACTTCTTATCAAGAGCATCGGTCCAATGGGGACCAAAATCTTCATATCCAAGCATGGATCCAATATCACTCCAAAGAGCGGTGAGCTGCTTGTCTTTCGACATCCAAGTGATGTAGCGGGGCTCCTCGGTGCCAAAATAGACGGTGGCGAGGAATTGGCAAACTAGAGCTTCATCATAATTTTGTTGGAGAGTGATGAAAGGAACAATCCCAAACTCATGGCACATAGACAATGCTTCTCCAAAGTATTCGGGCTTTCTCTCCATGTGAGGGATATCAATGTACCTCAGCTCTAGCACATTGTCATTGGGCTTGCGATAAAGTATCTCATTGTAGCACTCCTCTTGAAAACGGGTATGGAAGAAGGGATTGGTGCCCCGAAACTGAGGAGTCAAATTTACTCGATCAACTGCATATGGATCTCTTTTCCTCATGGAAGTGTAATCTTTGTCAGACATCCCACTCGCTGTCAAGTGCTTGTTCTTGTTGGCAGCAGCTTTCTTCTTCGGAGCAGCCTTCTTGCTCTTGGTGACCGAGGGACCATACACTTCTTCCATTGTGGGATCAAACTCCTCGTCCATCTCGTCAACCCTAGGTTTCTTTCCCCGAGTCTTAGAACCACTCGAACCACCTGTGAATAGCATGGGGTAGGAAAGCATGGAGATGAGAAACACACAAATATTTCATGGGTAGAAAAACCAAGAACACGAGTGAACATAACTTGGAGGAAACAAATGCTAGGTGGGAGTACAACATCTAGGAAGGTTGGATTTGGCACAAGATGGTGATACATTCACAGAGGAACATGAAAAACATCCATAGTCATATCCAACAAATCTAGATGGAGAACTACAAAACTAGCCATAGATTCTTCACAAGATTCATACACAGGGTTCTAGGCATCCTAGATTGCATCTCTACCACACCAATTTGTCAAGAACACCACGAGGAAAGCAATCTGGTCATCTCCATCCATCAACTAGATGAGAGAGAGGGAGAGAGCTTACCGGTGCTCATGGCAGAGGATCGAGGGAGGGAGAGATGCCCGAGAGGTCCCGGGGCCGGGGGTGCAAGAACCACGGCCGGGGGAGCTCGGTCCCGGCGGAGAGGATGGCCGGCGGCGGCGGATTCACAGGAGGGAGAGAGGGGCGGATGGGGAAAATGGAAGGATTGACTTTCACCCATCCGCCCGTGCCCTTATCCTGGAAAAATCCGCACGAGCGGTACTACCGCTCGATCCAGCGGTAGTACCGCCCCCGATTCCTGCGCGGCCCGGGCAGCGGTCCCACGCGCTGGCAGGGGCAGAGGCACCCGAGCCAGCGGTAGTACCGCTCCATGGGCCGGTAGTACCGGTGCCAGGGGGCAAAAACTTTTTATGGCTCAAATTGAAGCCGTAAAAAGGATTTGTCACCGGTTCCGACCAACAACTTTGTCGAGAGCATGAAATAAAAGGTATTTGAGACTGAGTGGCTTAGGATAAAGTTGAGGCTTAGGATAGAACTCGAAACTGGAGAGAGAGAGTTTACCCAAAAATGCAAGAATCGACACGAAAGGCCAAATTTGAGCACTCTCCCAAAGCAAAAAGGTCTAAAATACCCAAATAAGAGCCAAATAAGATCAACTCCTCATAAGGAGGAGGGCGGTGGCCTAGGCCACCATGTAAGAGTGTATGTGGTGTGACACCGCGAAGATATATCTTGGGTTCACCGCCACTACTCTTCATTTAAGCTCACAATTCATAGAACGAATATAGAGATGCAAATGAGTTCTTACTATCGGCATAATGGGGGAAGGGATAGCCCAATGTATTAGGACCGCACTTCCCCTATGTCCATGCCTACACCTAAACCAAATTACTATTGTCTAATATGGGTAGGTATGCAAGAAATCCACTAAGTCCAATTGCTTATGTCCACCACATTTAGTTCTCCTCTCAACTCCTTGAATCTTGCTTCACCAAGAGGCTTTGTGAACATATCGGCGAGTTGATGCTTGGTGTTGACATACTCGATTGCAATATCACCCTTCTCAACATGATCTCGTATAAAATGATACCGGATCTCAATATGCTTGGTCTTCCCATGAAGTACCGGATTGTGAGCAATTTTGATGGCACTTTCATTGTCACATAAAAGAGGCACTTTGTCACAAATGACACCATAATCCTTTAAAATTTGCCTCATCCATAATAATTGTGCACAACAACTTCCGGCGGCAATGTATTCGGCTTCGGTGGAGGACGAGGCCACACAATTTTGTTTCTTGGAAGACCAACTCACAAGAGACCTACCAAGGAATTGGCAAGTACCCGAAGTTGATTTTCTATCCATTTTGCAACCCGCCCAATCCGCATCCGAATAACCTACAAGATCAAAGCTTGTCCCATGGGGGTACCAAAGACCATAGTTAGGAGTATCTATCAAGTATCTTAGAATCCTTTTAACCGCGGTTTCATGACTTTCCTTAGGACTTGATTGGAATCTTGCACACATACCCACACTAAACATAATATCCGGTCTAGATGCACAAAGGTAAAGTAAAGATCCAATCATAGAACGATAAAGCTTGGGATCAACTTCCTTACCCTTCGGATCTAAGTGTAGATCCGCCTTAGAGTCCATGGGAAACTTATATGGCTTGGCGTTGTTCATATCAAATTTCTTGAGCATGTCTTGAATATACTTGGCTTGACATAAGAATGTTCCTTCACTATATTGGTGGATTTCAAAGCCAAGAAAATACTTCAATTCTCCCATCATGGACATCTCAAATTCCTTGGTCATTAGCTTAGAGAATTGATCACTAAATTCATGGTTAGTAGAACCAAAGATAATATCATCAACATATATTTGGCATACGAAAAGCTCTCCATTTATCCTTTTTGTGAAAAAGGTGGGATCGATTACCCCAATCTCAAAACCATGGTCTACTAAGAACTCCTTGAGATGATCATACCAAGCACGTGGAGCTTGCTTGAGCCCATAAAGGGCCTTATGTAGTAAGTAGACATGGTTAGGAAATTTAGGGTCTTCAAAACCCGGAGGTTGTTTCACATACACTAATTCACTTAGTGGACCATTTAGAAAAGCACTTTTAACATCCATTTGATATAAGGTAATGTTATGAGTAGATGCATAGGCAATCAATAAACGAATAGATTCAAGTCTAGCAACGGGGGCATAAGTTTCACCGTAGTCGACTCCTTCGATTTGGGTGTAGCCTTGTGCAACCAATCTTGCTTTGTTGCGAATGACTTGACCATGTGAGTCTTGCTTGTTCTTGAATATCCACTTTGTTCCAATGACATTATGTGATGTGTCTTTGGGTCTTTCAACTAATGACCATACTTTGTTGCGCTCGAAGTTGTTCAATTCTTCATGCATGGCCGCAACCCAATCCATGTCTTCAAGAGCATCATATACCTTGAGAGGTTCTAAGCTAGACAAACAAGAGACATGACCACAAAAGTTAGTTAATTGATTACGTGTGGACACACCCTTACGAATACTCCCAAGGATATTTTCTTTGTAGTGTTGGAGATGATCCAATGTTGATGCACGCCGAATGACTCGGCGTTCTATGGCTTGACCAATTGTTTCACCAACACGAACATCTTCATCATTTCCTTCATCTTGTTCATGGTCAACCCGAAGTGGAGTTCTTGGAGATGGGGGTTCATCATGTTCTTGTTCTCCACTAGAGTTGGGTGGGTCTTGACCATTATCTTGCTCATGTGGATGACTATCATGATCTTGTTCTTGTATAGCTTGTTGATCAATGGTTGAGGTGGATGGTTCAACTTGAGTAGAACTTGTTCCTTCTTCTTGAGTGTCCATAATAGGTTCTTCAATAGGAATAAGTTCCCCTATGCCCATAGTTCTTATGGCTTGAGGTGGAGGTACATCACCTACATTATCATGATCAATATGCTCCGCTTGGGAGCCATTATCCTCGACAAACTCCACATTCATAGATTCTTCAACACATCCGGTGGATATGTTGTAGACCCTATAAGTATGGGAGTTTGCGGCATATCCAACAAAAATACCATCAAAAGTTCTAGATTCAAATTTAGCAATTGGGCAACCTTTAATGTAAACATGGCATTTGCATCCAAATACGCGAAAGTAAGAGACATTTGGCTTTTTACCGATAAGGAGTTCATATGGTGTCTTTTTCATGAGAGGACGAAAGAAGAGCCGGTTGGAGTAGTGGCAAGCGGTATTGATGGCTTCGGCCCAAAAGTTATATGGGGAATGAAATTCGGCCAACATAGTTCTTGCCATATCAATAAGAGTGCGGTTCTTCCTTTCGGCGACACCATTTTGTTGGGGAGTATAAGCAGCGGAATATTGGTGTTGTATGCCTTCCCCACTTAGGAAATCATCCATAGTGTAATTCTTGAACTCCGTACCATTGTCACTTCTTATTGCCAAAATCTTGGAGTCATATTGGCGTTGAACTAAGGTTGCAAAGTCAATGAATACTTTTTGAGTTTCACTCTTCCTCTTGAGGTAGAAAGTCCAACAATATCTTGTATAATCATCCACAATCACCAAACAATATTTCTTGCCACCAAGACTATCATATGTGGGAGGCCCAAAGAGATCCATATGAAGGAGCTCCAAAGGCCTCTCGGTGGAGATAATGCTCTTCTTGGGATGATTCTTTTCATGCATCTTTCCGGCTATGCAAGCACTACAAGGACGATCTTTGGAAAAATTAACATCGGTTAGTCCTACCACGTGTCCACCCTTCACAAGAGTTTGCAAATTTCTCATACCGACATGGCCTAGCCGGCGATGCCAAAGCCAACCCTTGTCGGATTTAGCCATTAGACACGTGGCGATTTGAGTGGTCTCTTTCGAGAAATCGACCACATACAAACCGTTTACACGAAATCCAACAAAGGCTACTTTAAGAGTTTGAGTGAAAAGGATGGTCACGTGGTGTTTATTAAAGATAACGGTGTAACCGACATTGCATAATTGACCAACGGAAAGTAAATTATATGAGAGAGATTCAACAAGTAGGACCTTCTCAATGGATAACTCCGGAGTGATCACTACATTGCCATATCCCAATACCTTAAGTCTTGCATTATTCCCGACGGTGACATGAGAAAATGTGAGTAATTGATTCAATAGGCCCTTTACTACTTCTTTGCTTCCGGTCATGTGAGAAGAGCACCCACTATCAATGAGCCATGAAGATCCACCGGAAGAAAAGTCCTACAAAGAATCAAGTCTTTGTTTTAGGTACCCATTGTGAAATGGGTCCTCTTTTGTTAGTCACAAGGGTCTTTGGAACCCAAATAGCATAGTGATAATCATCTCCATATGAAGTGCCAACATATTTAGCAAAAACACAACCATCTATAGATTTCATAAGAACATATGAAGGGTTGTATTTTCCCGCAAAGTCATTGTGAGTGGCATTGCCCCTTGTGGCATCACCACTCGCAATGGTAGTCTCTTTTGCTTGTGCGGGCTTGGCATTCTTCTTGTTCGTGTTCTTCTTCTTCTTCTTGGCAACATAACCAAGACCCTCTTTCCCTATGTGAGGCTTTTGCGCTTGCAAGAGCTCATAAAGAGGTTTCTCACCTTGAGGGCTAGAGGCCTTGGCAAGTTCATTCTTCAACCTAGCATTTTCCTCAATGATATTTGCATGATCACAAGAGCAAGTAGAGGAGCTAGGTTCATCAATTTTAGTAGATTGTATTTGAAGTTGTTCAAAAGACTTGGTGAGAATAGAGTGTTCACTCTCCAAGGCCTTGTGAGCCTTGGTGAGCGACCCTAACTCATCGGCTAGTCTATTATGACCAACACCAAATACGACCTTTTGTTTCTCTAAAACATTGTATTTAGCAATAGCATGGTCACGTTCTTTAATGATCTTAGAAAGAGTTTCATTTTGAGATTCATCAAGATTCTCAAGCTTCTCCTCAAGAGAAACTCGAAGTTCATGCTCTTCCTCAATCGCCTCGGTAAGGGAAGCGATCTCATTAGCATATTCTCTTTCTAGTCTCCCCTTTTCTTTAAGGAGATCTTGTGCGATGCCATATTGACTCATAAGAATCTCAAGCCGAATCTTGCTTTCACCTTGCAAGTTAGTCATCAAGAAATCCAAAGCAACATTTTCTTCCTTAACTCTAAGACTCATAAATTCATGCATTTCATTCATAGTCTTAGGAGGAAGGGAAGGTGATACCTCGGAGAGCTTGGCCATGAGACACGTAGCGGATTTGGTGGTGACATTATCATTGGGGGATTCAAAGAGAGAAGGGGTTGTCGATGAAGCAATGGCTAAAGCGGCCACTTCACTTGTGGTTGTTTCTTCTTCATCACTCTCATCCCCGGACATATATTCCTCTCTCACCACCAACACCTTGGAAGGTAGCTTCTTGTTGGGATTGAACTTCTTGAAGTAAGGCTTCGTGGGAGAAGAACTTGACGCTTCCTTGCGAATGAGTCTTCCTCCATGTTCTTCACGGTTCTTGTAAGGGCATTGGGCAACATAGTGGAATTGATCTTGACAATTGAAGCAAGTCTTCATTTTTGGGTTGCCTTCCTTGTAGCCTCTTGCTTTATGCTTTTTATCCACATAAGCTTTAGCTTTAGATGGATTTTTCCAAAAGTCCTTCGCCATGAGAGCCACATAATCTCTATGAGCACCCTTGAGTTCCTCGGGTGCCAAGTAACTTCCCTCTTCATGATCTTGGTCTTCATCTAGTTCCACAACCTTGGCCTTCAAAGCAAGTGAGGAACTTTGGGCCATTCCAAGAGCTCGGGCACGAGAGTCTCTAGCAATTTGAGCTCGGACCTTGTAAGATTGCATCTCTTGCATGACTTCATTTGAGGTCAAGAGGTCATAGTTGTGCTTCCCTTGGAGACTATTCAAGTCGTTCTCTTCAAACGGCATGAGGGCATTCACATACTTCCTCTTGATGTAAGTATCATCCACATGTTTAGCACCAAGGTCTCTAAATGCGGTAGCAAGAGCCTTGAGCCTTTGATACATCTCCTCATGAGTTTCATCATCTTTCTTGTAGAAGCCTTCAATTTGATTGCTCATGGCTTCATATCTATTTCTTCTCATGCTCTCATTTCCAACAAACACCTCCGTGAGATTGTTCCATGCTTCCTTGGCGGTGGTGCAATCTTCAATGTGATGGATGTTCTTTTCACCCACGGCAACACGGATCACATCAAGAGCGGTGGAATTTAGTTGAGCTTCAACTTCTTCTTTCCTTGTCAAGTCATTTTCATCCACCGGCTTGAATCCATCAACAATGATCTTCCAAAGACCTATGCAACCACTTTTCAAGTGAGATTTCATAGAAGATTGCCAACGGGTAAAGGAAGATGCATTAAGACTAGGTGGAGCTCCTCTTAAGTGAATAGGAGGATGAGGCACGGGTAGGTCGGGAGAGTATGCAAAAGGAACTCTAGCATGCTCTCCCTTCCCATTAGGTGTTTTAGGTGAGGATTCATTTTTATTTGAGTTCACCCCCGCTTTCTCTTCGACACTTACATCCGAGGGCTTCTCCTTAGGAAGAGCCTCCTTAGGAGGAGCCTCCGGAGTTAGGGAGGAGTCGATACCCTTTGCCACCATGAGTTGCTCTAACATTTTGCGCAACTCTCCCATTTGAGTATCCATAGAGGACTTCAAGGAAGTGAAGTCCTCCACGGAAACAGAAGTGGGAACGATGGTGTCATCGGGTATCTCATTCCCATGTTCGTCGAGGGCCATATTTCTCTTAGGCGGTTAAGCCCGAATAAAGAGCCGAGGCTCTGATACCAATTGAAAGGATCGTATGGCCACCTAGAGGGGGGGGTGAATAGGTGCTACTCCAATTTTTAATTCTTTTTCGATTAAGGCTTGACTAAAAGGTAAATTCTCTAGATATGCAACTATGGTGAATTTACCTATATGACAAGTTAAGTCTAAACAAGATAAGATACAAGTAGTAAATAACTAGAAAGGATTAACCGATAGGAAAGCACGCGGAGACAAGAATGTATTCCCGAGTTCCTCCTTTTTAGGGGAGTACGTCTCGTTGGAGGGGTGTGAGCTTCAAACTCAAGATGCCACAAAAGGCTTCACCCTATTCTCCGATGAACCTCGCACAAAAGCTCGGTCCACCTTTCTTTATCGGAATCCTCCAAAGCGGAATCCGGAGCACAAAAGCTCGTTACAACAACTTGAGGCTCAACCCACAAAAGGATTGGGGGCTCTCAATCACCAACAACACCTGCTACACAAAAGTAACAAGCAAGTGAGAACAACAAGATGCCTAGGTTTTCCTAGTGGAAACCCTAGGCTCGAATCCCTCAAGTGAATGAAGGGGAAATGAAGAACGCTTTGGTGAAGTAGTAGATCCGGGCCTTCTCCTTCAATCCTCCAAGTATGAGTGAGTTTGGGTGGAGGGATTGGGAGATCTAAGAAATCTTGAGCTTGCAACAATGGTGTTTTTCTTGTAGAGGCGAGCTCCAAGCAAGAGGTAGGTGAAGGGCATTATATAGCCCTTCCAATTTCTGGCCGTTGGAGCCCTTTTTCCCGAGCCAGCGGTAGTACCGCTGCGCCGGGCGGTACTACCGCTGGCGCCTTCTGCGCTGTGGTCAAAGCTGCACGCTGACTGTGCATTTGGAACTTACTGAGCGGTACTACCGCCCAAGTCGCCGGTAGTACCGCACATGGCCATCTGAAGCTCCATTTGGCGGTACTGCGAGCGGTACTGCCGCCGTGGTGGTCAAACCAACGCTGACCACCATGAGCCAGCGGTACTACCGCCCGTAGTACCGCTGGTACTGCCGCACATGGGCGCCCGAACCCCATTTCAGCGGCACTGAGAGCGGTACTGCCGCGCCCCTGTAAACCAGGATGGCACAGCGGTACTACCGCCCGAAGGGGCGGTACTACCGCCCAAGGACAGTAAACACTCGATTTCTTCCTTTTCTTGATGCGAGATCAATGGCAATGTTTGCATAAACCTGATCACACTTAAACAAGGGGTTAGAGGCACATGTTGTATTGTCAACATCACCAAAACACGAGTAAGAGCAATTCATGCTCTTTCAATTTGGAAAAAAAATTGTACATGAAATTGTTGTAGTAATAGATAGACTAGAAGAGATGGATAGGAGTAATAAAGATGACAAAAATTGTAAAACTTGGAACATCTTTTTCAAATGGCTGCCTAGACTTTGTAAATCTTTTCAAACATGACAATATATTTCCATAGCACTAGATCACTTTATTCCACTTGGTATATCATCTAGGTGTTGTGTGTTTGATTAAGTTGATTACCAATCTATCTACTCAACCTTGTCTCATTCCTTCTTTCTTTGTTGTGATGATATCTTGGAGGTAAACATGAATGCTCACTTGATTTTCTTCTTCAAACACATATATGTTATATGCTCAACTCTCACATGATCATTTTTCAGATAAGCCCTTGAATAACACCCTGGGCATCATATAATCTTCTTCTGGACCATATGTAATACTAGGGAATTTAGCGCGGCAATGCCGCGCCTGTGTGGTAAATAAAATTTAAATTTGGTAACGTGTGCATTTAGAAATTGTGAAGGTTTGGAAATTTATGAAATTTGGAAAGGTTTACATTCTGTAATTGTTTAGATTTTGGAAATTGTTCAAGTTGGGGTGTTTTCCAATTTTGATTTCTGTTTACTTTTGCGAAATGGTAAGAGTTTGGAAGATATTAAAAAGTTTAAAATTTCTAAAATTGAAATTTAATCATACGACATAAATAGTCAGCATTTTTTGTGTTTATTTGATATATTTTCATATTTTGTTGATGGATATAGTTGAAGTTACTGATGTTGCAGCATTTAGTAGATTTTGGAAAATAAATACCGTAAAACAATATATATAAAGTGTTTTAAATTGTTTGAAACATGTTCTATTTTAAATTTTATTTGTTGATTTAATTATGTTGATTTGGAAAATAAGTTTGGAACAACAATTTTTTCAATATTTACATGTGTGGTATTCATATTTTGATATTCTAAAACCGTTTTCTAGCAAATTGTAATGTTCAAATGTGTTGTATTTATGGTTTTTATGAGGTTTTTGAAATATCTTATCGTATTTCCAATTTTTTAGCAAATTGAAACGTGGAAGTGCTGATATATTTTAGAGTTTTTTTTTATGTTAAAATTTGTGACATTTTTTTGTGGACATTTTGATGTGTTTTAGCGTTTTTTGAAATATAGTACTTTAGCAAATTGAATTGTTCAAATGAGTTTGTATTTAAATAGTATCTTCAATTTTTTTTTACTAAATTGGAATGTTTGAGTGTGTTGATTTTTCGTGGGCATTTTTTGAATTGCACACAAAAAGTTATGAATTTTACAGAATTTGACATATTATATAATTGAATCTGAATTGTAGGTTGAATTTTTTTGAATTTTACACATTTAAATGGATATGCTACAGTAGAAGAGGGGTTGAGAGGCCAGCGATTCTTACTGTAGCACGTTACAGTAGCCGGTTTTATATATCATGTAAGCATTTTTTTAATTCAGTACATTAATTTTTTCAAAATATTCATCGAATTAAAATCTTCAAATATGTTTGCATTATGCCATAAGTAGTTAGTATTCTAGAGTCGACCAAACTCAAAACTGATTACGGGAATGGAACCTTATCGTCGACGCGCAAATTTTTCGTGTACATTTTTCTTGGTGATTTTGGAGAAAAAAAAGGTCCACTGTAGCATTTGTACTGCATATGAGCATTTTTTTAAATTTAACCCATTAATTTTCTCAAAATATTCACCGAATTGAAATATTCAAATATGTCTGCATTATGCCATAAATAGTTAGCATCCTGGAGCCGACCAAACTTCGAAATGGATTACGGAAATGGAACCTACTCGTTGACGTGCAAATTTTTCGTGTATATATTTTCTGGCGGTTTTGCAAACAAAAAAAAACTGTACTGTAGTGATACCTATACAAATCGATGATATTAATGCCAAAAACTCAATACATATCATTATTTTCATGACATCCAACCTTGAATCCAATACATGGTTTTCAAGTGTTGCCTATGAAAAGGTGAATTCTCCTTTTAGTTGTAGTGAAGTAATTTTCCATGAGATATGAAATAATGCTATATTTTGAAATTAGCACTACAAGATTCCTATGGGTTATGATCTCAAGAATCAAACAATTTATGCGGGATTTTTCATAGTATCTCAATTCTACACAAATTTTCAAAATTTCATGAATCAAAAGAGTTATGGACATGGATAGCCATAGGATATGGAAAGTGACAGTTAGAGTGGATTTTCCTAAGATTTAGAAGTTCTGTGCACCGAAAGCTATCTTTAGTATTATTTAATTCTTTTATTGTTGGCATGTATTTAGATCTTTAGACCAGCTGTCCATGGGATCATATGATTATTTTCGATAGTGCCAGATATTACATGCATGGCAAAATTGGAGCGAAATTAAACTTGGTTACAGCACTATGGTCCTTGATTAAAAAAATATCGACAGCTACTAATGTATGTACCCGAAATACAATTTTTATACCCCAAATAAAATTTTGTAATTTATGTACTTAATATTGCAGACCACAATATTTTTTACTATATAATTGGCCAAACATTATAACATTAACTTTAACTAAAATTAAAATGCACTATATTTTGGCAACGAGGGGGTAATAAACATGACCAGAAATGGTAAAACTTAATATGTCTTTTAAAGGGGTGATACTAATAAAGATAGCCAAAAAATGACATACCTTGTATGTTTTCACTAGGAGTTGAGATAAGAGGAGTAAAACATACAGCGGGAAGTACCATCCCACCAATCGAGCTTAATTTTATTCGATATATCCAGAAAAATGGAGCCTTACACATAGTAGCTATAAAATGTATGGATTGTGATAGAAATGGTAAAACTCAAGCTCAATCTAACTCGCTTAATCTGAACTCAAATACAACCGTACACGGACTCAAGAGTCCAAGAGTGGCCAATAGGGGGGCTCATTTGATTCATAGGATAAGAAGAATGTAGGAATGGGAAACATATGATTTGGATGTCTAGTCTATTTGTATCCTATGAAATGGTAAATTCTCTTTTTTATTATTGTGAAGGAAATTTCTATGAGATCTAAAATAACGCTATTATTTAAAATTTACAACACAAGATTCCTATCGGATATGATCCCATGCATCAAATAGTTTCTACGAGAAATTTTCCATAGGATCTCAACTCTACACAAATCTGGTGTATATCTCATGAATCAAAAGAGACAGGGTTGAAAAACACAGGAATATGAAATACACAGAAATTTCAGAGGTTTGCAAGTGCAAAACAGAGGATTGTAAACAAGGAAAGCTACAGGAATTGTCGTTCTGATAAAACATAGGAAAAACACAGTAAAAGTGTCTCGATCCTGTGCACTTGAATCTAAAAAAATGTTGAAGTGGATGTTCAAATTCATATGGAATTGAGGCATAGGAATCCAATCCATAGGATTTTGATAGCTCCAACATTTGAAACAAAGTCAATCCATAGGAAAATTTTGGTGGATCGACAGAGTTTCCTATTATCGCAAAATTCCAAAACTACCGTGAACCAATCATGGTATGCACTATCCATGGAAATCCATTCTCGCAAGGCACCGTGATGTACCACCGGAGCGGCAGCCGTTGCAATTCAAGCCGGCAATCCCGCCCATGGGCACGTCCGCCCATGGGCACCCGACCCTAATGGGCAGGGTATGGGTCGCTATGTTCACCCATGGGTCTCGTCCATGGGCGACCCGATTAGTCGTGGGTAGAGTATGGGCAGACATGTCTACCCATGGGAGACCCGATGGGCAACCCGATTAGTTGACATGTAAGGTCCCGTTGTAAGAAATGACCATAGCCCACTACCAATCAGTATATTTATTGTTTTCTGAGAACTTGATTTGCTGTTTGTGTGAGCAATCAGTACATCACTATTTGTTGTTTGTACTTTTGTTGTTGTTTAAAATGCTATAAATATATATTGATGTGCTGCCTACAGACCCAATGGGTCGCCCATTAGGTCTGGTGACCCGATGGGTACGGGCATGGGTCTAAGATCTGACCCATGGGCAGGGTCATGGGCAGAGACCTTCGCCCATTTGTTATATGGGCATGGGTCTAAAATAGGTCGACCCGCCCAATACCCGACCCATTGCCGGCCTTAGTTGCAATTGGCAGACACACCCAGCGCGCAAAGCAGATCCAACGCGCATGACCGCGTGGGCACATGCAGCACTCTATCCATCACGCGCTATCATTTCAGTCTGTTCCTCCCATATCTACCCATTCCGGGCCATCTCCCTGTCCCAATGGAAATTTGGAAATTTATCCACAGTGCCTGCCCAATAATATGCCAAACTCCCCATTTTTTCTCATCTGACGTCTAACTCAGTTTTGTTCTTTCCAGTTTCAGTCAATCGTCCCTGGTTTCCTGATATGGTAGAAACCAATTTGCTGCCAAAAATCTAAAACTGACAACAGAAAGGCAAAGATGCTTCACTTTCACAACTTTTATGAGACCCCAGAAGGAGATGAAAGAATCTAGTAAAAGCCAGCATCATCATCAGTCTACACAGATCTATAACCGGATGTGGGGGCCAAAGCAGAAAAGGGCAAAGAGAAGAAAAGGCAGAGATCCCCACTAGTGAAGTGAAGGGCATTGCCAAAGAAAAACCAAAACTTTTTACACCAGCTGAGCCGCCTCTAGCAGACTCTCTTCCACCTGTGCTCAACCTCAATTGCTTATCGGCCTGATGAAGAGCTACATTTCGTATTTCGACATGATCCAGCAAGGCATCCTAAATAAACATCGGTGTATATGTACCGGCGGCCGCCGCCTTCAGTCTGTCATGTATGAACTGATCCAATGGTTTCATTCTCAAAGAGTTTGATCTCCCTGCCAAGCGCTTCATGCTGTCGTCGTAAACGTAAGGGACACCATCAAACTTGACCCTACCGCCGTTGCTCGGCGGTCGCCGCACGAACTCCTGGCAGGGCTCTCCCAGCACGTTGATGGAGTTGTGGTAGTGGTAGTATCTGATCAGGCTTTCCGTCTTGTGCGTCGACCTCCCGTGGACGTTCTGCGACATGTGCACCCTGCGGCGTAGGCGTTCCGGGCCTGGATTGCGTACTTGCGGTCTCTCCGGACTCCGGTCACCGCGTTGCGGAAGACGAACTTCTCGAATCCCCACTCCCTGCGCATCATCAACGGCAAACACAGTGTTAGTTCAGAACTTGAGATAACATTGTTGCTGTTAGCATGAAACGTTAAAAGCTGATTTTATCTGAAATATAGGATCGACATCAGATTGTTCTCATCGCAGGCAATGGATGACATTATCTTGAAACTTGACATCATCAAAAAAAATTCTTTTTCCAGAAGGATGCTTATAATGTTTTTTCAGTAAGGCACATGCTAGCAGCAAATGTTGGTTTCCACAACTAGCTGTTCCTGAAACATTTTACTGGTGATAGTAGCATTTTCAGACTTCTAGTCCAAATTCAGGGGGAAATATAAGAACGTTGCTACACATAGAAGTATTATAGTCTGAACAATTGTAACTACACAGACGAACCAAACCCACCATTTCTTACACTTTCGCACCGGCTCTAAACGACCGTTAAACCAGGGGTTCAAAATGCACTTGGTATTAGACATTGGTGAGTCTCAGATCCAACAATGTGGCACTACTCTCAAAACATTGGCATTTATGACCCTATATGAGAAAACAATTGGGCTGAATTCATCTTCATTTTGGGATGGGTATGAAATGAATGACCTTTAATTGTGGAATGAAATCATGATTTACTACGATTTTTTGAGTCAACGGTGAAAGCTAGAGAGCAAAACGTAAAGCAGTGACCTTTGTTTGTGAAAGCAAATGATGCTATGATAAGATCTTTGGCTCAATGGTGAAAACTGGTCAACAAAATGTATTAAAGCAGTGAACTTTGATTGTGACGCCTAATGTTGCTTTAGTAAGAAGATTTATTTGCTCAATGGGGGAAAGCTGAAGAACAAAAGATAAAAAGAGTCAATTACCATGTTGCCTTGGAGACTCAATTTGACCAAGGAGATACAAAAGATAAAAAGAGTCAACTACCATGTTGCCTTGGAGACTCAATTTGACCAAGGAGATACAAAAGAGAAAAAGAGTCAACTACCATGTTGCCTTGGAGACTCAATTTGACCAAGGAGATCAAAGCAACCTTAAATAACGGTTGCAGGGTCGAAATCAAGCAACACAGTGCCCAATTGATCAACAAACTGAATAAACAAGTAACTGCTATGAGAATGTATGTCTTCTGATTAAACAACACAACACACGTTCTAAGATTAGGAGTGGTACCAAACGAGTAGAACAAACTGTTCCTCCAACAGCCTGAACCTGATTCCCGTAGCTGAATTTAGGACGCGGCGCGACAGAGATTGCAATTCTCAATATATAAAACTGAAGTGGGAATGGACGAAGCAAACAACAAAATACTCCAGGATAGTAGGAAACACAAACCTTGTATAATTGTTCTTAGGATCCTTGACGCAAAGCTTGGTGGACATGGGATTCTGCTCGATGGTGAACTGCGAGTAACCAGAGAGCTTGGCGAGCACCTGGTCCAGAGTCTGTCCATTGGGCAGGTAAAGGTACTCGTCGACGTCGAAGAAGAAGGTCCAATTGGCGGCGTGGCGGTAGCGGTGCAGGCAGTCGTTGACCACCAAGAACTGGTTGTAGTAGTAGCTGTCGAACTCGGCCTGCGCCCTGATGTCCTGCACCGTGAGCCGCCCGGCCCTGACCCACGGATCCAGCACCGCCCTGACCTCGGGGCTGACGCCGCCGGCGTCGTGGAAGACGAAGTGCGACCTTGGCCCGAAGAAGTGCGCGTGGTAGGCCATCCACTCGCGCATGCGGCCGGCGCTGAGGTCGCCGTACAGGGACGAGCCGCAGTAGAGGTAGTCGTACTGGAACGGCGCGCTGAAGCGGGCCTCGTCGTAGGCCCCCGGCGCCTCCTCGAGCGCGACGAAGCGCTCGTACCGGCGGGAGGCGGTGGAGTAGTAGGCGTGGACGAGCAGCCTGCCGCCGGCGTTGGCGGCGTTGGGGTTGGACGCGAAGGTGCAGTTGACGACGACGGTGGTGTAGACGCGGCCGTACCCCCAGTCCGGCAGGATCTTGTAGGCCTTGGTCCGGACGGCGCGCGGCGCCGGGTCGGCGGCGGTCGGGTTAGGCAGCCACTCGCACTTGTAGTAGGGGGTGCCGAAGACGTGCGTGGGCTTGGACGCCAGCCCCACGATGGCGAACGTCCGCGGCCCGCCCCGGTACGCGCCCATCTGCACGAACAGCGCCGCCGCGCTGCCGTACGGCCGAAGGATGCGCTTGTTCGGGTCCTCCGCCCGCGCCGCCGGCCTCGCCTCCCTCGCCAGCCGCACGGGGACGCCGGCGGTGGTCACGGCAGGAGTTGCCGCCGGCCTTGCCAGCAGCACGGGAACAGCGGCGGCGGCGGTCACGTTAGGAGTCACCGCCGGTGCGCTCTTCGTGACGGCGCCGGAGGACGTCGAGTTGGACGAGGACAGCCGCTCAGTGATATTGGCAGCGGCGGCGGCGGTTGTGGCGAGCGGGAGGGAACAGGGCGGCGCGGAGGAGGAGGAGCGGGCGGCGGCCATGAGGGAGCCGTACGGCTGGAGCTGCCACAATGCCACGAACAACGTCAAGAACGCGAGCGAGGCGACGAAGAGCTTGATGTCGACGCAGGGGACGGCGAACGCCCCACCACCGCCGCCGCCGCCCGCGTCTTTCCTCGCGTTGTGCTTCATGGCCAGGACGTCTCCAAACTCCAAACCCAGGCCCGTCCCTCGATCGATAGATCCCCTTCCGCCGTTCCGCGGCGCTCCGGTATAGGTACGGAGGGAGTAAAATGTGGAGGTTTTCCAAGAGTGCGCCGCGCTTTCCCCCGTTATCTTTCTGGGGAACCGGCCGGGACACGGATCTGTGCCGGGAATGAGTGCCGGGGAAGGTAACGAGGCTGGTTCGTGTGAGGGAGATTGGGGATTCGACGGTGCTTCTGGTTCTGGACGCGGTGACGGGGGCGGCACCGCGAAGCAACAGTCAAGGAAAGCTGGCTGGGAAAGAAAGGAAAGCCGTAGTGGTCGATGGGAGTGAGTTAACCGCCGATCCGCTCGGTCCGTAACGTACCGCGGCACCGCCCACCAACCGCGTTTCTAGGCGTAGTGGCCTCCTGCCTGGACTGAAAACTGGCAGCGCAGAGGGCTTCCCCTTTTCCTCTCCCGAGCCGTGCGCGCGCGGCTCCGGGGAGACCCCAACCCTAGCAGCGCCGCCACCTCGATCTCCTCCCCCTGGCCGCTGCCGCCGCCGGCGCCGGCGGTGGCGGCCGCGCCTGGCCGTCGAAGGCGGCGGGCGAGGGTGGGGCGCGCCCGGACGGGCCTCTCTCGCGCGGGGGAGGACGTATCCTGGGCTGCGTCGGGGATGGTTTGGCGTCGGAGGCCGGCGGCGCATGGCGGGAAGTGCTGCGGCGGTCTCAGGTGTGGATGCAGACGGCGAGTGGGGTGCCTGGAGCGGGGATCGATAGCTCTTGAAGGGGGCGGCATGGCGGACCCAGATCTCGGAGGCGGCGGCGCTGGCGGCCAGGCGGGGCCTGGCGCGCGTTCGGCTGCCTTCCAAGGCGGGCGAGCGGCGGAGCTCTCCCGACGGCGCTGGCGAGGCGGACGGAACGGTGGTCGACAGCATCGGCTGGGGGGCGGCGCGGCGGACCAGCTCGGGGTGGCGGCGGCGCTGGCGGCCAGGAGGGTGCCTGGCGCGCGTTCGGCCGCCCCCCATGGTGGGCGAGTGGCGGTGCTTCCCGATGGCGCTGGCGGGCGGTCGGCGGTGTTCGACAGCTTCGGCAGGGGTGCGACGCGGAGGGCCAGTGATGGAGGAGGCAGCGCTGGCTGCCAGGAGTGCCTGGCGCGCGCTCGGCCCTCTCCTTGGCGGGCTTGAGGCGGAGCTTTTCGGTCGAAGCTGGAGAGGAGCAGGGTGGAGGAGGTCGACAGTGCTGGCTGGGAGCGGCGTGGCGGAACAAGGCCTGGAGGCGGCGGCGCTGGCTGCCAGGAGGTCCCTGGCGCGCGTCTGGCATCCCCCAAGCTACGGACTTGCGACGGTGCTCCCCTGTTGGCACTGGCGAGGAGAAAGGAGGAGGCTTGGAGGGGAGCTGGGGTTGTGGTTGTCGGCGAGCGACAGCGCGGCATGGCTCCGGTTGGCGGTGGTCTGCATCCGAGACCAGGATTGGGTCAGTGTTTCCTTGGCTGTGCGGGGCGGTGGTGGACCAAGGCACTGTGTGACCCCTTTGGCGAGGTACTGTGGCGGCAGGGTGTTCGGCAAGGTTGGCTCCGGCAGGAAGGGTGGTTGGTGCACGATGCGCTGGACGTAAGTCTTGCCCTGTGCAGGCGGCGACGACGCCCGTGGGCGCCGTTCCCCTCCTTGGAGGCGTCGCTGAGGTTCGTCGGCGCACCTCCACCTCGATGTCTCCGGGTGAAAGCCCAGGTTCGGGGAACCGACGCGATGGCGGCATTGCTATGTCGTCACTCGATTGGGAGCATTGCGCTTCGAGACACGGCGTGGAGTCCCTTGTTGCGCTCTTCCGGCGCTAGTCTTTGCTTGGAGTTGTAGTGTCTTGGTGGCAGTCTTCGGACTTGCCCGTGTGTTGTGTGTGTGGAGTTCGGACTGCGCTTGTTGTTTGCAACGAGCGGAAGTCTTCTTGTACTCAAACCTCTGCCTTCTATAAAATTATGGTATGCCTTTGGCATACTCTCTAAAAAAAAAAAAAACCGGACGAAGAAGAAGAATCAACGTCGTTGCCAGCCAAAAGCGTGTGCGAGCGAACGGTCGCCATGGCTCCGTCGCGAGTCCGAGCATGCAGGCAACCGCGGCGGCGCCGCCAGGACATCCGGGCAGCAGGCTCCACGACCACGGCCATGCATCGACGTGTCCACTGCTGCTAGAAAGCTTAATGATTCGCGCTCCATAAAAAAAGAACTTGTTAAAATATTCCGCGTGCCACGGCTCGAGCGAATATATTTACAGTTTAAAAAACGGCAAACGTCTCCTTCTCTTCGATCTGCTTGCATCATCTCGTTCTTCCTCGCTGGCGCTCCGGCCGTGCTCCGGGCCTCTGGTGCCTGCATCTGTACCTCCATGCTGGCACAGGTCACCCATCAAGGCCACGCCTTTACCGGGATGAAGGCAGGCAGGCGCAGAGGAGAGATCCCTCTAGACTTTCTTCTTCTGATGAACACTGAGCAGTACTGGTGCGAATTGAATACTCCTGCTCTTATCCGTTGCTGTACATTGCCTGCTTTCTGTTTTTTTAGAGCGTTCGCCTGCTTTCTGTTTGTCATGTCATGTGCGCAGCGGCGATGCCAGCGGTCGGCGCAAACCGGCGGTGTCAACCCCGTTGTTGGCTAAACTCTGTCTACTTTTTTTTTTGATTTTTCATACTTGTATTCATACGTAGAGGAAAGCAATACAAATACAAGGCCAGATACAAGCAAAGAAAAAACAAGGAGAATACAGAGGGCAACACTGCTGCGACGCGCCGTCTTCAACCTCGAGGACCTCCAGCACGCTCGACCTCCACCGCCGGAGACAATGGAGGAAGAATCCGCCCGGAGCCCTTAATCATGGAGCGGAAGAGCTCCTTGCCCGAAGGCGTTGATGAGCCGCATCAACCACCAGCTCCGACGAGCTGGATTTGAAGGCGGAGGTAGTCCATCGGCCGGGGACACGCCTCAAGCATCTTCCGGTCCAGATCCGGGATATGCGCCTCACCACCTCACCGGAGGTGGCCGGATCCATCACCTGCACACCACACAACCCCACAGCAGCCGCCTCGCACCTCCTCCTCCGGCCTCCTATACACCCGTCACCAGCCTACCACCGACGCCGGAAGAAGCAGCAGCAGGACGGAGACGCACCTGCAGCCAGGAAGCATCGTCGAGGACGACGCCAAGGAGGGGAGGCCGCAGAGCAGCAAAACGACGACGCCGGCCACCCCTCCCCAGCCGCGCCGCCCCGAAGCCCCTTATCTACACGCCGGAGCGCTGATCTGGGGATTCCCCATCCTCCCGCCGCCGAGCGGCCGGCGGAGGGTGAGGAATCCCGCAGATACGTCGGCGGCTGCCGGGAGAAGCCGAGCTCGCTCCGATTCGCCTCTGAGCAACTGTAGAAGAGGGGAGGTTCCAGAAATATGGATGAGTGTCAGTCAAAGTCCATGTGCTAAACTCTGTCTACTGGCATACGAACGCGAATTATTTGCAACTAGTTGCGGATGCAACCCATTTTCGGATATCTCATTTCGAAATTTTCAAAAATTACGAAATAAATCATGCACATAGATTATGTTGAATCTTCTACACCTAAAAAATTTCATCCAAAAATATGATCATACATGTCCTGTGCAAAAAAGACAAATGAAATTTTGAATAGTGTCACTACTATTCAAACTTTCATTTGTTATTTTTGCACAGGTCGCAGGTGATCATATTTTTAGATGAAATTTTTTGGGTGCATAAGATTCAACATAATCTATGTGCATGATTTATTTCGCGATTTTTGAAAACTTCGAAGTAGGGTATCCGAGAATGAGTTGCGGGTGCAACCACGGAGAGTTTACTTCTTCTGGCATACGGTGTCCTTGGACTTTTGTTTTTTTTTGAGATGGGTGTCCTTGGACCTTTTGCCCGTACTTGTGCCTCTGCAACTTCTGTGCCTTTTGTTCTGCGTGTAGGCGCGTTCGGCCGGTTCGGCACCTAATGGATTTGGCCCTATCAAATACAGAGACACATTTACTCTTTTAAGACGTTATTATTGTGATTTAACTCTCTTGCTAATTTGAGGCAACAACAACAAAATAACCCTCCACTGTTAGAAGACAAATCAATCTCCCCTAAACTTAGCTGCAACAATTGCGCGGCAGGCGTGAATGCGTGATACGCAATCCCAACATATAGAAGAAAAAAAATCCTGTTTGGAAATGTAATTAACCTTGGTAACCTATTACTACTTCCTCCGATCCATATTAATGGACTCAACATTGTCTAGATACGGATGCATCTAGTCTAAACACTTAACTAGATACATCCGTATCTAGATAAAGTTGAGCCAATTAATATGGATCGGAGGTTGTATCTTTTTTTATGTTAAAGAGAGAATTTTATTAATAAAAAAAATAGGGATTTACACTCATGGTTTTTTATGATATCAAGTGCGTCTGGAGGGCCATGAAGAATCCACTCTGCCGATGCTCCGGATCTCATTCCCATTTGGCTAAATGATGGACTACCATATTCGCTTCTCTCTTTATTTTGTGCCATTGCACTTGCACTGCTCGATCACAAACACTTGTTGTCTCCACAATCACTTGCAACCAACGAGGTCGGAAATCCTTTGGTGCTGCAAGATTGTTGATTACTAGTGGTGAAACGCCACTAGTTGCTGCCAGCACAAAGGATCTGCATGGTCTGTACACATATTTCCATCAATTTGAGAACGTAAAAATATAAAGAAAATACAAATTGAAATGATTAGTCACTCGCTAACAAGTACAGATGGGACAGGAGAGGCAAACAGATGTTGTGGAGCTCATTGCAACAGGTGCGACTCCTCATTTTTACAGTCCGCAACTAGATGTTAGAATGCAGTGGTGGAAGCAGTGGGACCAGCAAGGGCCTTCGCCTCCCCCACTAAGATTTTATATTTCTGCCTAGGTCCCTGCTTGCTTAAGCTAGGGCTATGTATTTTTCTGGCCCCTTTATAGAATGTACAAAAAAAAAATCATTTATGTTAGAACGTGAACACAAGAAAGCTACTTTAAACAAATGCAAGTTCAATTGATTAGTGGACTTATCAGGAAGTTGTCACATGTATTAGAGGCACAATGAGATGCGTGGACGACGTCACACACCTTGTCTCTTGTTTCTTGTAAAATGTGACCAAACTAAGATCAAAAGTATAGACTGAATAAACATAATTAAAGATGGAAATCATATGTTCTAACAAATTCATCCTGTCAAGAAATAAAAATGCTCGCACATCTGGCTTAACACAATAAATATTCGAAGACATTTGTGAAAGTGAATGAAGCCACATTTATAGTTTTGATAATTGATGACTATCTCTTTAATAGGGTTTATGTAACAAATATTAAGCAACCATGCAAAGCAACAAAGATGGATGCGCATGCATGAAAAATTTGTGCGCAATTTACAATTTTTATATTTGATTAGAAGTAATCAAAAGTGTGATCAACATTACCCTAATATCCTGTAAAACACAAAACATCTGCAAGATAGCATCACTATGAAATAAAGCAAAACACTTGCAATAAAGATATGGTTGAGCAACATGTAAAAAGGACAAAAATATAATAAGATCAACTAAAATAATGTGTGTGACATTGCAATGCATGCGGGTCGGGGCGTGCGCGACGACAACCACATGGCGAAGGGAGGACGACTGGTGGTGAGGGAAGATAGGAAGCATTGGAGGGAAAATTGATGAATTTGGGCGTGTTTTGGAGCGGGAGAGAGTGAGATGAAAGAGATCATTTTGGGAGAGATACTACAGGTGCCGTCATTAGATGAAATTATCTAAATACACTTCTACAAAATAATACAAAATAACAATGTTGGTACTTATGCCACATGATTTTGGTACCGGTCCCACACTTTAAATATTTGCTGGTACCATCATATTGGTACCTCTTATTTTTCCAAGATTATATTTGGGTGTTTCTTATTTTTTCCAAGCACACTAAAAATTCTAATTTTAGTATTACAATTAACAAAATCAATCAATTTTTTTTACTTATTCATAACTCATTTTTATGAAATACGATGTAAGATGTTTATTGTCATACAATGCTAAACTCTATCATTATGAACATATTTTGCATTAACTTTAAATTGTATATCGAGAGGTAAATTAATTTAGTTATTTATTTTTAAACGGTGCTACTTATTTTTTTTTGCCAATTAGACACTATCACTTAAAATTTATCCTTAAAGTGAATATTCTGGTGTATGAGATTAATTTATGCCACTAGATGAACTATACCGGGCACTATATGTGTTTGTGTGCTCAGGTTCATTATGGTACAACAACAACAATAACAAAAACAAAGTCTTTTTTCCCAAACAAGTTGGGGTAGGCTAGAGTTGAAACCCATAAGATCTCGAAACCAGGTCATGATTCTGGCACATGGATAGCTAACTTCCACGCAGCCCTATCCATGGCTAGTTCTTTGGTGATATTCCAATACTTCAGATCTCTCTTAACAGACTCCTCCCATGTCAAGTTTGGCCTACCACGACCCCTCTTACCATTCTCATCCCGCTTTATCCGTCCGGTATGCAATGGCGCTTCCGGAGGCCTACGTTCTATATGACCAAACCATCTTAGACGGTGTTGGACAACCTTCTCTTCAATTGGTGCTACCCCAACTCTCTCAGGTATATCATCATTCCTAACCCGGTCCTTTCTTGTGTGGCCACATATCCATCTCAACATGCGCATCTCCGCTACACCTAACTGTTGGATATGTCGTCTCTTGGTCGGCCAACATTCTGCGTCATACAACATCGCAGGTCGAATCGCCGTCCTATAGAACTTGCCTTTTAGCTTTTGTGGCACTTTCCTATCACAGAGGACGCCAGAAGCTTGGCGCCACTTCATCCAACCAGATTTGATTCGATGACTCACATCTTCATCGATATCACCATCCTTCTGGAGCATAGACCCCAAATATCGGAATGTGTCTTTCTCAGGTTCATTATGGTACATGTGAATATATTGATCGAGAGCTCCGAAACGTACGGTCTAATAATATCATGTTAACGTTTTCTAGAGTAAATGATTTCCTACTCAAATGTACTCTCTCCGTTTTTTAATATAAGATGTTTTAGGTGGTACACATGTTGTCTATATACACACTAAAATGAGTGAATATGCACACAAAAATGTGTCTACATACATTTGTGTGCATGTGCATGTGGACAAAAAATAAAACATCTTATATTAAAAAACGGAGGGAGTATGTAATAGCATCTCCGCCGTCACCCTCAAAGAACCCCAACAGTCCAATGGGGATTCAGACCAAAACAAGTCCACAACGGCACTACTATCTGTCCGAGTCGATCGAAAATCTGTCCAACATTCCCCACGCCATGCCCAAATTTGGAGCCCTCTCGGCGACGCCGGACAGACACATCCGTCCATTGTGTCGGACATGTGTCTGGAACCGTGGCGGACTCACAGGGTATGCCCGGTATGCCACGGCATACCCTGCGGCCTATCTATGCTACCGTGCAGTATAGAAAAAAAGAGAGCTGATGGATTGGAGAATAGGTTAGCTGATCTATTGCTGAACCCAGCAATACGTGCGACATGGGTCTACAGCTTCGCGTCTTGATTATTGATCTCCTCTATTGATCCAATTCTACCACTGTGTCGCCATTGCTTCTCGCCCACCCAGCAAGGTCAGGAATTCAGGATACCGAATAGGAGGAGTGGATTGGCGATCGTCGATTGGAACTCCCGTCTGCGGATCGACCTGGACGTCGGCACGCCGCGAGGAAGCGAGGTTACTCGACGCCGGCACCTCACCGGCTCACCGCAGCGCCCTAAAAGTTGAACACCAGTTCGTTCCTCGCCGACCGCCGGGAATATACGACCACGAGAATAGTCTACGCCGGCAAGCCGCTGCGGTAATTACCCAGTTAGCTAATTTTTTTAGGTCTAGCTTTATATATCATCATGAGATTAAATAGTTACATATTTTTTTATGGATTCCGCATTCTTTATATTTATGTAAAAAGATTATGTTATCTATACCTTATTACAAATTTACATTGTAAATGTACAGTATTATTGAATTGGTAAATAGATTTTGTCCAAATGGCCAACAAATTTTCCGTGTGGCACACCCATTGGTAAAATCTTAGGTGTCTGGCACCCCCTAAAACAGACACATTTTAGGAGATGCCGGACATATTTCCGGGTCGTCGGTGGAAATGCTCTAAACAACATACGAGTTGTTTTCAGCGGCTCGACCTGAAACCTTGACATTACTAGGCTTTTTTGTGTGACGGAATAAGCCAGTGTTCGGTAGACGTAGTGTGAGTGTGCATATATAGATAGGTTTGTAGGTGGTGTGCATGTTTAATCGATCTCTACATAATGCCATTAACGATCTCCGAGTGACTCCTTTTCCATGGTTGATTTGATTTTTTTTGATAAAGGGCTTTATTATTTAAAAGGTTTAATCATTACATCTAGACTCTGCATAACAAAGATGCACACAACGGCAATCCACAAAGGTAACAGGAAACTAAAAGCAACAAACGAATTACAAGGGAATAACTATAAACCGCATATGCCTAAGGTGGACCAATCCGAAAATCAAGTAGCCAGCCATGTTGAATAAAAATATCCCTCATCGTTCCCTCCAGTCGTACACATGCCTCCGTAAAACGGTCTCGATATAACACCCGTTGTAATATGGATCATGAACGAAAAAACTTGTTAAACGATAGAGTACTTGCATAAGAGAATAATTTTTATCATTAAAAACCTTGTCATTTCTACAAAGACATAGCGACCAAATTACAGCTACCGCTCCCATCGTAATAATAGTTCTTAACTTATGATCAATCTCATGTAACCAATTACCAAAGATGTTTGCAACGGATCGTGTTGGATACAAGTTAGAAGCTATAACGTGCAACTTTACACTCGAAGAATAAGTGTTTAATTGTCTCATCATGTGAACAAAAACACACTTAGTACTTCCATGCCAATTGCGCTAAACAAGGCTATCTTTCGTTAAAATGACACATTTTCGAACATACCAAGCAAATATTTTCAGCTTTAGAGGTATCCTCATCTGCCATATTTTCTTATTGTTATCGACCAGAATGTCGGAATGGACCAAAGCCCTATACATGGAGTTTACCGAGAATTTTTCATTCCCATCTAAATTCAAGCGAAACTCATCAGGCCCTTGCGACAACTGGACCGGAGTCGGTCTCCCTATAAGGGTACTCCAAGCCGCAAGCCTAGAACCTATTAAATCTCGCCTAAACATCACATTCGGAGGTGAAGACTGCATAATCTTGGCTATGATATTACCTTTATGATGAACAATGTTGTATAGAGCTGGATATTGTTCCCGGGTGGTATTTGCTAACCATTTGTCTTTCTAAAATCTAATTGTTGATTCGACTTGTTGGGCCAGAAACACATATGCTTTTATTGTGCTGTTTACGCAGACCAGCCGATAAGGTGGTTTGGACGTCAACGTCGACGAGGGACGTATGTTCAACTGAGGAAAAACAGGAGCAACATTCGACGAATCCAACTTTGCAACCAGGACGTAATCGTCAGATCGTGCATTTAGTTGGGATCATTGCTAGTCAACTGATTCCCGAAAATATGATCATTTAGTTGGGATCATTGGTTGATGCGCCATTCAGGTGGCGACACACACACGGTCGGTAAGAGAGGGACGCCGTAGTTTGGTGGTCTGACGGACCTGTGACCCGAGCCAGTTAACATCACGACGGGAACAGAATCTGACTTTGCTTAACCTTTAACCAATGTACTCCTCATATAGTCCTACGCATTAACATCCGTCACCCGGCTACAGCTCCCCCATGTCGACTCACCAATGAATGGAACAAGTAGGCTAAGAGCATTTTTAGTGGACGGTGTAAATTTGGACGTGTATATCTCCATATACACCTCCATATACACCTTGATTAATTTTACACGTCTCAGTTTTTCAATGGAACGTGTAAATCAGGACGTCTATATTCTCTCTCCTACATTTTAATAATATTTCATCTACAAAATCGATGTAAGTAACAAATTAGATCACTCCTGCTGTAGCAAATATATTAGCATTAGCAACAATTTTTAGTTACCATCTACTCCGTACAAATCAGCACAATTTATTAAGCATGAACAATCAGCACAATTTATTAAGCATGAACAATCAGTACAAATATATTAAAACTAGATATTACTATATCGATTAGAAAATAAAGTTCAGTACAAGATATATCCATATACGTCTACCGAAATGGAAAAGTTTCAACACGAAAGTTGTGAGAAACATCGAAATGAACATGTTTGTCAAAGTATTTTTCAAATCTTCAACCGAGTGTGACGAATTTGACAAAATTCGACCAAAAAAGTTCTGAACATCGGTTCGAAATTGGCAAGTTATGATCGATGAAACTTGAAACCGAGTATGGGAATGGAACCAACTCATCAATACGCACATATTTTGTGTACACAACTTGATTCCGTATGATGCGCGCCGTCGAGCTCCCAGATGCGCCGCCCCCAAGCTCCAACTTCGGCCCCAGGCACAGCCTCGACCAGGCAAGGCGTGGATGCGTCGTGGAAGTATTCACGAGGAGTACCGTCGTGGGTCGAAGTGGAAACGATGCACGATGGTATACGAGTTCCGCTGGGAGCCGTTTTTGGCTAGCGATGGTGTATAGCGGCGGACGTCGGCGGCGGCGGCGAGTTCGGGACGACGCGGGAGAGAGAAGAGAAGGGGAGGAAGTGTTTGCACGTTTTCCCAGATAGGTCCTTGGGGTTTCTCAAAATTACAGGTTAGTCCTTCGCGGGGGTTACTGGGAAGGCGCGTGTAAAAAATCGTGCGAAGCGAGGAGGTACCGGCTAGCAGCGAGCAGCGACCGGGTATCGAGCTGCGTCAATTTTCGTGCGCTCGCGGGCAACCGGAGTCGACCGGCTGAGCGGGGTCACTCCGCGCGCCAAAAAGCGTGCAAACACAGGACCGCGTGCGACTGTTCAACGGTGCGGGTAGCCGTGGACCGTTGATCAGTGAACAAACGGCCAAAATTCGGTACTGTATCTACTGTTCCCAGCTATAGTAGATACAGTACAACGTGAGCTGAGAGGCCGAGTTCTTGTCCGTCTTTTATATATACTAGTTGAATTGTGTCCTTTAAGAGAAATTTTATGTATGATTTTTTTTATAATGACATCATTAGTGAAATGTTTGTGCAAATTTGGATACAAAATTGAGAAGTTAAAGTCGTCCAAACTCGAAACCGATCACGGGATGGAACCTAGCCGTCGACGCGCATATATTTCATGTATATAATTTTTTGGAAACGCCGGGGCTTTTATGCAGAAAATTGGACAAAATTCGTGAAATGTCTGTGTGAATTTGGATCCAAAATTGAGGAGTTGGCTGCAGAAAATTGGACAAAATTCGTGACATGTCTGAGGGAATTTGGATCCAAAATTGAGGAGTTGGAATACGCAAAACGTGTCGCCGCGTCCTTTAAGAGAAATTTTATGTATGAAATGTTTTGTTATAATGACATAGTAAATATTGAAGGAAATTCAAATTTGACAAAATTAGTGGAATGTTTGTGCAAATTTGGATACAAATTGAGAAGTTAGAGTCGACCAAACTCGAAACTGATCACGGGGATGGAACCTAGTCGTCGACGCGCATATATTTCATATATTTCATGTATATAATTTTTTGGATACGCCGGGGCTTTTCTGCAGAAAATTGGACAAAATTCGTGAAATATATGTGCGAATTTGGATCCAAAATTGATGAGTTAGCTGTAGAAAATTGGACAAATTCGTGAAATGTCTGTGCGAATTTGGATCCAAAATTGAAGAGTTGGAATACGCAAACTCGAAACTGTTCACGGGGATGGAACCTACCGTCGACGCACATAGAGTTCGTGTATATAATTTTTCGGAAACGCGGGGGTTTTTCTGCAAAAAATTGGACAAAATGCGTCGAATGTTTGTGCGAATTTGGATCCAAAATTGAGGAGTTAGAGTCAACAGAACTCGAAACCGTTCACGGGGATGGAGACTACCGTCGACTCGGCGTATATAATTCTGGAGGGAAAAAATGTTACAAAAGTTGTGGGAAAAAATTTCAAAAAAAAGTGCTACAGTGCTCGCGCACTGTTTATAACTGTTCGCGTGAACAGTGCGTGACGAACCACAGCTTGCTAAACTTTCCCTCTAGGATGTGCGAATTTGGATCCAAAATTGAGGAGTTGGAATACGTAAAACTCGAAAACCGTTAACGGGGATGTAACCTACCCGTCGACGCGCCGTATTTAATTTTGTTTGGAAAAAATGTTAAAAAAGTTGTGGGAAAAAAAATTCAAAAAAAAGGGAAAAGTGCTACAGTGCTCATGTACTGTTCATAACTGTTTACATAAACAGTACGCGACACACCACAGCTCGCTAAACTTTCCTCCTTTATATATAGTTAGGATTATATATATAATATGCTCTAAAGTAGCTATTGGCATTGCGCTCTTGTGCAGGTAAAGCGAGCGTCCGAGTCCGACGGTGATGCGTTGCGAGCACTACGGGCAGACCGTGGACGCACGCGCGCTAAATGAGGGAAGGTGGGCTCCGCCGGGGGCCGGCGGGCAACGGTAAATACTGGCCGGCAGCGGTTGGCGGCTCGCGGCGCGTGACGACGACGACGAGCTCGATCCGTGTGGTTGCTCTGCTCCATGAACATTGGCCCCCGGTTTTCGTCTTCACGCCTGCCTGCGGCGTGCTCCATTGATGTCGGCCCGTTGGCTCGCCTTTTCTCCTTGGTTTCGCGTGCGGCAAAGCAAAAACATGGCCATACTATAGCCGGAAGGTCCAGTCCGTGCAGCAGTAGTATAGTATAGTCCTTCTACAGTCATGGTGTAAGATCAAGCGTGCTCAGTGTTCACTGTGTGTTCTCTTTGGTGCTTGGGACGCTTGCTACGAGTACAGCGGTTCATATCGGCTAGGACTCCGGCAGAAGGATCCCGGGATGATTTGCCATCGCCTGTCCGGCCGTCGTACATACGAGAAGCTCACCAAGGTAGGTCCAGCAGACCCAGCTCTGCCTCCGCGATGTAGCAGGCTGTTGCTGCGCTGCACTCTGCCCTGCGTCTTATTCTCATATTCTGAATGGAACTAGTAAGTAGCACGTGCTTTGCACGTTGAAAGACACATAGAAGCATATACTTTTTAAAACAAATGTTATTTCCTACATGTTATATTTAACAAACAATTTCCTCTCCTTTAAGAACTACCGACAGAACACTCTAACTAATGACATACTCATAGCGGTACAAAGTTCCATCTTATGTTTTTAATCGAATTATGTTCAAATACATTTTATAATTCTGAAGTGAAACATTATCAATATGTTTCAACTTTTGCATGTGACAAATTCTAATGTTTTTTACGTAGTAACACGAGTTGTTTCGGAATGCACAAATATGAACACCTAGAATACCTTTAGCATAAATAACAAAGGGAGTGACTATTTGTCGATCAAATTATAAACAGTTTTCACAAACATTTATATGTGAGACATTTTATTTCTTTATGTGATTGATTTGGAAAAAAAGGAATAAACAAATAAAAGCATCTTCAATACCTTCACACTATAACAGAGGGAGTGGTTATTTCTCAGTTACCATACAAATACTTATCTACTCCTCCGTTCTGAATTAGATGACTTCAATTTGTACAAAAGTGGATGTATCTAGACATGTTACAAGTCTAGGTATATTCACTTTTGTACAAATGTAAGTTATCTAATATGGAACGGAGGGGAGTACCAGCCAACAATTATTGTCACCCGGGAGCTTATCATATCTTTGAACTCTCATTGATCTCCATATTTAGATCAAATGGTTCTTAACGTTTACTTCAAAGTAGTTATTTCTCAATAGTCCGGAGAATAGCACAACCGTAGCAAATACTATAAGATTAGCGGTGTATCTCTTTTATAAAATCTAGGATTTTAATAGCTGATTCATGCACTTTTAATTTCCGCAAAAACACGTTCTAGATCAAGCTAAATGGGTAGTATTTAATTTTTGTATGAATAACCCAAAGTCAGTTTGTGTCTCTATAAATAATGTCAACAATAGTTTTATATGTGCAAACCTGTTATTTATTATTATCATGTAAATTTATCCGGTCAAATTCGAATAGGGCACGCAAAATTGCGGTGTGAAGAATTTATAAAAATATGAACAAACAAAAAAATTAATAGGTTCATAAATTTAAAATAGAGATTATACCTTTGAAGGTATAATTAGCCTCTTAAATTTGAAGTGTTATGTTTACTGGATGTTACTTATTTATTTATTTATTTATTTATTTCATGTGTAAGTTTCATTTTAAAATAAGCATTCATCATATAAGATCTGAGGCGATTAGGGAACGTGAAGCAACTATGTTGATTTTTTCTATTTACGGGATGTTTTGCTACCAGCAGTAGAATCCTAGATCACCCATCCAGAGAAGATCCTCTCAGCCCAGAACCAAGCATAAATGCTTCTGGAAAATTCGTCCAGCTCCTAGGTGGTTCACACAACTGGATCGGGGCGGCTTGCTATGTGTAGCAGGAGAGGCGAATCCAGCGCACGCTACCCGTTGGATTCTAAGTGTTGGTGATTGATGACCGGTAGATCTCAGCCTAGATGACAAATCAACGGCAGAGAAAAATGAATGATTGTTTTGGCGGGAAAGCTGGGAGGGAAGTGGTAAATCCAAATTCAAAACTGCTACACTATTTTTTTTTTTGGAATTTCAAAACTGCTACACTATAGTAGTCTCCACTACTAATAAAAGAGAGAAGCAGAACTTTGCTAAAGCCACCCAACCAAAGCGTACACAGCTCACCCTGCACCATCCGATCGCTCCCACTTAAACGAATCCAACGACACAGTTTTATTTTATCTAATCTAACCCCAAGCAACGGTCCGGATTAATCCTGTCGACGGCAGAACTTTTTCCTGCCCACTACTCCGACGCCCACGCCCGGTCAACACCTCCACGAAGGCAGGTAATCCCGTGATATCTGGAACCTAATTAATGCCCGCTCCTCACGCCTCCTCTCGCACGACCTTCCCCATGGGTGGTCATGGACGCCTCCTCTGAATCTCTCGATCCCACGATCCCCTTTCCCTCCTCCGTCCTCGAACGATTCCGGCCGGCTCCGGCGACTCTGGACGCCGCCGACCAACAAAACGTCCGCGGTCGCCGCGCTCGGGCCCTCGCGGACGCGCTCCTCCACGAGCAGGACCAGTGCGCGCAGCTCGCGGCAGCGCTCGCTACGGCCGCCGCCGTCGAGACCTCCGCGCTCACCGCCGACCTCGGCTTATAGATACGGGCCACTCTTTATCCCATCGCTCCCGTGCAACACCTCACTGTTTGATGGTTTGATGGTTTGATGGCTCGATGCCTCGATCTGATCTGGAGATTGTGCTAGGTTTTATGCTAGCTTTTTTTTAACAAGAGTACTCCTACGTAGGAGATCAGGTGAGTGAATCTGTGAATGGATGTTAGAAGATTTAACTTTCAGTTTATTTTTGTGAGGATTCGATCTAACTGACTCACCCCTTATGCTACAGGATGAATAAACATTGCACACCATTGGTAATTTTGGGACGCGTCCAAGGGCGCAAATGCATGAATAAAAACAGGTTGACGATGGAATTGATCTGAGCAGGTTAATTGACTGGTCATTGCACAACTTAAAGAAATCACGTTCCTTTTCAGATGTAAGAAAAGTTCTGCTTGTTCCAGTGATTAGCCATTTTGACTTCATACCATTACGTGGGCTGCTCTTATCCGATCTCTGACCACTGATGTTCTTTTCCAGGCTTGGTCATGATATTCTGAATTTAAATGATCCGAACGTGAGCTATTATAGTTCTTTACCATACTTGGTCAAGGGGATGTTACAAAACTGCCTCAAGGAGAGTTCTACTACAGAATACAGTTTCTGAATGTCTTTATAAACTCACCTCTCCATTTATTAGCATCTTGGTTCTTCAGCTCAATTTTCTCATGTGCATGATACTACACTGCCTACTAATTAACCTTTGTTGAAGTTGACTATGATATATGTATAAACCGAGTTTTGTGTGTACAATGTCTTCATATAATTCACCAAGCACAATCTCTTTATAATTGTCGAGGACACAATTGCCGCTTGTCATACTTGGATTCTAACAATCTGTTTTGGTTGCTGACTCCTATTTGTTGTAGTCAGATATGTCTATATCCTGATGTGTACATATTTAATCATCTAGGAGCGCAAGTGTTGCTTCAGTCAAAGCTTATAGGTATTGTTCTTACTAATAGGATATGGAATTAAAAAATTCAGTAAGCCTGTTACTTGATTGATTTCAGTGAGAGATTCCGTGCTGTCAAGCTTGGCAACACTTGCACACATTTGCTTTTGTCCTGGTTTAAATCAAATGGAGGGTAAACTAATCTGAGATGAGATGTTTCATTTTTCTATCTGATGGGGAAGAAGCATGCGAGTAGTTGCGACAGTGTCGATCATGTTGTGGGAATCTTCTGGTAGTATAAACTGGAAAAGTAAAGGGCCGTATTACCTCCAAATTCAGGTATACTCCCATGTTGTTTCCTATTTATTTTTCTTATATGGGTGATAAGTGAAAACCAAAGTGAAATATTTATAATAGTCAATGCTATGACATATGACATAGTTTGATGATTGTTCATTCCACCGACCATTGTTGCTTTACTTAATACATCCCTATTGTGTAAAAAACAAATAATGGGTTTGCACTATGAGCAGGTATTCAAGAAAGTATGTGGTTGTATATCTAAGGAAGGAATCACAAACAAAGGTGGAAGCTTGGAATAATCTGTTCCAAGCAATTCGTGTTTTTTTTCACCACACCATCCTGTCGAGTCCTCGCATTGTTTCCAGTACATCATCGCCAAGTATCATATCGACGAAGATTGGGAGGTGCGATCACTAATACAATTGGAGCAGGCTAATTTCTTTTCCAATCTCTGGAAGCAATGTAAATACTTTATACTTTTTGAAGAAGCCCTGAGACCTCCATTGCGTTAAAGGTAAATATTATGATTAATATATATGCATTTTGAAGGAAAGTTTTTCACATACTTGTAAAAACTACATTACAAAATTAACTTAATTACTTTTCACCTGGTTTGCAAAAGCAACATTTTTTTATCACTAAAACCGAGAACTGCTTGTTAGATAGTTTAGAGTATTATGTGTTTCATCCATCCGTGCAACTGTATCCATGAAATATACAAATATATATTCCTTATTTCACTTACTGGCTTATTTGTTTGGAAGATTTCTGTTTCAGGTTTGCTCTTGGAACAGCGCACGGGCAATCGAAAGAATTATTTGGAACCAAGAACATGATTTGTCGTTTGTCGCTTGTAAAATCTGGAATTCTGAGATTGGATGAAACATACTCGCGGTTAGATTACTTAAATATTTGTATATTGTAAGATGAATCAAAATAAAGTATATGGAGCCTAGCTAGATGAATGTGGGACTGGATTTGATGCTCTCTCAACGATCATTACTAAAACCATTACTAAAACGTATGTGAGGTATTTCTAACGATTTAAATTTGCCAAAACGTGCATTGCCCATGGACCATACGATTGGGACCCAAGAAATACTTTATATTTTGGGGTTAACAAAGAGACAAAATCTGACAGAATTTTGGACCAATAAAATTTCTCACTGTTCACACTTTTGATGTCAAATTATGTCACTTTTCTACATATTAAAATACGGGGTATGTTGAATTGAGATTTTTCACGTTATTAGAGTACCTTATTTTCCACATGCACTTCTCGGAATGTAAAATGCTGTTTTTGAATTGTTTAAATACCGAGCTCCCTATAGGGACCCAAAAGGCTGCACTTTGCTTGCGTCGTCGTATTGGAGAGGATCAATCGAAGTTGATTTTTTACAATTAAAAACATCGCATTACATCTAATTTTATTTTTTATTTTTTATTAAACATCAATAATATCATAACATCCATTGTATTTTTAATATACAAATCAACGGAAAGAGTCGTGCGTTGCACGTGCAAAACTACTAGTAGAACAAAACGGAGATATTCTTAGGGGATGCGTGTGAATCAACCAGTTCTGGGCTGGGTGGGCAGCGCACGCGCGCGCGAGCTAGAAACTGGAAAGGGATCTTTCACGAGCCGGTTTAGACTAGGTATGTTTTTACGCAGCGGGCCATGTTTATTTGGGCAGCCAACACGATATGGGCTTCTTTTCCATCCGGACTGAGCGCCCGCTCTTTATATAGTGGACTCCTCTTTTTTTAGATCAATCCTCGCTCATTTATTAAGACAAACATTCAGAGTTCAGATACGCCTGGATACTGCCAGGAACACAATGCCGGAAAACCGAGTAAGCAGCGAGCTCACTCGATCCTGCCAACGTATGAGCCATCACATTAGCACTACGATTATAGCCTAAAAAACAGATTCTGAGCCACGTGATGTTTTTGTGCTTCCCCAATGTTTGATTCACTGATTAGCACTACGATCTTGGTCCCTCGTATGTGTCTGCATCGCGTTGCTTCAGCCAGAAAAACGGAAGAAAGGGACCGAGATTGTGAAAAGAAAACGAGTTTGAGCACTCGGGCCTCTCTCACCACCTCCATCTTCTTTTCGGCAGGCGGTGCATGTCAACAAGTTTTAGTCGTAGATGATGTAGATAAAGATTCCTCAGAATTTATTCATGGAGTGGATACAACATCAGTGCAAAAGTTGACCTCGGCGAGTTATAGATGTGCTCGATCGCCTGTTTTTTATTGTATCTAGGGCTTAACACTAGGGTTACAAGGGGAAGGGGATGTTGCTGATGAAGCTTCGGCGTGAATTCAGCGTAGATGTATTGATGTACGGAAAACACTTCTTTGCTCCCTCCCTCTAGTTAATTTTTTTTTAAAAAACATATTTTTAAGTTCTAAAAATCTGGAAAAAAAAATCACGCATGTTGCTAATGATGTATACCACAAACGTTTAATTTTTTTTATTTTAAATACTTTATATTAAAGGCTACATAAAAATAACAAATATTGTATATTTTGGAGATTTGAAAGTATGTACATTTTTGTATAGAACAAAATATAAAATATTTCAAACTGAGATTTTGCACGTTTTTGGTACATATCATTGACAACGCTCAGGATTTTTCCAAATTTTTTTTTTGAAATTTATAAATATGATTTTTAATTTTTTTAACCATAGGAATCACTGGATTTCGGGAGCAAGAAATCTCTACTCGATTGATGTGGTCCGGTATATATATCCTTTGGTAGATTTCCAAGACTTTACGCCTAGGGTTTCTGTTCGCACCCATTTTTGGCACCTGGACGGTTTGGCCCTAGATTTTCTTGGCTTAGGCGAGATGGACTCGAGAAGATGCCAGAACGTGGAGAAGGAGAAGGAGGCAACTGTTATAAACGATAGCAAAGAAACGACGAAGAGCGGAACGATCAAACCAAAGGGGACACGAGATTTTAACGTGGAAAAAAAACCACGGACGCCAGCCAGCAACACTTCACTATATCGGGGTGAGGTTACAAACGCCGGGGATTTACACAATGCGACATATCCCAACCGGCGGCTTACAAGAGGAATATATGGTGGCATAAAACCCTAGGTCGGCTGCAGTCGACCCGGAAACGATCCGTACCGTACCGCGGGGGGCTGCCGCCCCCTGCACCCCCCTCCGGGACGCTCTGCTCTCCTTCGTCACAAGTTGGCCTTCATCAGTATAAACGAATTTGGATCACCACAAAAATAACACTCCACCTTGAGACAAATTCCATCTTGTAGCATGAACGAGAACTTCACCCTGAAAAACAAAGAAAACACCTTCGGCGCCAAATAGCCTCTTGGGCTAGACAGTGATACCAACTAAGCCCGAGCAAAGCTCGAACTTAGTAACAGGAACTGGCTTTGTCATCATATCAGCAGGATTATCATGAGTACTTATCTTGCATACCTTCAGCTTACCTTTTGCAACAACATCACGCACATAATGGTATTTGACGTCAATGTGCTTTGTTCTCTCATGGAACATCTGATCCTTAGTAAGGTAAATAGCACTCTGACTATCACAAAACAGGTTAATGCAAGTATCATCTCCACAAAGCTCAGCAAACAAACCTTTCAGCCAAACCGATTCTTTACATGCTTCAGCAATAGCCATGTACTCTGCTTCAGTGGTAGACTGGGCAACAACAGATTGCAACGTTGCCCTCCAACTCACGGCACAACCACCAAGCGTGAACACATAACCTGTGAGGGATCTCCTCTTATCCAAATCGGCAGCAAAATCTGAATCCACATAGCCTACGAGTCCCTCATCAGTCTTGCCGAACTTGAGGCAAGCATTGGATGTGCCACGAAGGTACCTGAAAATCCACTGAACAGCCTTCCAATGTTCTTTACCAGGATTAGCCATATATCTACTAACCAAACTCATAGCATATGATAAATCTGGACGTGAGCAAACCATGGCATACATTAAAGAACCAACAGCACTAGAATATGGAACTCTAGACATGTACTCAAAATCCTCATCCGTACTAGGACATTGTTCAGCTGACAATTTAAAGTGAGGAGCAATAGGAGTACTAACAGACTTTGCATCATGCATGTTAAAACGATGAAGAACTTTCTTAATGTAATTTTGCTGACTAAGAAACAACAAACCAGAATTTCTGTCACGGGTAATCTCCATACCTAGAATTTTCTTAGCAGCACCAAGATCCTTCATCTCAAACTCGCTACTCAACTGTGACTTGAGAGCAGCGATATCTTTCTTGCTCTTGGCAGCAATCAACATATCATCAACATATAATAACAGGTATATAGGTGATCCATTAACAAACTTAATGTACACACAGCTATCAAATTCAGACCTCTTAAAGCCATGTGACAACATAAAAGAATCAAACCTTTTATACCACTGACGAGGAGATTGTTTCAAACCGTATAAGGACCTTTTCAACTTACACACAAGATCCTCCTTACCAGGCACTATGAACCCTTCTGGCTGGTCCATGTATATCTCCTCCTCCAACTCTCCATGCAGAAACGCAGTCTTTACATCTAACTGCTCAAGCTCAAGATCACGCATAGCAACAATACCAAAGAATGTACGAATTGAACTATGCTTAACAACTGGAGAGAAAACATCATTATAATCAACACCTGGAATTTGACTGAAGCCTTTTGCAACTAACCTTGCCTTAAACCTCGGAGGCTCGCTAGGAGATAAACCCTCCTTTCTCTTGAAGATCCACTTACAGCGGACTGCCTTCTTTTTCTTAGGCAAGCGCACAACTTCCCATGTGCCATTCTTATCGAGTGACTGCATCTTCTTGCATAGCAGCAAGCCACTTCTCGCGGTCACCGGAACCAATAGCTTCAGTATAGGTGGACGGCTCATGTCCGTGCTCCACCTGTTCTGCACAACTCAGAGCATAATCAACAATGTTACACTCTTCAATTAAACGTGGTCGAGGACCACAATTCCTCCTGTTCCTACGAGCAGCAATAGACTGTTGTGGCTGCAAAACAGGGGGTGAGTTCTGAACATTATTATTATCAGAATCAGAAGAATCAGAATCATCAGAACCAGCAGAATCAGGATCAGAATCATCTGAAGTAGCAGCACCATCATTGTCAACAGTGACATTTTCTTTTCAACAGAGTGCTCCACCTCGACACGAACCTGCTCCTCAGAAAAATCTGGCAAAACATCTGAGGACAACTTATCAAAGTACATAACAGATTCATTGAAAACAACACTCCTGCTCATAAAATTTTAGTTTCGGGATTCCATAACTTGTATCCTTTTACACCCGAACCATAACCAATGAACACACACTTAATAGCTCTCGGCTCTAACTTTCCATTATCAACATGAGCATAAGCAGTGCAGCCGAAAACTTTAAGTTGTGAATAATCAGCAGGAGTACTGACCATACCTCAATGGGAGTTTTCTTGTCGAGGGGAATAGATGGTGACCTGTTTATCAAGTAGCAGGCGGTGGCAGCCGCCTCAGCCCAAAAACGCTTACTCATGCGAGCGTTGGAGATCATGCAGCGAGCCTTGGAGATGATGGTCCTGTTCATCCGCTCCGCTACACCATTCTGCTGAGGCGTGTACGGGATGGTGAGGTGCCTGACAATGCCTTCTTTCCTGCAATAATCATTAAAGGCATTCGAACAAAATTCGCCACCATTGTCAGTACGAAGTAATTTCACCTTCCTTTCTGTTTGCCTTTCAATCATAGCTTTCCACTCTTTAAAAGCAGCAAACGTATCATCCTTATTTTTCATGAAATAAGGCCAAACTCTTCTAGAGTAATCATCAATAATGGTAAGCATATAACGAGCACCACCATAAGAGGGCTTACGAGATGGCCCCCAAACATCAGCATGTACATAATCAAGTGTACCTTTGGTGGTGTGGACAGAAGCATTAAACTTAACTCTTGTGTGCTTACCGAAAATGCAGTGTTCACAGAACTGCATCTTACCCAAACTGCATCCTTGCAGCAAGTCTCTCTTGATCAATTCTGCCATACCAAGTTCACTCATATGTCCAAGACGCTTATGCCAAAGGTTAGTTTTACTAGCGTCATCATGAGAAACAGCAGCAACAGTACCAGATAACGTGCTACCTCTAAGAACATATAACTTAGCAGAATTCATATCACCAACCATAACAATGAGAGAACCTTTTGATACCTTTAGGAGTTTATTTCCTCCTTTGTACTTGTACCCGTCACAGTCAAGGGTACTGAGCGAGATCAAATTTCTTGCCATGGTTGGTATGTGTTTCACTCCCGTCAACGTGCGTGTCATACCGTCATGTGTCTTGACCTGAACGGAACCAACGCCAACAATGTTGCATTGCTGGTCGTTCCCCACACGCACGAAATCTCCAGTCTGCACTAACTCATAAGAACTGAACCAATCTTTGTTACAGCAAATATGAAAAGAACATGCAGTATCTAGAATCCATTCATCCTGACGAGAAACACATGCAGCTAAAACAGCTAGGCATTCGCCATCAGAACTACCATCAACAACAGAAGCCTCACCGGTATCATTACCTTCATTATTTTTCGGTTGGTAAGTACCTTTTCTTTTCTCCTTGTTCTGCAACTTCCAACAATCATCAATGACATGATTAGATTTCTTACAATACCTGCAGAACTTGTCTCGTCCTTTGGACTTTGAGCGACCTCTGTCACCCTTGCTCTTATCTCTGTTGTTGTTGTGGTAGTGGTTATCTCGCTGCTCAGGCCTCCCTCGGACCTGCAAAGCATCGCCCTTGGAGGACGACGTCTCCTCTTTCTGTACCATACCTTTCATCTTTTCCCTGGCAAGCAGGGCCTCATATACTTCCGCGGTGGTTAGTTCATCACGGCTTAACAGTATGGTATCACGAAAATTTGCAAAGGAATTTGGCAGCGAGCATAGAAGTAAAAGTGCTAGATCTTCATCATCGTACTTTACCTCCATCGACACTAGGTCAGAAACGATCTCCTTAAAGATCGATAAGTGATTCATTACCGAACCACCTTCTTGCAACTTGTGCGTGAACAACTTCATCTTCACATGCATCTTGCTGGTGAGATCTTTGGACATGCAGATCGACTCCAGCTTAGCCCACAGTGCCGCTGCGGTTTTCTCCTGGAGTACTTCTTGCAGAATATCATTAGATAGATGAAGTTGAATAAGCGATAAAGCCTTACGGTCTTTCCGCTTCTCATCGGCGGTCCATGCCGCCGCATCCTTGTCGCCGAATTTCTCCAGCGCCTCGTCAAGATCATTGGACTGTGCGAGGATCGCACGCATCTTGACCTGCCACAGCGAAAATCTCGTCTTGTAGTCCAGCGCCGGTAGATCGAACTTCATCGATGCCATCCAAAACCCTAATCTGAAAACAGGGCTCTGATACCACTTGTTATAAACGATAGCAAAGAAACGACGAAGAGCGGAACGATCAAACCAAAGGGGACACGAGATTTTAACGTGGAAAACCTCTCCAAACAAAGGAGAGGAAAAAACCACGGGCGCCAGCCAGCAACACTTCACTATATCGGGTGAGGTTACAAACGCCGGGGATTTACACAATGCGACATATCCCAACCGGCGGCTTACAAGAGGAATATATGGTGGCATAAAACCCTAGATCGGCTGCAGTCCGACCCGGAAATGATCCGTACCGTACCGCGGGGGGCTGCCGCCCCCCGCACCCCCCTCCGGGACGCTGCACTCTCCTTTGTCACAAGTTGGCCTTCATCAGTATAAACGAATTTTGATCACCACACAAAAAAACACGCCACCTATGCCCCAACCGGCAAGCCGCCAGGCTGTAGGCCACCATGACCCGGCAACCATAAGTTGCAGCCATTTTTGGTCCAGCATCATCAAGGAGTCGGCAATGTCCTAGGAGCCCGCATTATCCAAGAAGCCGACATTGCCCCGAAAGCCGACATCGTCCCAAGACCTGGCGTTCATCCAGTAGCCGGCATTCGCGTCCAGGAGTCGGCTTTCTCTCAGGAGTCGCCCATCATCGAGAGCCGGCATTCACCAGGAGGCCGCCATCATCCGAGAGCCAGCATTCTCCCAGGAGCCGGCCAGTGCCGCCATCACCCAGAAGCCGCATCGCTCAAGAGTCGGCAATGTCCCAAGTTGCCGGCATTACATGTCTTAGAAGCCGGCATGCATGCTGCCATGACCCAATCGACAGCTCAAGCCGGCACCGTGTCCCAGGAAGAGGAGGTTTCATGTCCTACCAAGCGTACCGCCATGCCGCTATATCCCTGTTGGCAGACACATATTGTCATATACCAGAGAGCCGGCGTGCCTTCGTTCCTGTGGTAAGCCGACATGTCGAGTCGTGCCATAATCAGGCCTAATAGCCGGTAGAGGTTAAGGGGTGGGCATAAAAACCGAAGACCGAAAACCGAAACCGAAAAGACCGAGACCGAAACCAAAATGACCGGGACCGAAAAGACCATTAGAAATTTAGGTAGCGAATTAGAAAAGACCAAAATTAAATCAAAAATTTGGGTAGCAAATTAGTAAAGACCGAATAGACCGAAGGACCGATTTTATTTTATTTTGAGTGAATTACGTACGGAAGCAGCCGAATTTGTGTGCCAGCCTAGCTTATGTACATCTAGTCTATATGCTCAACTACTGAATCAAGCATACCACCTAGTCTCTAGGCTCAACAACTGAGTATCCCAGCCCAACGTACTGTAAATTCTCCCGTGCGCGATAGACCTGTCGATCGCTTCACACTTTTCTAGTCCCGGGCGCCGATTCCCCTTCGTGCGCCCTATATTTCGGTCTATTTGGTCATGACCGAAGACCGGACCGAATAGACCGAAGACCGAAGAACGGAAAACCGAAAAGACCGAATTTATTACGGGTATCATTTTTGGATGACCGAAATTGTTAAAGACCGGAAAGACCGAACCAAACTAACCGAAAAGACCGAACGCCCACCCCTAGTTGAGGTGGCGACTCAAGAGATAATTCAGAAAACATCATACGGAGATCTATCCGAAATGCGATGAAGACGACCTCAGATGAGAAAGTGCCCAACACGGAAGTTGTGTGTATCGTCAAGGCACACAATATTTCTTTTGTAGGTGTCTTCATACGAATAACTATGCGACCTACAGAGTTATGGCAAGACTCGGGCGAATTGACCTATCACCTGCCAGAATCCGACCTGGAGAGGAAGATGGACCCGGAAAGTCATCAAGACGGCCTTAGATGGAAAAATCATAGTCGCAAGAGTTGTTCGCCTCGTCGAGACGCACAAGTTCGGTCTTTGAGCCATATCCATCTAAGTTTGTATTCGACTTTGACGGCCACGACAAGAAGCAGGTCAGGAGGTGCTGCGAATCTAGGCAGGAATTCGACTTGAACTAGGGTTAGGGTTTTAGGACGGTTTTGATGTAATTTCCTTGTAGAGAAAGTCCTATGCTTATACAAAAAGTCCATCCGCCTCATATATATGTGAGAGGTGACGGCCGATTGAATAACACCAATCGAACCAATCAATATATCACACCTTCGCGTGTTCAGTTTATGCCTTTACCCTTGTACCTATGCTTCTCGTTCCTTCGTAAGCCGGTCATCATGCCGGCGAGCTGCAAGGTCACGAGGCTCTAGGGGCGATTAGGTTGACCTGGAGTAGCCAATCGTTGCCGGCTTCGTCCGACGGGGCTTGTCCTGAGGGGCTGGGGCATCTGGTATCAAAAGAGCCGGCTGGATTGTCTTGCGTATCGCGCTTCCAGCCGGCCTCCCGCGGTGCGAGTTGTGGAGCATCTCCCCTGGCACCGTGGGTACATGAGGACGTGTTTGTGTGATGCGTTTCAAGCGCAACACACTTTTTGGCGACTCCGCTAGGGACGAAGCAAACAGTTTCCAACCCATTCTTGCTACGAGGAGCGCATCAAGAGGCGGCAATCTACAAAAATGGTAACATGTATCATCAGTCTAATTACGTAGATGCCGACGTCCCGTACGATAGATCTATCGAGTATACTTTATCGGCTAGCACTAGTCATCATCCATATGGCTACGAGCAGAAGCCGATAGAAGTACGCTTTATGGAAGAAGCTATGAATTGTTGCCTTAACAAATTACGGGAAGGTTCGAGTTCTCATGCATCGGCTACCCCATAACATAGGCCGATGAGTAACATGGGTTACTCGACAGATCAATATGGGACACTTCATGGGCAAGAGGATGTCTCACAGTTTTATCCATCGGCTGCCGACTCACAATATGCGTGGTCGTCCCCAAACAGGCCGATGGATGGAGGAATCGGCTATGCTCATGAATATGGTCGAACTAGTGATGATTGTGCAGGAACACATGTGCCGGCTTATAATACTGGGGCGTATGATACTTCCCCTGCGCAATTGCAAAATTTCGGCAACCCATGGCCGAAAGAGACCAAGAGTGCTGGGTTGCAGCCCCGACCAGAAGATGAGAACCTGAAGCGGATGATTAGAGCCAATTGCAAAAGGATTGATGAAATCCGCCAGGAGCTAAGCGAAAGTGGGCAACCTTGTGACTCCGCTACATTAATGGCTATATTTAAGCAGGAGTCAGAGGCCAAAAGAGTCAGGGGGCAAGCCGGTAACTTCACTACGCCAACTCTCAAAGAATTATCAGACGAGCAACATCAAGGCTATGAAGTTATCAGGAGAAAGTGCAAAGAGGAATTCGAAGCTCTAAAAAAGAAGCATGATGAAGAAGACTTGCAGATGTTTTACGCAACTCTTAAGAAAGATACTCGAGCGTCTATTCTTCCACGCGACAATCATATCGAGCCTTCTGCGCTACCAATACAACAAGACGAAGCTCTGCAGATCAACCAAAAAGACAGGGTTGACCCAGCCAATACGATCAAGCCGGGAAAAGAAGCCGGGTCATGCAATACAGGCGGCGGGTCCAATCAGCAAAGGAAGACCGAGCCGGCTATCACGACCGACTTTGCAGAAGCCGAACTTAGCGGTTCCGGCAATGGCAAGTCGGGCGTTCATGCCGGGTCTATCAAGCCGGCAGAGGAGAGCTTCGTCAAGGAGGAGCACGGCGAGCAACACGAGCCGGCTGTGCACGACTTTTCTGGATGCGAGGGAGTTTGCTTACTCCCTGACGAGTTCCGTGCCAAGGATGATGAGCATCAACAACAGGGAGACACGACCGAACAAAGTTCGGTTAGCGATGAACATCAAGAGCCAGAAAGTGAAGCCGAGCAATGTTCGGTTGACAAGGAGCGTCCAGGAGACGCGGCACGGGATCCAGAAGAGGAAGACAAGACGTCCGAGAATTATTTAGAGGTGGGGCAAAGCATTGTGTCCAATGCACCAACATCGCAGTTTCTCGACGTCTTCGGAGAGGTACGCCTAGCTGGCAATTTACTTATCTTTCAATTTGGTCAAAATTATATTGCTGATGCATCTACTAGCATGATTCTAATTAATGATGAAAGACCAATCGGGATGAGTAACTTGTCTGGTAGGAATAGTCTTGTCACTAATTATGACGGTCAACATATCGTGCCATTCATAGAGGCTAATAGTGACAATTTATCGCAACCAAAATTGTTCCTGTCATGCCGGCTAAGCTTTATATTCATATGGGCAACTTTGCTTGTTTCATGCCTGGCTAACATTTGGTCTCAGATAAGACATATATTCTGTAGCTACTTTGGTTACAGAAACACAAAGCCAGGTGCGAAGTCCTTCAACATAGCCGATTCAGAAAAATTGGATGAGGAGGGCAAAAGACGATGCATAGCCGAGTTGGATGACATCAAGCCGGCACCACTCGGTTTCATAATTCCAAGGCCGGTATCCCAATATCGGCAAAGGAACAGACATTGTACCATCAGTCCGGGAATGGGAAATCACATTGTCGGTGCATTGCCGGCTAATCCAATCATCATAGAAGATGACCATGTCGAGCCATCAAGACAAGAGCAAATGCCTGATTCGTTCGAGCAGAACATCAAAGACTGCGATGTGTTTCATGATGCACAATCGGCCTTCGAAGGACGATTGGAATTTGTTGAAGGACAAGCTGATAGCCAGCCGGCTAACATTAATCTTGACGGCGATCAAGTGTTGAATCGGCTGCCTCAAGCCGGCTCATCCCAAGACGGACGGGTACATGCTAAAGATGATGGGATCGATTCGTCAAGCAAAGAAATTTCCCAATACGGCAATCCTGAAGATGAACGTTCCATCAAAGCCACAACGAAGACGCCTAACACTGGGGGCAACACGAAGATCCAAAGACCGATGCCTGCGAGGTTAAAAGGGACTAAGGCAGCGATAAGCATAGAAGGAGGAAATCTAAAGTCACCTTCGCTCAATTATTGGAGAAGTATCAGAAGATGAGCGAAGCAAAAAGTGCTTATCGGCCAACTGAAGCAAAGGAATCGAAGTTACCACCAAGGCGTAAATCTGAGGACCAGGATTGGCGAAAGAAGAAGCTCAACATACCGACTCCGCAGACTTCTTTTGGGCCGCCAATGTTGAAGTCATCCGTGCCTTCCCATGACCGCTTCTATTCATATCAATCACGGGACATGTATGATTCACGGGCACACCATCAATCATATGCTAAATCACCTCGCCAAGTTTGTACAGCTCCAAGAGAATCAAGCCAACAACCATATGTCAGAGACCGACTTAATCACGAGTCGGTCAGGGGCTCATGGTGGAAGAAGGAGGTGGTCAACCAAGTATACATAGTAAGAAGAGATGGCCGCAAAGATGTTGTTCCAGACCCAACTCCAATTAACCAGAAGCCAGCTGAGATGATGTTGGCTACAAAGGGCAAGGAAGAGGAGCGAGTAACCTTCAAGGACCCAGTCGTCGAGTCTGGACAGGCCAGGCTGGAAGTGCCAAAAGCCTGTGAAGAATTGCCAGTGCATAAAGCAAAATCACAGCCGGGACGCCCACTCGGTTTATCTCAATGGCAGCTGAGGCGGCTTAGAGCCGACAAGTTGGAGAAGAGGAACATGGCGTGGGTTCCCAAAGGAAGATCTCAAGTCAAGAATGATGCGCCAGCTTCTGTTGCCAAGCCGGTAGGAGTAAAGGAGGACAAGCGTGAAGCCGGCAGGCGAACCCGACAATTTTATCTCACTATAGGAGACCTCGGATGGCGTGTCATCCATATTCTTTAACCGTACCATCAAAGTCGGCGCTACAGAATTTATCCCCAGCCGAAACATCTGATTTATTTCGGCTATTACATTTTGGTGGACGGGTTCTCCAGGTCCTTTAAGATGAGGACGCACGGCCGATATTTGCATATCGCCCTAAGAATGCATTGTGTTGGCAAAGCCGACATCTGGTTAGGAGCGTTCTTCATGGTTTATTTGATTCTTGGAAGCCGGTGCTTAGTTTTAGCAATACCTATAAGGACAACTTGACTACAAAGTTGGCCACTGACAGAGGATCTAGTGCGAGCCGGATGGCTGGCTGAAAAAAAAATGTTTTCTTATCTACAGGATTCCAGTCAGAAGACCAGGCGGGCTGCACCACAGAATGCATATATGAGAGTTTCTACCTAGTTGGCAACCAGCCTGAGCATACATACGACCGATAAGAGATTATCGCCCTTAGCATACATAGCCGATAGAGTGTTAACATCGTGCTTACAACAAGACCCTAGGAAAATATATTCTGGCACATGAGCTCTGCCAGAAAACAGGGGGCATATGTTCGCACCCATTTTTGGCACCTGGACGGTTTGGCCCTAGATTTTCTTGGCTTAGGCGAGATGGACTCGAGAAGATGCCAGAACGTGGAGAAGGAGAAGGAGGCAACTATGTCCCAACCGGCAAGCCGCCAGGCTGTAGGCCACGATGACCCGGCAACCATAAGTCGCATCCATTATTGGTCCAGCATCATCAGGGAGACGGCAATGTCCTAGGAGCCGGCATTATCCAAGAAGCCGGCATTGCCTGAAAGCCGGTATCGTCCCAAGATCTGGCGTTCATCCAGTAGCCGGCATTCAGCATTTGCGTCCAGGAGTTGGCTTTCTCTCAGGAGTCGGCCATCATCGAGAGCCGACGTTCGCCAGGAGGCCGCCATCATCCGAGAGCCGGCATTCTCCCAGGAGCCAGCCAGTGCCACCTTCACCCAGAAGCCGGCATCGCTCAAGAGCCGGCAATGTCCCTAGTTGCCGGCATTTCATGTCTTAGAAGCCGGCATGCATGCTGCGATGACCCAGTCGACAGTTCAAGCCGGAACCGTGTCCCAGGAAGAGGACGTTTCATGTCCTACCTAGTGTACCGCCATGCCGCTATATCCCTGTTGGCAGACACATGTTGTCATATACTAGAGAGCCAGCGTGCCTTCATTCCTGTGGTAAGCCGATATGCCGCGTCGTGCCATAATAAGTCCTAATAGCCGGTTGAGATGACGACTCGAGAGATAATTCAGAGAACAGCATACGGAGATCTATCCGAAATGCCATGAAGACGACCTCATATGGGAAAGTGCCTAACACGGAAGTTGTGCGTATCATGACGCCGCACAATATTGCTTTTGGAGGTGTCTTCATCCGAGTAAGTATGCGACCTACAGAGTTATGGCAAGACCCAGGCGAATTGACCTATCACCTGTCAGAATTCGACCCGAAGAGGAAGATAGACCCGGAAAGTCATCAATACAGTCCTAGATGGAAAAATCATAGTCGCAAGAGTTGTTCGCCTCGTTGAGACGCACAAGTTTGATCTTTGAGCCATATCCATCTAAGTTTGTATTCGACTTTGACGGCCACGACAAGAAGCAGGTCAGGAGGTGCTGCGAATCTAGGCAGGAATTCGACTTGAACTAGGGTTAGGGTTTTAGGACGGTTTTGATGTAATTTCCTTGTAGAGAAAGTCCTATGCTTATACAAAAAGTCCATCCGCCTCATATATATGTGAGAGGTGACGGCCGATTGAATAACACCAATCGAACCAATCAATATATCACACCTTCGCGTGTTCAGTTTATGCCTTTACCCTTGTACCTATGCTTCTCGTTCCTTCGTAAGCCGGTCATCATGCCGGCGAGCTGCAAGGTCACGAGGCTCTAGGGGCGATTAGGTTGACCTGGAGTAGCCAATCGTTGCCGGCTTCGTCCGACGGGGCTTGTCCTGAGGGGCTGGGGCATCTGGTATCAAAAGAGCCGGCTGGATTGTCTTGCGTATCGCGCTTCCAGCCGGCCTCCCGCGGTGCGAGTTGTGGAGCATCTCCCCTGGCACCGTGGGTACATGAGGACGTGTTTGTGTGATGCGTTTCAAGCGCAACACACTTTTTGGCGACTCCGCTGGGACGAAGCAAACAGTTTCCAACCCATTCTTGCTACGAGGAGCGCATCAAGAGGCGGCAATCTACAAAAATGGTAACATGTATCATCAGTCTAATTACGTAGATGCCGACGTCCCGTACGATAGATCTATCGAGTATACTTTATCGGCTAGCACTAGTCATCATCCATATGGCTACGAGCAGAAGCCGATAGAAGTACGCTTTATGGAAGAAGCTATGAATTGTTGCCTTAACAAATTACGGGAAGGTTCGAGTTCTCATGCATCGGCTACCCCATAACATAGGCCGATGAGTAACATGGGTTACTCGACAGATCAATATGGGACACTTCATGGGCAAGAGGATGTCTCACAGTTTTATCCATCGGCTGCCGACTCACAATATGCGTGGTCGTCCCCAAACAGGCCGATGGATGGAGGAATCGGCTATGCTCATGAATATGGTCGAACTAGTGATGATTGTGCAGGAACACATGTGCCGGCTTATAATACTGGGGCGTATGATACTTCCCTTGCGCAATTGCAAAATTTCGGCAACCCATGGCCGAAAGAGACCAAGAGTGCTGGGTGGCAGCCCCGACCAGAAGATGAGAACCTGAAGCGGATGATTAGAGCCAATTGCAAAAGGATTGATGAAATCCGCCAGGAGCTAAGCGAAAGTGGGCAACCTTGTGACTCCGCTACATTAATGGCTATATTTAAGCAGGAGTCAGAGGCCAAAAGAGTCAGGGGGCAAGCCGGTAACTTCACTACGCCAACTCTCAAAGAATTATCAGACGAGCAACATCAAGGCTATGAAGTTATCAGGAGAAAGTGCAAAGAGGAATTCGAAGCTCTAAAAAAGAAGCATGATGAAGAAGACTTGCAGATGTTTTACGCAACTCTTAAGAAAGATACTCGAGCGTCTATTCTTCCACGCGACAATCATATCGAGCCTTCTGCGCTACCAATACAACAAGACGAAGCTCTGCAGATCAACCAAAAAGACAGGGTTGACCCAGCCAATACGATCAAGCCGGGAAAAGAAGCCGGGTCATGCAATACAGGCGGCGGGTCCAATCAGCAAAGGAAGACCGAGCCGGCTATCACGACCGACTTTGCAGAAGCCGAACTTAGCGGTTCCGGCAATGGCAAGTCGGGCGTTCATGCCGGGTCTATCAAGCCGGCAGAGGAGAGCTTCGTCAAGGAGGAGCACGGCGAGCAACACGAGCCGGCTGTGCACGACTTTTCTGGATGCGAGGGAGTTTGCTTACTCCCTGACGAGTTCCGTGCCAAGGATGATGAGCATCAACAACAGGGAGACACGACCGAACAAAGTTCGGTTAGCGATGAACATCAAGAGCCAGAAAGTGAAGCCGAGCAATGTTCGGTTGACAAGGAGCGTCCAGGAGACGCGGCACGGGATCCAGAAGAGGAAGACAAGACGTCCGAGAATTATTTAGAGGTGGGGCAAAGCATTGTGTCCAATGCACCAACATCGCAGTTTCTCGACGTCTTCGGAGAGGTACGCCTAGCTGGCAATTTACTTATCTTTCAATTTGGTCAAAATTATATTGCTGATGCATCTACTAGCATGATTCTAATTAATGATGAAAGACCAATCGGGATGAGTAACTTGTCTGGTAGGAATAGTCTTGTCACTAATTATGACGGTCAACATATCGTGCCATTCATAGAGGCTAATAGTGACAATTTATCGCAACCAAAATTGTTCCTGTCATGCCGGCTAAGCTTTATATTCATATGGGCAACTTTGCTTGTTTCATGCCTGGCTAACATTTGGTCTCAGATAAGACATATATTCTGTAGCTACTTTGGTTACAGAAACACAAAGCCAGGTGCGAAGTCCTTCAACATAGCCGATTCAGAAAAATTGGATGAGGAGGGCAAAAGACGATGCATAGCCGAGTTGGATGACATCAAGCCGGCACCACTCGGTTTCATAATTCCAAGGCCGGTATCCCAATATCGGCAAAGGAACAGACATTGTACCATCAGTCCGGGAATGGGAAATCACATTGTCGGTGCATTGCCGGCTAATCCAATCATCATAGAAGATGACCATGTCGAGCCATCAAGACAAGAGCAAATGCCTGATTCGTTCGAGCAGAACATCAAAGACTGCGATGTGTTTCATGATGCACAATCGGCCTTCGAAGGACGATTGGAATTTGTTGAAGGACAAGCTGATAGCCAGCCGGCTAACATTAATCTTGACGGCGATCAAGTGTTGAATCGGCTGCCTCAAGCCGGCTCATCCCAAGACGGACGGGTACATGCTAAAGATGATGGGATCGATTCGTCAAGCAAAGAAATTTCCCAATACGGCAATCCTGAAGATGAACGTTCCATCAAAGCCACAACGAAGACGCCTAACACTGGGGGGCAACACGAAGATCCAAAGACCGATGCCTGCGAGGTTAAAAGGGACTAAGGCAGCGATAAGCATAGAAGGAGGAAATCTAAAGTCACCTTCGCTCAATTATTGGAGAAGTATCAGAAGATGAGCGAAGCAAAAAGTGCTTATCGGCCAACTAAAGCAAAGGAATCGAAGTTACTACCAAGGCGTAAATCTGAGGACCAGGATTGGCGAAAGAAGAAGCTCAACATACCGACTCCGCAGACTTCTTTTGGGCCGCCAATGTTGAAGTCATCCGTGCCTTCCCATGACCGCTTCTATTCATATCAATCACGGGACATGTATGATTCACGGGCACACCATCAATCATATGCTAAATCACCTCGCCAAGTTTGTACAGCTCCAAGAGAATCAAGCCAACAACCATATGTCAGAGACCGACTTAATCACGAGTCGGTCAGGGGCTCATGGTGGAAGAAGGAGGTGGTCAACCAAGTATACATAGTAAGAAGAGATGGCCGCAAAGATGTTGTTCCAGACCCAACTCCAATTAACCAGAAGCCAGCTGAGATGATGTTGGCTACAAAGGGCAAGGAAGAGGAGCGAGTAACCTTCAAGGACCCAGTCGTCGAGTCTGGATAGGCCAGGCTGGAAGTGCCAAAAGCCTGTGAAGAATTGCCAGTGCATAAAGCAAAATCACAGCCGGGACGCCCACTCGGTTTATCTCAATGGCAGCTGAGGCGGCTTAGAGCCGACAAGTTGGAGAAGAGGAACATGGCGTGGGTTCCCAAAGGAAGATCTCAAGTCAAGAATGATGCGCCAGCTTCTGTTGCCAAGCCGGTAGGAGTAAAGGAGGACAAGCGTGAAGCCGGCAGGCGAACCCGACAATTTTATCTCACTATAGGAGACCTCGGATGGCGTGTCATCCATATTCTTTAACCGTACCATCAAAGTCGGCGCTACAGAATTTATCCCCAGCCGAAACATCTGATTTATTTCGGCTATTACATTTTGGTGGACGGGTTCTCCAGGTCCTTTAAGATGAGGACGCACGGCCGATATTTGCATATCGCCCTAAGAATGCATTGTGTTGGCAAAGCCGACATCTGGTTAGGAGCGTTCTTCATGGTTTATTTGATTCTTGGAAGCCGGTGCTCAGTTTTAGCAATACCTATAAGGACAACTTGACTACAAAGTTGGCCACCGACAGAGGATCTAGTGCGAGCCGGATGGCTGGCTGAAAAAAAAAATGTTTTCTTATCTACAGGATTCCAGTCAGAAGACCAGGCGGGCTGCACCACAGAATGCATATATGAGAGTTTCTACCCAGTTGGCAACCAGCCTGAGCATACATACGACCGATAAGAGATTATCGCCCTTAGCATACATAGCCGATAGAGTGTTAACATCGTGCTTACAACAAGACCCTAGGAAAATATATTCTGGCACATGAGCTCTGCCAGAAAACAGGGGGCATATGTTCGCACCCATTTTTGGCACCTGGACGGTTTGGCCCTAGATTTTCTTGGCTTAGGCGAGATGGACTCGAGAAGATGCCAGAACGTGGAGAAGGAGAAGGAGGCAACTATGTCCCAACCGGCAAGCCGCCAGGCTGTAGGCCACGATGACCCGGCAACCATAAGTCGCATCCATTATTGGTCCAGCATCATCAGGGAGACGGCAATGTCCTAGGAGCCGGCATTATCCAAGAAGCCGGCATTGCCTGAAAGCCGGTATCGTCCCAAGATCTGGCGTTCATCCAGTAGCCGGCATTCAGCATTTGCGTCCAGGAGTTGGCTTTCTCTCAGGAGTCGGCCATCATCGAGAGCCGACGTTCGCCAGGAGGCCGCCATCATCCGAGAGCCGGCATTCTCCCAGGAGCCAGCCAGTGCCACCTTCACCCAGAAGCCGGCATCGCTCAAGAGCCGGCAATGTCCCTAGTTGCCGGCATTTCATGTCTTAGAAGCCGGCATGCATGCTGCGATGACCCAGTCGACAGTTCAAGCCGGAACCGTGTCCCAGGAAGAGGACGTTTCATGTCCTACCTAGTGTACCGCCATGCCGCTATATCCCTGTTGGCAGACACATGTTGTCATATACTAGAGAGCCAGCGTGCCTTCATTCCTGTGGTAAGCCGATATGCCGCGTCGTGCCATAATAAGTCCTAATAGCCGGTTGAGATGACGACTCGAGAGATAATTCAGAGAACAGCATACGGAGATCTATCCGAAATGCCATGAAGACGACCTCATATGGGAAAGTGCCTAACACGGAAGTTGTGCGTATCATGACGCCGCACAATATTGCTTTTGGAGGTGTCTTCATCCGAGTAAGTATGCGACCTACAGAGTTATGGCAAGACCCAGGCGAATTGACCTATCACCTGTCAGAATTCGACCCGAAGAGGAAGATAGACCCGGAAAGTCATCAATACAGTCCTAGATGGAAAAATCATAGTCGCAAGAGTTGTTCGCCTCGTCGAGACGCACAAGTTTGATCTTTGGGCCATATCCATCTGAGTTTGTATGCGACTTTGACGGCCACGACAAGAAGCAAGTCAGGAGGTGCTGCGAATCTAGGCAAGAATTCGACTTGAACTAGGGCTAGGGTTTTAGGACGGTTTTGATGTAATTTCCTTGTAGAGAAAGTCCTATGCTTGTATGGGAAGTCTAGCCGTCTCATATATATGTGAGAGGTGATGGCCGATTGAATAACACCAATCGAACCAATCAATCTATCACACCTTCGCGTGTTCAATTTATCCCTTACCCTTGTACCTATGCTTCTCGTTTCTTCATAAGCCGATCATCATGCCGGCGAGCTGCAAGATCACAAGGCTCTAGGGGCGATTAGTTGGACCTGGAGCAGCCAATCGTCGCCGGCTTCGTCCGACGGGGCTTGTCCCGAGGGGCTGGGGCGTCTGGTATCGAAAGAGCCGGCTCAATTGTCTTCCGTATCGCGCTTCCAGCCGGCCTCCCGCGGTGCGAGTTGCGAAGCATCTCCCCTGGCGCCGTGGGTACACGAGGACGTGTTCGTGTGACGCGTTTCAAGCGCAACAGTTTCTTCATGCCTTGCACACGAAGTCTCGATCTCGTAGCTTTCCTTCAATGTAGTATGTGGAGATGCAATCTTCTGGAAGCCTTGGTGCAACACGACAGGTTTAGATCGGTGTAGGAGATTTTAAAAGAGCCACCGACCAGTGGAGTCTTGGGACGTCGTGGGCCATGAGTTGTGCAGGTCCATAGAATTATGGCCTAAACCCTCAAACTGCGGCTCGTCCCGACTTTGAGGTCAACAGATGAAGCCCTCCGTCGACCATGTTGTCCTCTTTCATGGATGTCGTGTGTGGATGGGCCATGATCAGTGGCTTGACCTAGACCACGACTCCAACCGTGTGCTCGCATTGCGTGGCCGCCTGGATCCATAGTGCATTATGTGTTTGTGGCGCTGTCTATGATTGAATGTCGTTTTATTGGACCGCTAAAGAAGCCCACTATATTACTAGATTTAACTCGAACAACAAGTAACCAGAAAAGAGTATATATAATCAGAAAAGTTTAACACCGACACTCGATTCAACCATCAAACCTCTAAGGATACCAGTATACCAGAGCATTTTCCAGGATTAGTCGACACTCTTGCTTGAGTAGTTGGATGGCGGAACGAGCGGGAGAGGAAGTGCGTGCATTCACTCCCTGGTTTCCACCTCCTCGGAACATGGTGGGTGAGGCAAATGATGTGATGGGAGAGGTTTGTGTAGATGAAAAATCATGGTGGATGTTTTTTTAGTTGCCCCTGGGGAGGAAGCAAATCATCTAGCTAGAGTTCTTCAGCTAGAGTAGGGCCTCACGGTGCTAAGGTCATTCGTAGGCCTGACCAGAAACTAGGGCCCGCTCAGGACCAATATCTATAGGACGAAATACATTTTTTGATATTAATGTTTTCTCTTCAGCTAGTTGGCAGTGAGCTGGAACATGGGCGGAGACAGGATGAGCTGGACAATTGAAATTTTGGGGCCAAGGTCAAACTACCGGGCGGCGAGATAGGGTGGATAGGTCCAACATCATCCATCTACTAGCATATAGCCCGGTAGACATGACTAAAATCCAGTGGAGAGCTACGTGTTGTTTGTAATGTCAAGCGACATAAAAAATTTAGATGTGCTGCATTAGTGTGTTTGTGTTTTACTAGTTTTTATGTGTAGTTATTACATATCTTGCAACACATGTTGAACCTACTAGCAAGCCATTGCCATCAACTATAGGAGGCGGTCGAGGACGTGTCGAGCGGTGTTTCGAAGGCGAGGCGACAAAGATGAGCTAGGTGGCAACCACAACATGAGGTGCAAGGTGACGAAGGAGATGTAAGGCTCTGTGGGTGAAAGTGTGTAACCTCCCGCCGCGTGGGGGGAGAGAGTTGCAAAGCTTAGACCATGGAGACGCGCTATAGGATCATGTTAATTGTATGCGATGCTAGGCAAAATTAATCTATTTAAAAAATTGAAGGAGAGTTCAAAACAAATGACCTGAGAAGCGAGAGCATAAAAAGGGATATGAGGACATACCGCTAATTGACACATCATATGCTGGGGTCTCAGTACACAAATGATTGACACTACATAGATTCTAGAAATTTGTGTTTACATATACCTACATTTTCATAGTCCCAAACTCGAGGAATCGCGTTCTATTGATACTAAATGATATCGTAAAAAGAAACATACATATACAAACACATTATAATACATCAAGGAATAAAAAAAAATTGGTTGAGTAATATGAAAATATTAGTTTAGATTAACATTGAAACCCACAATAACATAAAATTTATATTAAACATCAAATATTAAATAATATACAAACAAGTTTTGCAACAAAATAAAGTTTCAGAATAGATCTAAATATAAATGTGCAATGACAAATATGGCAACTTATGACCAATTTGTTCCTTAATATAAAGATTATTGTGAGTTCGTAATGCTACTAACTATATCAAAAAATAGTTGCTACATAATATATCGAAGAATTTATAAATAAATCAACATAAATTAACGAGTAGCTAAGTTACGAGGTAAAAAGGTTTTGTATAAATATATAGGTGAGTACATTTTCAGCTTGATCATGGCCCGTCCACTTGTGGTTGGCTATGGTGAAGCTGGGTCAGCTGAGCGGTGTCGATTGGAATGTCCAGATAGCTTCTTATGGATTGCTAAGAAAATCAAAAAATGGAGGCACTTTTAAAAAATGCCTTACAAAATCACCCTTGATAGTTTAGAAAAATGTGCAAAAAAAATACTTAAAAGGACTTTTACAAATGCCTTAAAAAATAATTTAAGGCAATTTCATAAGCGCTTTTTAAAAAACAATTGAAGTGATAGTTAACAATCCCGAGACAGATCGATAGATCTGCAAGAGTTACTTAGTCGTGCCAAAAAGAACTTCAATAACACACTGAATTCAACTCAAATATATGTATTACATTATAAAATTTGGATAAACAACATGGATGAAACAGGTGTGCCATAATAAACAAAATGATAGATTATGGACTACAAGGCACAAGTATGAGACACATCAACTCCCTAGCGTGTGAAGAAACTAACACAAGCTGAACGTGTAACAAAGATTGAGGATTTGCAGAATCAAGCTTCAACTTTGTAAGGCCTAGAGCAATCTACTGATCCTGTGAAGTTCTGATTCTTCCTCACCCGATTTTCCGATTCCTGAGGATCTATAGGAATCAAGCTGAACACACGATGAAGTAGATTTATAGAAGTTGCTTTGAGAAAGTGGTATAATAATCTTCGTATGCTTAACCATATGAAGGTTATATACCATACTATATAACTGCAAGGTGCCAAATGGCAAGAAACACCTCAAGTTCAGGTATATCAGTACAATCAGTAGATCATATTCAGTTACATATAGCAGTACATTTAGTATCAGAAAATAACCGGATTCTTGGTCTAGCTAACTTGTTCAGAAAAGAAGTATCAATGCTCTTCAAAATATACAAACTACAAACAGGTTGAATAGTTCTAACAGGTACAAAAGGGCACCCTGGTGCAGCCATATAATTTTCTCTTCCAACCACAGTATGTCACCAAAAATCATGCATATATGCCACAGTATACTTGTTTCTGTGAGACAAAGTGTGTTTTAGGAATAGCCATAGTATATCACCAGAAATAAAAGCATATTTAGGTTTCATCATATGCATACACATACCTGAGATAATTTAACACCACCCAGCAGTACTAGTATGGGTGATGGTCGAATGTCTCAGTATCAATAATGGGACGATGATCTAAAAAAACAATAGGGATGATGGGAACATTGGGAACCTTCCGGAGAATACATCCAATCAACTAAACACACGTTTGCAGCATAAGTACGAGTATGCTTTTAGCTCCATATGTGTTGAATAAGGTGGAAACTAAGGTGACAAATCTAATGAATGATATGCTTTTAGCTCCATATGATGCTGATGATGTTAGGAAAGCTGTGTTCAGTATTGGGGACCTAAAAGCCCCCCGGTCCTGATGGCCTCCATGCAATTTTCTTTAAAAAATATTGGGATATCCTTGGCCCTGATATCACTCGAGAAGTCTTGTTTGCTATCAACTCAAGACAAATCCCCTCTGATTGGAATGATACGACAATAGTGATGATTCCTAAAATTGACTCCCCTGAATTAGTTACTCAGTTTCGGCCAATAAGTTTATGTAATGTGCTTTTCAAAATAATTTCGAAAATGTTGGCTGCAAGATTGAAGACTATTCTACCAGATATTATTTCACCTACACAGAGTGCATTTGTTCCAGGAAGATTGATTACTGATAATATTCTGATTGCATATGAATGTGTCAGGTCAGTATGCGTTGTGTGCAGTGAAATTGGATATGCATAAAGCTTATGACAGAGTGGAATGGGTTTTCTTGAGGAACATTATGGAGAAGCTAGGATTTCATTCACAATGTATTGATATGATTATGGCATGTGTGAGCTCAGTTAAATATAAGGTAAGGTTCAATTCTCAGGAGACGGAGGAGTTTATCCCTACTCGAGGTATTAGACAAGGAGACCCCCTTTCTCCCTATTTGTTTCTATTATGTATTTATGTGCTGAAGGTCTATCTAGCATGTTGTAGTTTGAATAAGAAGCTGGTGGCATTGAAGGAATTAGAGTATGCAGAAATGCACCGTCAGTCTCACACCTTTTATTTGCTGACGATTCTTTAATTCTTATGAGAGCGGATGTTCTAAATGCAGCTTCCTTACGGCAAGTGTGATACGTCCATTTTGCATCACTATTTTATATCATAATTTACTGCTATTCATTGATATATTTCACATTTGATGATATACTTATGTTATTTTATCTTGTTTTGCATGTTTGATGATTATTGGAGAATTAACTGCCGGAGTCAGGATTCAGCTGGAAAAAGCATCGTCAAGACACCCTATTTCTGAAGATCAACAATTCACGGAAAATATACAGATGTTCCTATTTTGTCAGATGCCGGAGCCAGCCAAAAGGGGAGGCTGAGATGGGCCACGAGGGGCCCACACCACCCCACGGCGCGGGCCCCCCTCTGCGCGCCGGGGCATGGTGTGGCCACCCTGGCCCACCTCTGGTGCTCCCCTTCGCGTACTTCATCCCCGAAACCCTAAGACGGGGAGTCATCGAGGAAATATTCCGCCGCCTCCACGAGGCGGAAACCACAGAGAGAGAAAAAGCTCTCCGGCAGGCAGAAATCTGCCGGGAAATTCCTTCCCGGAGGGGGGAAATCATCGCCATCGTCATCGTCATCACGCCGGACTTCATCGGGATCATCATCATCATCATCTCCATCGCTGTCACCATCATCTCCACCGCTCCACTTCGTTCGCTGTAACATCTAGGGTTATACTTTGTGTAGTTCATAGGGGAAACTTTCCCGGTGTTGATTACTACTTGTGGTTGATGCTATTAAGTTTTATCGGTGAATTGAAGTATATGTCCAGATTGTTATTCATCATTATATCACCTCTGATCATGATCCATATGATGTCTTGTGAGTAGTTCGTTTAGTTCTTGAGGACATGGGAGAAGTCATGCTGTTAGTAGTGGAACTATGTTGAGTAATATTTAATGGTTTGATATTTAAGTTGTGGTGTTATTCTTCTAGTGGTGTCGTGTGAACGTCGACTACATGACACTTCACCTTTATGGGCCTAGAGGAATGCATTGTGTATTCGGCTACTAATTGTGGGGTTGCCGGAGTGACAGAAACCTAAACCCCCGTTAGTAAACCGGTGCATGAGGGAGTGTAGGATCTCAGAGTTTAAGGCTGTGGTTAGATTTATCTTAATTACTTCCTTGTAACGCGGATGCTTGCAAGGGGTTTAATCACAAGTATGTATTAGTCCAAGTTAGGGCAGTGCATTAGCATAGGTTCACCCACACAACACTTATCAAAACAATAAAGATTAATCAGCTGTAGGAAGCGAAAGCACTTGACGAAATTCCCGTGTGTCCTCAAGAACATTTTGCCATCATAAGTAAACCAACCGGCTTATCCTTTGCTCTAAAAAGGATTGGGCCACTTGCTGCAATTATTATTACTGTCTTTTATTTACACGCATTTTATTTATCTGCAATATCAAAAACCCCTAAAAACTTGTCTGCTAGTATTTACAGTGATTCCTTGATCAAAACTACTTGTCAACACCTTCTGCTCCTCGTTGGGTTCGACACTCTTATTTATCGAAAGTACTACGATACACCCCCTATACTTGTGGGTCATCAAGACTATTTTCTGGCGCCGTTGCCGGGGAGTGAAGTGCTATTGGTAAGTGGAATTGGTAAGGGAAACCTTTACTGTAAGTGCTGTTTTTATTTCTGCTTGTGCTTTATTTTATTATGGAGAGATCTCCATTCGAATCCCTATTTGGGAATACTACTGCCACTGCTAAGGTAGTAGATGAACCGCCGCCTGCTGAATTAGATCCATTTAAAATACCTATGAAAATTGTTGAACGTGTTATGGATAACCGCTATGTTGGAGATGGAACCATCCATCCTGGTGATCATTTACTATTTATACATGAATTATGCGAGTTGTTCAAGTGTGCAGGTATTTCAATGGAAAAAGTCAAGAGGAAGTTATTCTCTATATCATTGAAGGGCCGAGCTGCGGAATGGTATAAGATGCTGAAGAATGGCCGATCTATTGGCTGGGAGGAAATTGTACCTCTCTTTTATTCTAAATTCTATCCTCCTAGTGAGATTCATCAAGATCGAAATCGCATATATAATTTTTGGCCTCATGATGGAGAGAGTATTGCCCAAGCGTGGGGGAGATTGAAGTCACTAATGCTCAAATGTCCCATTCATGAGCTCCCAAGTAATATTGTTATCAATAATTTTTATGCAAGGCTTTCTCTTCATGATAAGGATTTATTGGATGCCTCTTGTTCTGGATCATTTACACGTACTGAAGAAGAAGTTAAATGGGACCTTCTTGACCGTATTCAGGAAAATACTGAAGGATGGGAGAACGACAAAGGTAGAAAGTCAGGTATAAATTATGATTATGAATGCATTAAATCTTTTATGGAGACTGATGATTTCCGTAATGTTAGTGCTGTTTACTGTCTTGATTCTCAAGTTGTTGCAAATTATTACAAAGCTTTTGCCTCTTATCTTGATGTGCCTAAGAAGGATTTGAATAAATATCATGAACCTTATAAAGATAAAACCAATTCGGCCATTGGCAGAAGTATTGAAGTTCATACTGTTGATCACATTTTGCCAGAACCTTATATTGAAAAAATACCTTTTCCTGTTAAAGTCAAGCAACATTCTCTGATAGCTAGTGTGGTTAATAAAAGTGCCAAGAAACCTTTAGAGCCTGATGAACAAATAACTGTTGAACCTGAAGTAGCAATTATAAAGGATTTGGTAACTGAAAATGTAGATGGAGAACATATTATCTTTTGTGAAGATGCTTCTAATATTGTTTCGCATCCTGGTAAATTAGGAAAACAAGTGTTCCTGTGCTTTCAGTGAAGATAGGAGAACATTGCTATTATGGTTTATGTGATATTGGTGCAAGTTCTAGTGCTATTCCTTTTGAACTTTATAAAGAAATTATGCATGAAATTAGTCCCTGTGAACTTGAGGATATTGATGTGGTTATTCAACTTGCCAATAGGGAAACTATCTCTCCATTGGTATTGTGAGAGATGTTGAGGTTTTATGCGGTAAAACTAAATATCCTACTGATTTTCTAGTACTTGGTTCTAAAGCTAGTAAAACTTGTCCTATTATTTTCGGTAGACCTTTCTTGAATACATGTGGTGCTATTATAGATTGTAAGAAAGAGAAAATTTACACTAAATTTAATGGAGAATCTTATGAGTTTAATTTCTCTAAGTTTGGTAAGAAACTTTATGAAACTGATTTGCCTAATGAGGACCGAAAATTGAACAACTTGCTGCTATTGCTATTGCTCCTAACAATGCCTTGCAGCAATTTATGGAGGAACACGAAAGTGAGGTCTTTATGGAGGAAAGGAATGAAATTGACAATATCTTTCTTCATCAACCACCATTACTTAAGCATAATTTGCCGGTGGAAGATTTGGGTACCCCTGCACCTCCTAAAGAAGATCCTGTTTTTGATTTAAAACCTTTGCCTGATAACCTTAAATATGCTCACATTGATGATAAGAAAACATATCCTGTTATTATTAGTTCTAAACTTTCAGGTACTGAAGAGGCAAGGTTATTGGAAGTGTTGAGGAAACACCGAGGGGCTATCGGATATACTTTGGATGATTTAAAAGGGATTTCTCCTGCTATATGTCAACACGCCATCAACATGGAAGATGATGCAAAACCTGTTGTGGAGCACCAGCGTCGTCTAATCCCTAAAATGAAGGAAGTGGTAAGAAATGAGGTATTAAAACTCCTCGATGCTGGTATAATTTATCCTATTGCTGATAGTAAATGGGTAAGTCCTGTGCATTGTGTTCCTAAGAAAGGAGGAGTTACTGTTGTGCCAAATGAAAATGATGAACTTATTCCTCAAAGAGTAGTTGTTGGATATAGGATGTGCATTGATTTTCGAAAGGTTAATAAAGTTACTAAGAAAGATCACTATCCTTTACCTTTTATTGATCAAATGTTAGAAAGGTTGTCTAAGAAAACTCATTTTTGCTTTCTTGATGGTTATTCTGGATTTTCACAAATTGCTGTTAGAGCGAAGAGATCAAGAGAAAACTACTTTTACTTGTCCTTATGGAACTTATGCTTATAGGCGTATGCCTTTTGGTTTGTGTAATGCTCCTGCTACATTTCAAAGATGCATGTCTGCTATTTTTCATGGTTTTTGTGAAAAAATTGTGGAAGTATTCATGGACGATTTTTCCGTCTATGGAACTTCTTTTGATAACTGCTTGCAAAACCTTGATAAAGTTTTGCAGAGATGTGAGGAAACTAATCTTGTTCTTAATTGGGAGAAATGTCACTTTATGGTTAATGAAGGGATTGTTCTTGGACATAAAATTTCTGAAAGAGGTATTGAAGTGGACAGAGCTAAAGTTGAAGCAATTGAGAAAATGCCCTGTCCCAGGGATGTTAAAGGTATTCGTAGTATTCTCGGTCATGCCGGTTTCTATAGAAGGTTTATTAAAGATTTCTCTAAAATTTCAAAACCTCTTACTAATCTTCTCCAAAAAGATGTACCTTTTGTTTTTGATGATGATTGTAAAGAAGCTTTTGAGTCTCTAAAAAAGGCTTTAACCACTGCTCCTGTTGTTCAACCTCCTGATTGGACTTTACCTTTCGAAATTATGTGTGATGCTAGTGATTTTGCTGTAGGTGCTGTTCTTGGACAGCGAGTAGATAAGAAGTTGAATGTTATTCATTATGCTAGTAAGACTCTTGATGCTGCTCAAAAGAATTATGCCACTACTGAAAAAGAGTTTTTAGCAGTAGTTTTTGCTTGTGATAAGTTTAGACCCTATATTGTTGATTCGAAAGTTATTATCCATACCGATCATGCTGCTATTAGATACCTTATGGAAAAGAAAGATGCTAAGCCTAGACTTATAAGATGGGTGCTTTTATTACAAGAGTTTGATTTGCATATTGTAGATAGGAAAGGTGCTGAAAATCCTGTCGCTGATAATTTGTCTAGATTGGAAAACATTTCTTATGATCCTGTTCCTGTTAACGATAGTTTTCCAAATGAACAATTGGCTGTGATAAAGGTAAGCTCGCGAGAAAGTCCTTGGTATGCTGACTATGCTAACTTTATTGTTGCCAAGTATTTGCCTCCAACCTTTACAGCTCAGCAAAGAAGGAAATTCTTTTATGACTTGAGGCATTATTTTTGGGATGACCCACACTTATATAAAGAAGGAGTGGATGGTATAATGCGAAGATGTGTTCCAGAATTTGAGCAAAAAGAAATATTGAGAAATGCCATGGAAGTGCTTATGGAGGACATCATGCTGGAGATAGAACTGCACAAAAGGTTTTACAATCAGGTTTTTATTGGCCTACTCTTTTTAAAGATGCAAGAAAATTTATTTTATCATGCGATGAATGTCAAAGAGTTGGTAATATAACTAGACGCAATGAAATGCCTATGAATTATTCTCTTGTTATTGAACCTTTTGACTGTTGGGGATTTGACTTTATGGGTCCTTTTCCTCCTTCTGATGGTTATACTCATATACTTGTTGCTGTTGATTATGTTACTAAATGGGTAGAAGCTATACCAACATCTAGTGCTGATGGTGAGACATCATTAAAAATGCTTAAAGATATTATTTTTCCAAGGTTTGGTGTGCCTAGATATCTCATGACTGATGGTGGTTCTCATTTTATCCATGGTGCTTTTAGAAAAACCCTTGCTAAATATGATGTTAATCATAGAATTTCTTCACCTTATCATCCTCAAACAAGTGGTCAAGTAGAATTATCAAATAGAGAGATTAAATCTATTTTGCAGAAGACTGTTAATAAATCTAGAAAGAATTGGGCTAGGAAGCTTAATGATGCTTTGTGGGCTTATAGAACTGCTTATAAAAATCCTATGGGTATGTCTCCTTATAAAATGGTTTACGGAAAAGCTTGTCATTTACCTCTAGAATTAGAACATAAAGCTTATTGGGCCGTAAAAGAACTTAATAGAGATTTTAAACTTGCCGGTAAAAAGAGGTTACTTGACTTGAGTTCCTTAGATGAATGGAGAAGTGAAGCTTATGAAAATGCTAGACTTTTTAAAGAGAAAGTGAAACAATGGCATGATAGGAGAATCCTAAAGAGAGAGTTTAATGTTGGTGAGAAAGTTCTATTGTATAGGTCTCGTCTCAGATTTTTTGCAGGTAAATTACTTTCGAAATGGGAAGGACCTTATGTTGTTTCAGAGGTTTACCGTTCAGGTGCAATCAAAATTACTTCGCTTGATGGTGACAATCTCAAGTGGTTAATGGTCAAAGACTCAAGCATTATATTTCTGGGGATTCTTATAACGAAGACGTTGATATTATTCAAGTAGTGACTCCGGAAGATTTTATTAAAAGTCAAATTCAGAAAACTGCAGAGTCTGTTTTCGAATAGGTAACAGTTTTGGTAAGAAAAAGTTCGCGTTTAACTTCCCAACTTATGTTTTTGTTGTTTTTATTAAATATGGAAAATTACGAGCCAAAAACGGGGAGGAAACGGTGCCCGAGGGCACCACACCACCCCACGGCGCGGGCCCACCCTTGGCCGCGCCGTGGCATGGTGTGGGCGCCTCGGAGCCCGTCTCCAGCCCGGTTTCGACCTGGACTTTCCTTTTGTTATGAAACTTTTTGCTATATAATCCCCGGATCCCCCGAGGTCCGTATATCGTTTTCTCGTCGTGTTTTGTTTTCGAGCTGTTTCTGCCAGGAATTGTTTCCAGATTTAGAAGCATCATGGTCTCCAACAACAACAACAAGGGCAAGGAGGCTCTGAAAGATGATCTCAAGGATCCCAAGCTGGAGGAGGAAGTCAAGAGTGAAGCTGAAGATGAAGTAGAAGAAGACCCGCACTCGTACCCCGCGCCACCATTGCAAGTATCGGAGTGTGGCAAATCCATTCAACCCAAAGAGGAATGCGCGATGAGCACGGGGGGAAGGTTCCGCGTCATTTCTTAGCTCCAAGAACATCTTCTCCAGGCACCAATAACCCTTTCCACACTTTAATCCATAAATATCAGTTTGAAAGAGTTCCTGAGGCAGAATTACCCACTAGTTGGAATATAGATCGTTCTAACAATGCAGGAAAAGGAAGCTCTCAGTCTGATGAGAAGTGGGGAAACAATTCCAAGAGCTGGGACTCACAGTCTGATAGGTTCATGAACCGTATTGAGCACAACACGGAGTTGATTCGTGCTCTCACTTACAAGATTGATGAGTTGGTTGAGAAGCTTATTAGGGATTCACCATCACCACCGAAGGAGTAATTCATCATTGGTATTGGCATCCCCTCAGCTTGTTCCAAGCTTGGGGGAGTGCCGCGGTATCATCACCATTATCTTTTACCTTTTACTTTTCACTCGAGTCATATCATGAGTAGAGAAGTTATCATGTAGGATGGTTGATACGTCTCAAACGTATCTATAATTTTTGATGTTCCATGCTATTATTATATCAATTGCTACATGTTTTGGCTATACTTTATATCATTTTAATGCATTTTCTGGGACTAACCTATTAACAAGATGCCACAGTGCCAGTTCCCTGTTTTCTGCTGTTTTTGGCTTCAGAAAATCTATTAAGGAAATATTCTCGGAATTGGACGAAACAAAAGACATCGTCAATAATATCACGAGGAGATCACGGAGTCCAAAGGGGAGTCGGAGCAGACCCACCAGGGGGCCACGCCACACTAGGGCGCGGCCCAGGGTGGGCCCACGCCCCCTATGGCGTGGTGGCCCCCCTCGGCCACCGACGCCGCCTCTTCGCCTATATATTCTCCGCGACGCGAAAACCCTATTACGGTCGATCATATTCCATGAAAAGTTCCGTCGCGGCCGTCATCGTCAATCTCAGATCAGAGGAGTTCTGAAGCTCTTCCCGGCACCCTGCCGTAGGGGAGATCATCACCGGAGGGCTCTACATCACCATGCCTGCCTTCGGAGTGATGCATGAGTAGTCCACCCCTGGACTACGGGTCCATAGCAGTAGCTAGATGGTTGTCTCTCTACCTTGTGCCTCCATGTTTAGATCTTGTGAGCTGCCTAACATGATCAAGATCATCTTATTGTAATGCTAGATGTTGTGTTTGCTGGGATCCGATGAATATTGATACCATGTTTATTCAAGTTGTTTATCTATGTGCTCTTGATCTTGCATGTTCTCCGTTGCTAGTAGATGATTTGGCCAAGTAGATGCTTGTGACTCCAAGAGGGGGTATTTATGCTCGATAGTGGGTTCAGTCTCTAGATATCTGGATCAGTGACAGAAAGGTCTAAGATGGTAGATGTGCTGTTGCTACTAGGGATAAAACATTGGTGCAGTGTCCAAGGGCACTTGTATTGATTACATTACACACTTTACTTCATGCAATAATCTGTTGTTAGCAACTTAATACTGAACAGGATGCGGATGCTGCCTTGAAGGTGGATTATTTAGGCATAGATGCGGTTGGAATAACGGTCTATGTACTTTGTTGTAATGCCCAACTAGATTTCATAGTAGACATCTTGGCATGTATTGCATTGTTATGCCCTCTCTATTTGTCAATTGCCCAGCTGTAATTTGTTTACCCAACATGCTAGTTATCTGTTCTGAGAGAGACACCACTAGTGAACTGTGGACCCTGGTCCAATTTCCTCATACTTTTTACACAACCTGCTGCAATCATCTGTTTCCTGTTACTTGCTATTTTTCCTGCTGTTTTCCACACCATACGTTTAACTCTTTGTTTCTGCAAGACCGGAGAGATTGACAACCTCTCTGTTTCGTGTTGGGCAAAGTTCTGGTTTGTGTCTGTGCAGATTCCACGTTGGTGCAAGCTCCCTAGCGCCAGGGGGAGTCAACATCAACAACCTTCCGATAGATCGTCAAGTCCTACTGGATTGATAACCTTGGGTAGATTTCTCAAGGGAAAACTTCTGCTGTCTACATCATAACCTTCCTCTTGGGGTTCACCAACACGTAGCCATCAATGGTTTGCAGTGTGGAAGTATCTCTCCTTAGTTTGTTATCTATGTATCCCTTGGTGTGAGTTGTCGTTATTGGAATATTAATGAGAAGTTTTATCATTTACTTTCTGCACACTTTATTTTACCTTGCAAATTTCTTTCATATGAATGATCTTGTTGTTAGTGTTGGCATCACTTTGGGAGCATCAAGTAAATCTATTTGGTTTTGGCAAACTTAGCATTGGTCAGTAGCAACAATACTTTGAGGCTTAAGTAGAAAAGAGGGGATTGCATGTAGATACATTATCTTAGTATCTTTCTTTCTTGTTGGCTCATGAGCTTAGTATTCTCAAGTTAAAATTATTTGTGTTTACAAGGAAGATTGCATGATTGCTTTTATTACATTTATATTTGTTTGTATCCCTCCACTCTTATGCTTGCTACCCAACCTTGCTAGCCAAAAACCTGTACTGAGAGGGAATGCTTCTCGTGCATCCAAACCTTGAGCCAAAACCCATGTCATTTGTGTCCACCATAACTACCTATATGTGGTATTTCCTTGCCACTCCAAGTAAATGCTTCATGTGCTACCTTTAAACTATTCAAAAGTTACTACTCCTTATTTGTGTCACTGTTTACTAGCTCATGGGGACGGGGTGGATGTCTTTATGTCAACTGTCAAACAGACTTTACCACCAGACTAGCGGCATATGCATCCACTTATCCATTAATTTTGCAAAAAGAGCTGGCAAATGGGGTGCCCAGTCCCAATTAATTACAACTTTAACCGCTTAATTCTCTTCACATTTTTTCCCTGATTTATCAGTCAAGCAATGACAAACAGTGAAATATCTGCATGTGTAAACAAAAGAGAAGAGGGATGATCTGCCTTGCTGGTGGAAATAACGTCCTTCATGGGAGCCGCTCTTAAAAGTCTGGTTGGCGGGGTCATATTGTACTTTCCATTTTCTGATTCGTTGACAATTCTCATACACCACTCAAAACTTATATTTTTATTCTCTATATGATTTCAAAAACTTAAAAAGCTCTAGCACATGATTTAATCCCTGCTTCCCTCTGCGAAGGGCCTTTCTTTTACTTTTATGTTGAGTCAGTAAACCTATTCCTTTCTTTCTTAAGCAAGCATTTGAGTTGTTGTGATTCAACCATCTATATATTAATATTATCAATCATGTTTGTTATCCTTCCTTGTTTTGCACAAGTCTTTTATCTAAAGGAATATAACTTTGAAAGTTATCAATGACTGTAAAGAAATTGTGATAATTGAGCATGTAAGTTTTGTAATATAGCTCCGATATAAGCACTCTACTCGAAAGATAAGTACAATCTGTCAATTGTTCTCTGACCAAGAACGAAGTTTTCCATCACCAAACCATGATTTTCTTTATGCACCTTTATTGTGGTTTCCATTACTCGTTTCAAGATAAGTTATATGAGGGGAAGTTGCTGTCTAAAATGATTCGTGTGTTAGTACATGTTGATGCTTCTTGTCCGTATCCTTTATTATCGACGCTTCACTCCATAAACCTGTGGTCTTGTTTACTGAGTTCAGCTTTCGCTTGGGGACAAGCGAGGTCTAAGCTTGGGGGGAGTTGATACGTCCATTTTGCATCACTATTTTATATCATAATTTACTGCTATTCATTGATATATTTCACATTTAGATGATATACTTATGTTATTTTATCTTGTTTTGCATGTTTGATGATTATTGGAGAATTAACTGCCAGAGTCAGGATTCAGCTGGAAAAAGCATCCTCAAGACACCCTATTTTTGAAGATCAACAATTCACGGAAAATATACAGATGTTCCTATTTTGTCAGATGCCGGAGCCAGCCAAAAGGGGAGGCTGATATGGGCCACGAGGGGCCCACACCACCACACGGCGCGGGCCCCCCTTCTGCCGCGCCGGGGCATGGTGTGGCCACCCTGGCCCACCTCTGGTGCTCCCCCTTCGCGTACTTCATCCCCCAGGAACCCTAAGACGTGGGGAGTCATCGAGGAAATATTCCACCGCCTCCACGAGGCGAAAACCACAGAGAGAGAAAAAGCTCTCTGGCAGGCAGAAATCTGCCGGGGAAATTCCTTCCCGGAGGGGGGAAATCATCGCCATCGTCATCGTCATCACGCCAGACTTCATCGGGATCATCATCATCATCTCCATCGCTGTCACCATCATCTCCACCGCTCTACTTCGTTTCGCTGCAACATCTAGGGTTATACTTTGTGTAGTTCATAGGGGAAACTTTCCCGATGTTGATTACTACTTGTGGTTGATGCTATTAAGTTTTATCGGTGAATTGAAGTATATGTCCAGATTGTTATTCATCATTACATCACCTCTGATCATGATCCATATGATGTCTTGTGAGTAGTTCGTTTAGTTCTTGAGGACATGGGAGAAGTCATGCTGTTAGTAGTGGAACTATGTTGAGTAATATTTAATGGTTTGATATTTAAGTTGTGGTGTTATTCTTCTAGTGGTGTCGTGTGAACGTCGACTACATGACACTTCACCTTTATGGGCCTAGAGGAATGCATTGTGTATTTGGCTACTAATTGTGGGGTTGCCGGAGTGACAGAAACCTAAACCCCCGTTAGTAAACCGGTGCATGAGGGAGTGTAGAATCTCAGAGTTTAAGGCTGTGGTTAGATTTATCTTAATTACTTCCTTGTGACGCGGATGCTTGCAAGGGGTTTAATCACAAGTATGTATTAGTCCAAGTTAGGGCAGTGCATTAGCAGTGGTTCACCCACACAACACTTATCAAAACAATAAAGATTAATCAGCTGTAGGAAGCGAAAGCACTTGACGAAATTCCCGTGTGTCCTCAAGAACATTTTGCCATCATAAGTAAACCAACCGGCTTATCCTTTGCTCTAAAAAGGATTGGGCCACTCGCTGCAATTATTATTACTGTCTTTTATTTACACGCATTTTATTTATCTGCAATATCAAAAACCCCTAAAAACTTATGTGCTAGTATTTACAGTGATTCCTTGTTCAAAACTACTTGTCAACACCTTCTGCTCCTCGTTGGGTTCGACACTCTTATTTATCGAAAGTACTACGATACACCCCCTGTACTTGTGGGTCATCAAAGTGCTGGATTCCTATTGTGCAAGTTCGGGACAGATGGTGAGTTTGGCTAAATCAAGTATTTTCTTTAGTCCTAACATGAATGTCAACACGAGGTTGGATATATGCCAAGAGTTACACATTGATACAGAAGCTTTATCGAAAAAAAAATTGGGGTTACCTGCGATGGTTGGTGCAGATCGGAGTGATTGTTTTAAACACTTTGTAGAGAGGATTAAGCAGCGGCTCAAAGGATGGATGGAGAAGCAGCTTTCTCTAGGTGGTAAAGAAATTCTTTTGAAGGTTGTAGCCCAAGAAATACCGGTGTTTGCTATGTCTGTCTTTAATCTTCCAAAGGAGGTTTGCAAGGAGATTACTGATGTTGTAGCCCAATTTTGGTGGGGAGATGATGAAGATGACAAAAAGATGCATTGGTATACATGGTGGAAGCTTTGTTACCCTAAGAGTGAGGGAGGTATGGGCTTTAGAGATCTTCATTCATTCAACTTGGCGATGCTTGCAAAACAAATCTAGAGGATAATCATGAACCCAGATTCTCTATATGCTCGAATTTTGAAGGCAAAATATTTCCCGAATGGTACCATTTTACAAACTGGGCCTAAAAGTGGTTCTTCTTTTACCTGGCAGAGTTTAGTTGCTGCAATTCCTACCTTTAAAAGGGGATATATTTGGAAAATTGGTACGGGAGAAGATGTCAATATTTGGAGTGATCCATGGATCCCAACTAGTCCAGATTGGAAAATTGGTACGGGAGCTAATTTGCCCAATCACTGGAACTTGGGATGAACAAATACTTATTGAGAATTGTTTTGTTGTGGATGTTGGCCGAAATATGAGAATACCCCTTAGTACTCAATCCTTTGATGATTTTATTCGATGGCACCTTAATCCAACGGGGATTTTTTTGGTCCGGACTGCTTACCACGCTGAATGGTTACATACTTTTCGAGGCCATGCAAACACTGGGGTGAACCCTACCACTTCGGTGATGCAACTAGTTTGGAAAGCCCTATGGAAACTTCAAATTACACGTAAAGTTCAGATTTTTGGGTGGAGAGGTTTGCATGGAATTATCCCTTTAAAATGTATACTGGATAATAGGCATATTGGACTGTTCGGGGAGTGCCCTATCTGCCACCACGCAGTGGAGGATGTTAAGCATCTTTTTTTCCAATGTCAGTCTGCGATTGCGTTGTGGTCAAAGCTGGGAATGATTGATCACATTAGGGCGAAATCACAAAATAACATATCTGGTTCAGTTGTATTGGAAGAGTTATTAAATAATGCTGATAATTCTCTCTCGATCTTACCTGAAGTGGGGTTCAAGGAGGTGCTACTTACTGGATGCTGGTACCTGTGGTGGCTGCGGAGACAAATAACCCATAACGAGACTATTCACCAGTTTGGCGTTGGCCAATGTCTATCTTAGCAATTGTGGGTAACTACAAAAAATCTTGTGCTAAATTTGTTGCAGGGGCCGGTGAGAAGTGGACAATACCTGGACCCGGATTCATCAAACTAAATGCTGATGCTGCTTTTCATGCTGACATTGGAGCTGGAGCTACAGCCACCGTTCTTCGGGACAGCCGGGGTAATTTTATTGCAGCACAATGTTTATATATTGATCGAGGATTAGATGCTGCGACTACTGAAGCTACAACAATGAGAGATGGGCTCAGTCTTGCAAATGCGCTGGGTTTCCACAATATTGAGGGAGAATCTGATTCCACCCATGTTATTGATTTATGCACCGATCAATCTCAATGGTGGGACGCAGCGGCTATCTTTGCAGAATGTATGGACTTGGCAACGTTAATTGGGAAAGTGAAATTCAGGCATTGTCCTCGGACAGCTAATAGTGTGGCTCATGAGCTTGCTAGTTATAGTTTTTGTACTCATAATTCTGTTAGCTGGATTAACGAACCTCCAGGTTGGTTAATGAGGACTATGATAAACGATGTAATGGTTGGTGTTGGTTAAAGCGGCAAGTTTCAGACGCACTTTTTCCTTATCAGTGTACGTAAGGGACTGGAAGGTTTTTAATGAGTTGGCTTGCTGACTTAATATAGTTTAAAATTTTCAAAAAAAGAGCATTTTTCGGTAAAGGGATCTTTATTACTTAAAGAGTTTTAAGTATTACACCCGACCTCTGCATAGCTAGGATGCACACAGCCTTACCAAGTTCACAAGTCTTGAAACAACAATAAAAATAAAAGGCGAATTACATATCAGAATGAGAAATTGTAGTGACGTCTAAGACAGTGGTGGTGGAGGGCCAATCCGGAAATTTTGCTGCCACCCATGCTGGGTAAAGAACTCCCGCGCTGCAGCCTCCAACCAAGAGGACACCTCCAAAAACAGGTCGCGGTGCTCCACACGCTGAAGGGACGACCATGATCGTAGCGTAGCCGTGCACCGGTAGATAATCTGCATAACAGAAGTATTTTTATCATTAAAAACCTTGTCATTTCTACTTAGCCATAGCGACCATATAACGGCAAGCGCTCCCACCCTAATAAGAAGTTTAAACCTAGAGTCCACACCGTTTATCCAATTGCCAAATATATTCGCAACGCTACGTGGAGGGAATAAGGTAGAACATATCTAGATAGCTGACCATATAGATCTAGCAAATTCGCACGGGAAGAATAAATGCTTAATTGTCTCATCATGATGACAAAAGACACACTTTTTACTCCCGTGCCAATTGCGTTTGGCAAGGTTATCTTTTGTAAAAATTACTCCTCGACGAAGATACCATGCAAACACTTTAGTTTTTAGCGGTATCTTCATCTTCCAAATTTTATTATTATCAACTAGGACATCAGGAATGATTAACGCCTTGTACATAGAATCCACCGAGAATATACCATTCTTGTTGAGATTCCATTTAAATTTATCCGGACCTTGTGTCAGCTAGATCAAGTCGAGCCGCAATAGCAGAGCATTCCAAGATGCTTGCCGAGGACCAAATAAACTTCTTCTAAACGAAACATTCGGTGGGGAAGTACCCATCACTTTAGCGAGCGTATCGCTTTTGTTTCTCACAATATTGTACAAGGCCGGATATTGTTCTCGGAGCGTGGTTTGGCCTAGCCAGGTATCCTCTCAGAACCTAATTTCTGAACCATCCTTAATAGAGAAAGATCCATGCGAGAAGAAGAACTTCTTCGTGGCCATAAGACCCGCCCATAAGTGGGAATCACCAGGTTTCCAAATAACCTGAGATAACGCTTGAGATCCCACATACTTTATCCTAATGAGGGTTTGCCAAACTCCATTTTCAGAAAGAAGCTTGAAGATCCATTTACCAAGAAGGGCTCTATTCTTGACTTCAAGGTCATGAACACCGAGTCCTCCTTGGTCTTTGGGACAGCAAACCACACTCCACTTAGTCAGTCGATATTTTTGTTTCTCACTATCACCTTGCCAAAAGAATCTTGATCGGAAGTAATCCAATCGTTTTAAGACTCCTTTCAGAAGTTGGAAGAAAGAAATCATATAAAGTACCATGTTAGTTAGTACTGAGTTTATGAGAACTAATCTTCCTCCCAAGGATAATAGTTTGCCTTTCCAGCTATTTAAACGTATTTGAAGTCTCTCTTCTACCACTTTCCATTCAGCATTTGTAAGTCGCCGATAGTGTATCGGAATACCCAAATAGTTGATAGAAAACTGGCCTTGTCCGCAGCCGAAAATCGGCGTACAACAAGGCATTTTCTTGGGCCTCACCAAAGCAAAACAATTCACTTTTATGAAAGTTTATTTTTAGACCTGATAATTGCTCGAACGCGGACAAAATTAAGTACGAGTATAATAATTCAATTCGTTCAACGACAAAGTATTCAAAATCACATCGTGAGCATCCTCCCGTCAAGGATTGACAATGCACAATCATATACTCCGTAGCTTGCAGCGTACCAACTCTTCTGTAGTACTGAAAGCTACTTACAGAGAACTGGTCACCTCTTATTAAAAACACCGAGAAGGCGACTAGCTATTTTTATGTACAGAAATCTTACCTTGGGAAACTTTACACGATGGCAGGGCAATCAACAAACACAGCGCTTCGTAGCACACTCACTTGACATGCCATTCAGTCGCAATCTTGGCATGCCATGCCATGCATGCACACTATTTACACCGTACTATTGTTCTTCTACCTGTATTCGCTACGTCGTGGTCACCGTTCACCAACTCACGATCGTGAGAACACATGCCCAACGAAAGAACTGGTCCTTCTCCGATCCCATGTGCCGTTGACGGACTTGTACACGTCCCGCAGCCGCCTCGCCGGCGCTTCTGGCACTCAGAGTCAGTCAGTCACACCGTTGTCACGTCCCTGTCCGTCAGGTCGTGGTCCCTGCTCATCAGGTAGTTCTGCGTCGTCCACCCCGCCGACGAGGCGTAGTGCGACGAGAAGGAGGTCATCGCCGTGCTGGCCCCGGACGTCGGCAGCTCCCCGTCGTCCTCGCCCGCGAGCGCGGCCGGCTGAACGGGCCACATGAACGCCGGCTTCTTCGCCGGCACGTCCGGCGTCGGCGCGGAGCGCGTCAGGATCTGCACGATGTCCCGCGCCTTGGGCCGCTCCCCAGGGTTCGGGTGGCTGCACGCCAGCCCCAGCAGCAGGAGCCGCTCCGCGTCGTCCTTGTCGAACTCGCCGCTGGCCAGTAGCCTCGGGTCGACGGCCTCGAGGATGCGTCCCCCGCCGGCCCCGTGGCGCTGCCACACGCCCTCCAGCAGCTGGCTGCACCCGGCCGGGTTGCTGCAGGAGACGCGCCGCCCGGAGACGACCTCCAGGATCACGGCGCCGAAGCCGAACACGTCCGACTCCCTCGTCGCCCTGCCCGTGTGGAAGCACTCCGGCGCGATGTAGCCCAGCGTGCCTGGGACGCCGACCTTGTCGGTGTAGGAGGTCTTGTCGGACTCGAGCGCGCGGGCGAGGCCGAAGTCGCCCAGCCGGGCGTTGAAGGCGACGTCCAGCATGATGTTGGACGGCTTGATGTCGCGGTGGATCACCCGCTGGTTGTACTCGTGGTGGAGGTAGTTCAGGGCGGACGCCACGCCGGCGACGATCTTGTAGCGCTGCTCCCAGGTGAGGATCGGGGATTCCGGGCCGCCGAAGAGGTGCCTGTCCAGGCTGCCGTTGGGCATGAAGTCGTACACCAGGAGCAACACGCCATTCTGGTGGCACCACCCTGCAAATTAACCATCCGAGTTTATCAGTCGGTGATTTGTTGATTTAATTACTTCCACAGTGTGAAAAATGAATTAGAAAATTTGACTATATTCTTGTTGTAGCCACCGACGGTTGTGCAGGTCAGAGATGAGTTCGTGCTCATCACATTGTCCGGCATACGTTCTCTACAACTATCTAAATTATTATTATGTTTTCTTATCCCTAAACCAGGTAATTAACCATTAAGTAATAGACAGGTCAAATTTTGCAGATTGGCATCTCAATCGGGTGTCCTATGCATTGCTCGCGATTCAATCATGATCGCAAATCCCAAACCATATAATATAAGCAACAAACCTTCACTAGCTAGGAACTAGTCATGGATATTTTGGGTGTCAATTGGCGAGGTCAGCTTGAAATTTATACTACTAATTTCTTGGAAATATATATGGGTTTATTATAGTTGTTCCTGTGAACTAATTCAGGCCTTGTTTACTTCTAGTTTATTTTATAGGATTGGAGGGGATTATCCTGGATCTCGAAAAATCTCCACTAGTTTATTTACCTCTAGTGTATTTTAGGCGATTAGAGGAGATAATCCCTAAATATCTTCCACAAATCATCTCATTTTTTCCTAAAACAAAAACTCTAATCCATGCTAGTATATTGTGGAGGAAGAGTATTTGTGAAAATTTGTGGGAATTTGGTGACCAAATCCCCACTCTTCCCATCCCCTAGAAAACTCTTGGAGGAAACAAGGCCTCACGAATCTCTCGCATCCTTATCCTTTGATGATTCGTCATCCCAAAAATTCCGTACTGTTGCCTATTTATAGACGGCGTTTAACAATTCCGACGTACTACATGAACAATTCATTTTCCGGTAACAATTTTCTTGTCATCAGGAAAAGTTCACTTTCACGTAACCCTTTTGGCATATCCTAATTGGCAATCTAAAAATATTTTGAATGGCAATGTGATAAACACTAGCATTGTTGAACAATTCCTTACCGACTAGCTTGACGAGATTGCGGTGTCGGAGGAGGTTGATGATGCTAAGCTCGGCGAGGAAGTCCTCCTGCCCCTTGGTGTTGGCACCGGAGAACTGCTTGACGGCCACCTCCACGCTCTGGCCATGTTCCCCGACCACGGTGGCGCGGTACACCACGCCGTAGCCTCCCTGCCCAGCTTCATCTTCTCGTCAAAGTTGTTTGTCCCTTTCTTGAGCTCCTTGTAGTCGAACTCCTTGGGCACCCCGGGGATGCTCATTAGACTGAGGGAGTTGTGGAAGGACGAGGTGGGGTCGTCGCCGATCCTCCGCCGCCTGTTCCTGATGTACAGGCCGGCGAAGAGCCCGAGAGCCAGCGCGACGGCGCACGGCAGGCCGATGGTCAGGCCGAGCTTCCAGCCGGATAGCGGCTCCTTCTTACCGGGGACGACGTCGCTGGGGAGAGTCTCCACCGTCATGTTCCACATGAGCACGCAGTTGAGCTGGTACTCGACGCCGGTGGACGCCGAGAAGCCGAAGTAGGCCGTCTTGCCGAGGAGGACCGTGGAGAGGTCCAGCGGCGCGTTGAGTACGGGGGTGGCAGGCCTGCTCCCGTTCTTGGCCATGTACACCCACACGTGCCGCGACGTGCCGTTGTACTCCACCCAGACCATGTAGCTGCCGTCGTCGCCAGTGGTGTTGCCGGGCCGCACGGGCGCGAGCTGGATGCCGAAGGGGGTGAGGGATGCGGAGATGTTGGACCGGACGCCGTTCACGTCGATGCCAACGTGGTTGTCGTCGGGGTCATAGGACTGCTTCACGGTGTCAAACTCCACGGCCGCGCACCCGTTGGCGGTGCTGCCGTCGGTGGACGCGTTGGTGAGGCCCAGGTACCCGCCGACGCTGCCGGGGGGCGGCTCCGCACCACCGCCGGACGTGACGACGAACGCCAGTCCTTCGCCCTTGACGGACGCGTTCGCGCGGAAAAGGTTGATCTTGAACACGGTGGAGAAGGAGGCGACGCGGCGGCCGTCGGCGGTGGTGTTGGACGCGTTGGTGGCCCAGAGCACGTACGGCGTGGCGAACATGATCCGGCCTGCGCGGTTGACGAGGTACCTACCCGGGTCGTTCGTGGTATCCGGCGTGATCTGCAGCGCGCTCTGGCCGACGCTGGCGTTGCTGGAGAATGTCAGGTTGCCCGGGAGCTGCATCAGCGTGTTGTTGAACGAGGGGAAGGAGAAGGTTCTGAACTCCTTGCCGCCGACGGTGCTGGTGAAGGTGGTGGACTGGGCGACGACGGTGGGGAGGAGCGAACTAGTGGAGATGGCGTAGAGCAGCAGGAGGACGGAGAGGCTGGTGGTGCTGGCACGTTGGCGACGGCGGGAAGGAGCCATGGGTTTGACCGTTTGGGGGAAGAGGGGATGAGGAGAGATGATGGGTACTCGAGTGGTTCCTTGGAAAAATGAAGGGAGTCGTAGTGCGTCTGAACCAGGGGGGTTTAACTTGGTGAGAGGGTGCTGCAACTTGCAAGAAGTTGGCGGGTCGTGATTTTTTTTGTTTTTTGATAGAACTTACCCACTCTATTGATCACTTAAACATACATAGAGTCAATACAAATTGTTTCCCGGATACAATCCGGGGGCACACCACGCCAAATAGACTTACAAGAAAACTCCAAAGAACGAGCTAAATAATGTGCAACAAAGTTCTGTAAACGACTAACAAAGACAACTGAACACTTGTTGAAACCAGCGACCAGCAATCTGATATCTTGAATGACCGGTCCAATCGCAGATCGATCCCTCTCCGTTGAATCAATGCGTTGCACCACAGACAAACAGTCTGTATTCACCACGATATGATCCATACCTTCATCTTTGGCCCAAGAGAGAGCAAACCTGATCGCACATGCTTCAGCAATCTCTGGATGAACCACATCATGGAGATTGTCCCCAGCAGCAACAACAAAAGTTCCCTGCTGATCACGAGCAACAACCCCAGCACCCATGCTCTTTGACGAGGCGAAGAGAGCTGCATCAACACTCAACTGAAGAAATCCTTCCGGCGGCGGAGACCAAGAAACTACTCGGGTGGCCTCACGTCTATGGTTGGAGCTTGTTGAACGCTGATACGTCATGATGAACTCAACATATGCTTTGATCTTCGCAGCAATGCCGAGCGGTACAGCTTGTCCCCCCCCCCCCCCCTCCCCCCCCCCCTTCACGAATCTTGTTTCGGGTATCCCAGAGATGCCAGCAGGTTACCGCGAGAACAATGCCTTGAATCTCACTACTTCTGGACATGAAATCCATAAGCCATGTCTTGGGGGAAAGAAAGGACTTACGCTGAAGTGAAACATCAAAGTCCTTTTTAATCTCAGTCCACACTTCTCTTGCAAACGGGCAGAAAAGGAAGGCATGCTCCACACTCTCTTCCACCGACCAATGGATGCAGACATGAGAAGCTGGAATATGGCGCCGAAGAAATTGCTGGCCAGTGGGTAAACAGTTATGGGCGAACCTCCAGAGAGTGATGCACATCTTACCCGGAGCCTTAATTGCCCACAGTTTTTTTCCAAAACTTGGATTCTGCCTGTGCATCAGAAACCATACCTCTCCCACGTGAGCTGCGTCTCTTCAGCGCCTTCTCCGATCTTGCCAAATGATAGGCTAAGCGTACCGTGTAGGTACCGAAGCGACTAAGAGGCCAGGACATAAAATCACCTTCACCATGGCGATTTAACGGGATCTGTAAAATTTGATCAGCCACCTCTTCCGCAAAGACAGTTCGAACTCGTTGGACATTCCAGGAATGAGCTTCCATATCGAGCAAGAAATCAACTGTCTGGCCATCAGTCAGAGTTGTGAGTGATTTGTACCTGGATTGGACTGCCGCCCCCTGTTTGTTCTTAGTGCTAGCTCTATGTACCTCTGTTTTGTTCCATCCTACTAATTTCCTATTTTAGAAGTCCTGGAAAATGGAATTCGACAGGTAGCAGGCCGGCTGGTTCAGACATTCCAAGCACCATATAATTAAGATATTCGAAGTCCATTAGAAACATTTTTGGGCTCGCTGAACCCACCAATCACCAGATTGAAAGACATGATTGTACTTCAACATTTTCATAATACATTTAGGGAAAATGATAGATTAACTCTTCAGCGGAGGAGAATAGTATACACCTATAAATTTTGAGAAAATATGACAATTTGAGCGATGAAAAATAAACAAAATAGGTGGGATTACTTTATTATCCGTTGGCTTAATTATGGGATGTCGTGCGTATTGGGGTGTAAGGTGTCACACCTTGCATGCTGACGGTGGATGTCATGGCAGCGGCGCTAGAGGGAGGTCAAGGTGGGCCACCAAGGGTGCTACATTATTAGCGGATACCACGCCGACGGTCTTGTGCATGTGTGAAACTACGTTGTGGCCAAAGTGCCTCCCCCCCAGCCCAACATATTTTACCGAAGTACCTCTTAGCACATGGCCCATGTACGTAACCTTTTTTGTGTTTTGGCATGTATGCGGCCCCGACTCTGACTCTGGTCAAGCTTCGCCACTTATCATGTGTGTTGTTTCTCGAAGAATCTGATCTAAAGACGGAACAACAAGGTCTTGAGGTGTGATTTCACCTCACAAAAAAATATGGGTGTCCCATTTTCATCGCTTCCCATTGTTGGTGTGGTTTCTCTTCCCCCTTCGACGATGTTGGTCGGTGTTTCAGTGTGTTGGTTTAGTGTTTTCCAATGGTGTGTCTTCCTTGTTCCTTCGGGAGCCCGTTGGTTTACGCTTCTCTTAGGGCGTGTTTGGTTGCTCACATGGATTTTTGTGCATTTGCATATGTAGCCCATCTCAGCCTGACCCTGAAGAAACGAGGCCTCGGCCAAATACTGCACCGCATTTGGTTGCCCAGAATCGTCCATCATGGCCCGTTCCGCGTGGTGCGGAGAAAAGAGCCATCCATGTTTGGTGGCCCACATGTGCGACACAGATGCAAACAGCAGCTGTTTGGTTCCATGTATGCACACACAAACTCTCACCACTTCTCTGAATGGGGAGGTTACCCACATCTTTTGCACACAAAATAGAGAGTAAATGAAAGCACATAAACAACAGAGCTAATTTAGGTAGCACACATCATTCATAGTCTTAACGACAACAAAAACTTAGGAAGTTCACGAGTAGAACAACACACACACGGCATGACAGTACAGCAGGCACTAATTCTAGACCAGCTAAAGGTTGATCGGTTGCTGGGCACACTTCTTCATAATCTCGGAGCCATCGTAGTCGAAGATAATGACCCTGTAGACATCATTCTTCAAGACCTTGAAGGTCAAGAAGTAGCCAATCTTGATCTTGTGACAGATGGCAAATGGTGCCCACCCATTGTCAACAGCAGCAGCCCCGCCGTGATCAACGATGCTCACCTTCCAGCTGGAACCAGTGTTGGTCTTGAGAACGATCTCTTTTGGGATCTCACCTATATGCTCACGGAAAGTAGGAGGGATGGGAAGCAAATTCAACCCAGTGCAAGGATAACCTTATAGAAATGGGTTGGAGACACCTCCTCATGGAAGTGCCCGACCTTCACGGACTTCCTCCTATTCGTAGCGCTGCCCTCATTGCCAGTGACCTCCTTGCGTAGGGACTGCAAGAAGAATATACAATGCTTAGAATCTAACAAAAAGTAAATGTGCCTCATTGTCATGAACTTGCAAAAGTTGGTTCTAAGGTATGAAGCGAGTTGTAGAACCAAGAATTCTACAAAATCACTAGGTGGACCACCCTTGAACTGTCAATGCTCAATGATTAATCATTGGCACTTACATTGGAAAACCAAAAACAGGAAACTAAGCACGTGGGCCTCAGTTCTCAGAAGCACACACGTATACGAATAGATGATACTACTGAACCAGCTACTAATACAAGCAATGTGTTGGCATGCACTACCTGGTTCTATGGAATCACCCCTTCAACTATTTTGTGCCACCAATTCATCATAGTCCATAGAAACACATATAACAAAGATGGAACAAATGCAAAATAATTGGCCTCGGTTAACATTGACACAATATAAGGCAGAGGCAATTTTGCGCCACCAGACAAGTCAACAAAATCAAATAGAAGACACGTGTATCATTGTGTCTTGTTCTTAATTTTGTTGAACGCCTGCTCAAGACGGTGCTTCATCATCCTGCCAGAGGTGTCAAACACATCATGATCCCTTAGTACCAACTATCAACAAAACTCCTCAATGTGTGCACAACAACATGTATTAAAGGACACCTCTTGAATGTCCAAGGTGTTCATCATCGGCAAATACCACCCCACGGTAGTGCACAAGCCTAGGTTTAATTCGTTCTCGGCCTCAGTTATCTTAAGCACCACAGGTTGTTACGCATGGGCGTACTGCACCAAAGACAATGTACAAACAAATTGGACAATAAATTTCGGTGCAGTGCCCCACATCTCTAACACACAAGTGCAAGGTGTTCATCACTGGCCATCGAGCAAAAAACGCAGATATCCCAAAATCGAGCGAAATCACCAAATCTTAGCACAATCTAACCGAAACATCTAAATTGACTACCATAAACCAGTAAATCTACCGTGCATATGGATGAACAAAGCTAAACAAAATACCCCAAATATAATCCTTAGACGAAATCGAGGAATATGGCCGAAAAAGCATAGCATAGATCCAGATTAAAGCCTAAAAACATGTAGATCTACCGTGCATGCCATACTAGGCAGGTAAATTGCGCGAGATCTACAGATTTACAATGCATATGAGGCATAGGAGAGTTAAAAATCATATTACCCCATTGATGAAGCCATCGAGAAAGTTTGCCCGCGCGAGGTGGTCGATGCCTATGCAAATCTTGAATGCCGAAGAAGATAGAGGAAATGGTCAGCCTACGTCTACAGCCGATGATGGTCGCGGTGGTGCTCTCGATGTGCCGGTGGAAGAGAAACCCATGAGAGGTGAGAGGAGAGAAGATGAGCGAGTGGAGTGAAGGGGGTGAAGAGGGATAGTGGGCGGTGAGGGGATTTTATGTCTCGTGTTCCTGAAGAGTCGCGGCATCCCCCGCCCTTCCCCGTGCATGCAACCCTGTGCCCCGTTTCGTTCATATGAAGATGGCTCCATGGAAACAGCCGGTTCAGCCGTTCCTCCAGGGCCAGGCCCAACACTGCTTTATGTTTCGCGTTGTGCAGGAACGCAGTGCAGCCCGGGCAACCAAACGGGCCAAAAAGGTGTCTTCAGGGCCTGCATAGAGACCTTGCGAGCAACCAAACACGCCCTTAGTGGGTCATGTTGGATCTGTCTTGCTCGACGGAGGGTGCTAGGAGGACACGACATGGCGGTGATTTTTCTTTGAAGACGTTCGTCCGTGTGTTAGTTAGGTTGGTGGTGTTTTGTTGTATTCGAGTTTTCGTCGCTTTGCGCCCGTTGCATCTTTTTCGCCTGGTTTTTCTTTGGAAACTCTCTCTTCTATCATGAATTGTAGAAACTCCCTTCCTCTTTCGAGGTGTTCTACAGAAGATATTTCTAGTCCAACCCTTTGTGTGTACTTTACGACACAAAGCTACATGCATGTAGAGATCTTTTCAGATTTCTTGGAACACATTCTGGCATATTAAGAACTAGAGATAATTAATGGACATTATAGAATTTAAATTTCTCATGAGAATGACATACCACATAGAGAGTAGATAATATTGATATATCAACACTAAGTGGCATTCCTCATGTATACACATTTTAGGAGGGTGAAGTGCACGAAGCATATTACTCCCCCAAAATGGGATAGTCCATTAATCTCTCAACAAGGAGAGCCAACAAGATAAGATATCAAATAAAAGCAATAAGGCTCAACACAAGTAAATGGTGTGCAAACCAACATACACATACTTGATTACTCAAGATAAGTAAGTAGAGAGCACAACACATACAAACACTAGCAAGGTACAAAACCTAACACATGCAAGGGTGCAAGCAACTTTCAATGTATATATGATATAAGCACAAGTTACCGCAGGAACATTGGATAAGAGATAGAAAAATATAATCCAAATGACTTGGCTTGAGAGAATATAATTGATGAAGATCCCTTAATTCTTCATGATGTAGCCAAGTCTCCAATGCCCTCCAACAACACCTATTGATCAAGTTTTAGCTTGTTGGTCCCCAACCAAGTTGGGTCCTAAGAGGTTAGTCACAATAGGCTTGGCAACCCAAATGGTGCTTTTCTTGACACCACTTTGAGCACCAACATATTTGGCAAACACATTGCCAACCTTATCCTTCGAAGAGAATAAACATCATCAATTATAATGGGTTGGATAAGGTACCATTAGTGCATGAAGAAGCAAAGTGGCCCTTCTCACGGCATATGTAGCAACATTGCTTCCTCCTTTCTTCTTAGTTGGAATCTGACTTGAGGAGGTAGCTTGATTCTTCTTGGGAAAGGTCGATCTTAACTTGAGAACTTGAGTTTGAACTTGAGGCCGCTTCCCTTGTTGCTTCTCACTAAGAGGCTTCTTCTTCAAAGGGCAAGATCTAACATGGTGCCCTTCAACTTTGCACTTGAAGCAAACAATCTTGGCCGAATCCTTGACTTGTTCTTGGCCCTTGTTCTTCTTGATAGGCTTGGACTTGTTCTTGTTGTTGGAGTTGAATCCAAGTCCACTCTTGTCATTGGGGCGTCTTTGAACACTCAACACATTGTCAAGTGTGGACCTCCCAACATGACGCTTTTCCAAGTCTTTCTTCAAAGAAGTGACTTGGGCCTTGAGCTCTTTTAATTCCTCTACATGGTTAGTATCAACACAAACACTAGAGGAAGTAGATGCTTCATTGTTAGAGCAACAAGGCAAGGAAGGTAATTCATCACAAGATTTAGCAATAGTATGTGATGTAGAATTACTAGGACTAGCACATGGCAATAAAGCATTGTGAGAGAAGTTGTGCCATTGTCCACATGAGGCTCACAAGATGTTACCTTTGACATAATAGCCTCATGAGCTAACTTTAGCTTAGCATAGGATGCTAGAAGATCCTCATTAGAGCTAGAGAGCTTTTCATGACTTTCTTCCAATTTCCTATACTTGCTAGTTAGCAACTCAAGTTGAGCCCTTAGCTCAACATTCTCCTTCAAAATAGATGCTTCACGAGAAATGGAGTTAGTAGCACAAGCATCATCAATATTAGAAATGGAAGAAGACAACTTGGCAAGCTCATCATTTTTAGATAGTTGAGTTTGGAGTTGATCATGAGACTTGATAAGGAGAGAGTGTTCACTTTCTAAAGCCTTGTGGGCTTTGTCAAGTCTCTCTATGTCCTCAATTAGTCTAGCATTGCCAACACCAAATTCAACTTTTTCCTTTTTAAGCACTTTATATTTAGCAATAGCATGATCTCTTTCCTTAATGATTTTAGCAATAATAAGATCATTTGTTTCATCAAGAGATTCAAGTTTCTCCTCAAGAGACACTCGAAGCTCTTGTTCTTCCTCAAGAGCATTTTTAAGGATGTTTTTCCATAGCATCCTCTCTTTGAATAGTATACATCTCATCAATGATTTCCCTACTCTTAATAGCATAAGCAATGATTTCACATAGAGGAGGGATAGCTTTGCTACCTTTGGGGAGAGCACCAAATACCATCTCACCCTTCTTTGTTAAGGATTCAACATCAAATGTTCTCCATATAAATCCTCACCCTCACCAAGAGATATATGGGATTCGAGGTAGGAGATACCTCGAATCTTAGCCATAAGGCACAAGTGAGAACCGGAGGGTGATGATGGAGAATACTTGAAGCTCCATTGAGATCCATGTCTTGTTCCAACAAATGTTGGGATTCCTCTACATTGTTAGCCACACAAGAAATAGAGGATATGGAAGTATTGTTTTCATGGCAACAAGACAAATGAAGCATATCATCATGAGATTTAGTTAAACAACTATTACATGATATGCAAGGACTATCAACACTAGCATGTAAGACATTTTAAGTCCAAAGATAGAACATTGCAATGAGATAGAGATGAAGTATAGTCAATAGAATATTCACCATCAACAAAGCAATTTCTATCACCACTCACCATATCATTACCTTGTGACAAATCACATGTTGGTGAAGTGGAAAAGTTGTGAACTCGTCACGGCCGGAGGTGGAAGGAGAACAATCATCCTCAAAAATTTGGACACTTCATATTTATCTTGAAGCTTGGTCCATAGCTCATGAGCGTTCCGAAAAGGCATGATTGATGCAAGAACTACATCGCTCAAAACACATATAAGACCATTAGATACTAGAGTATCGAGATAAGAGTTTTCCTCATCCTCTAAGATAATTCTTGGGAATCCTTTGGAGGAGAAAAACCCATATCTACAATTCTCTTAAAATTTGGGTCTATGTCCCTAAGAAGGTTAAGCATGCGAATTTTCCAAACATCATAATTTGTGCCATCGAATATAAGAGTGGGATCGTGCACTAATTCTCTAAACGACATCTTTACTCTCTAGGCGGTAAAGCCCAAAAAGAGAGCCGAGCTCTGATACCAATTGAAAGGACAAGGATGTCGCCTAGAGGGGGGTGAATAGGCGATTAAAACTTTTCCGGTTTAGGCTTGATAATTGCGGAATAAAACTAGGTGTTTAAATTAACAAGCCAACAACCTAAATATACTAGGCTCACCTATGTGCACCAACAACTTATGCTAAGCAAGACAAGCAACAAGTGATAGCAATAGAGAATACTTCAAGCACGAAGGCTATCACAATGTAAAGTGCATAAGTAAAGAGCTCGGGTATAGAAATAACCGAGGCACGTGGAGACGAGGATGTATTCCCGAGTTCCTCCTTTTTAGGGGAGTACGTCTCGTTGGAGAGGTGTGAGCCAACATAATGGCTCAACAGCCACAAAGGTTTCACCTTCTTCTCCGATAAATAGTACCACAAAGATTTGGTTCACCTTCAACTATCAGAAACTTCAAGGCAGAGTCCGAGCCTTTACAACAACAATTCGAGGCACAACCCACAACTGGATTGGGGGATCCCGAACGGCTACAAGTGACCACAAGAGGTCTCAACCACCACAATGGCGTCTAGGGTCCAAAGACCCAAGAGTAATAAGTTCACAAACTTTCACTTCCACGAATCCTCGTGGAGAGCACAAACCGATGCACAAAGCAATGGCAAGAGCACAAGTGCTCAAATCCTTACTCTCAAATCCCACCAAAAGCAACTAATACTTATGGGGGGAGAAGAGAGGAAGAACAAAGAAGAACCCAACAAATGGAACTCCAAGATCTAGATCCACTAGTTTCCCCTCACTTAGAGGAGAGATGGATTGGTTGAAATGTAGATCTAGATCTCCTCTCACTTTCTCTCAAAGATATGCCAGAATCATGGGAGGGATTGAGAGAAAGACAAGCTTTTCCAAGGTCAACAATAGAGGAGAGAGAGGGGAAAAACGTGCTCATGTTGTTGGGAAACATTGGGGAAGAAGGGTCCTTAAATAGGTGCCCGAAAAACTGCCCGTTGGGCCATTTTTCCGCCCCGGGCGGTACTACCGGGCTTGACCCGGTACTACTGGGAAGAGGGTACTACCGGGTCACTACCGGGCCACTACCGGGTTAAAAACCACTCGAATCCAGTACCAAAAGGCGTTTTATGTGGTAGTACCGGGCTTGAGGCGGTACTACTGCCCTTTGTAAAAACTGCAGAAATAACAACACCAAAACGAGCACAACTTTCGCATACGAACTCCGTTTTTTATGTTCTTGGACTCGTTGGAATCACCACAAAGAGCTTTACAAGATCATGAAGAGAAAATCATAGTCCAACAAGGGAGGATAAAACAAAATGTAGAAAGGTAAACCTTCTCTATAAAAGAACAACCGGTAAATTCTCCAACATCAAAACTCAACAAGATATTCATCAAGACTCCGTTTTCTATGATCTTGGGCTTGTTTCAAAGATAATCACAAGCCTTACAAGATCATGCATATACACATCATAGTCCATCATGTGAGGAGGAAACCACAAGGAAAGAGTTTGACTTCTCTAGAAAAGATAAGCCGGTAAAACCTCCAATATAAAAAACGCAACAAGATATGCATATGAAATCTGTTTTTTGATGAACTAGAGCTTGATATGGAGATGAACATAAGCTGTAAATTCTCACATGGATAAAAGCCAAATAAGAACCAAGAAAGATGATATGTAAAGTATGCAAATGTTTGAGCTCTCCACAAAGATGCGATCAAGTTACTCACTTGAGAGCCCCTCTTAATAGTACGCCATCTATCCAATAACCCGGTCTCCCACAAACACCATGAGACCGGTAAAATAGAAACCCTATCAAGATCATACCTTTGCCTTGCGCATTCCACTTGAGCTAGATGATGACGATCTTGACTCTCTCAAGTTGGAACACCTTTCTTGATCGTGCTTGCTAGCACATGCTTGATTAAGATTTCTCCAAATACTCCCCCATACTCCATTATGGGAGAGCCTCGCTTAGCTCTGTCTTCATGTATCCATTGCAAGCTTCAATCAAATAATATCTCCGAGATGGATCATATTGAACTTGCACTTCAACTTCTTCTCTTAATCTTGATACCAACACATGGTGTTCAAGCATTACCAATGGACAAGCCCTATAAGGATAGCTCAATGCAACCATTAGTCCATAGTAGAGATTGTCATTAATTACCAAAACCACACATGAGGGCACATGCACTTTCACTAGGCCCCTTTCCTGGATGACTTGATGAAGTTCTTCATGAGAAAATGGTTTGCACTGAGTCACGTTATCATTGATCCCTATGAGAGTAATTTGTGCCCCATCATGCTTGAACCTCAACTTTTTCTTTTGCCAATTGATCCAAAATCTTCCCAATGACATCTAGCTAATCCATTCCCAAAATTATGCCATAGCCTAGAATAGAGAAAAATTCTAAATGTTGTAACAAATTTGTTGCCCTGACATTGCCATTGGGCATTTGTGACCGTAGTGTCACAAGATGTTTTGCCCCCATCAGCCGTTGTCACAGTAACCTTTGGCACAGTGCTAATGGGTAATGCCAACCCAACAGTAGCTCTGGCTGATAAAACTTCTAGTGCTGCCCAAATCCACTAAAATCAGCACCTGTTTCCCTTGAATTGTCCCCAACAATCGAATTTATTTCTTGTGTGTTGTACAACATCATCAATGACTAGAAGGGGTTGACGCGCTTTGCTGCGCCCGACGATATTATTGCGGTCATCAATACGTGACATACTGGTCTGAGTAAGATTACTTTCTCATACATGATCAGGTACAAATTCATACCCTTTTCGTAAAATATTGTACGTATTGGTCTAGCACCTGCAATATAAACTATATAATAGAAAAGTAAAACCTTTGGATTTGTTAATCATTTAACGAGGCAAGCCCGACAACTGGTGTGTAGAGGCGGAGGAGCCACACAAGGCGGAGCTATTCGAGGTGCAGACGGAGGTAGCTCTGTTGTGTGTCACTCGTGCCCGTGTTGGCAAGGAAGGAGGAGGCACGATTAAAAAGTGGAAAGGAGGAGGGCCGCTCGGGTGGCTCGTTTGCTGAAGCTACAAAAGGGCGTCATTGGTGGTCGCACAGGAGGAGAGTGAGGTCAACACTCGAGGCCGAATCCGTCCCGATCTGTGGTGCCCTTGAGAAGTGGTGGTGAATTCTCGGTCGAACAGGCAGATTTGTGGCGGAGCTGCCGGATTCGAGGCTGAATCGATGGGAGAAGAGCCGGCGGCGGCCACTAGAGGAGAGGCGTGAGGGCAACACAAAATTCCGATTGGCAATTGTCCTGCACGCGTTGGCCTTTCTATTATATAGCAGCGGCCCAAATATTTAGTTTACAACACTTTTTGTTTGACAAAAAACTAGGAAAATTTACATCAAGTACAACTGCTGGAGCAAGACTTTGGTCCCAAATGACCTAACACGGGCGAGAGTATATGGTGGCCACGTGCTGGGGGGGAGCGACAGCCGGCATCCCTCGATGCCGAATCCCTCCCGATCTGTGGTGCGCCTGTACAGTGGTGGTGGATTGCAGCCGAATTGGTCAGAGTTGTGGCGGAACTACCGGATTCGAGGCCACATCGATGTGAAAAGAGGCGACAGTGGTCACCGTTGAAGAGTTGTGAGGGCGACATGAAACTTTCGATGGGCAGTTTTGCGTGCGCGTTTTGCTTTTTGCTATATAGCATCAGCCAAAGTGTTTTATATCTGCAACACTTGGTGTGTTTTTATTTAACAAAAAATGACAAAATTTACATTAAGCGAGATTTTGGCTTCAAATGACTTAAAAACAGTTATGACCTAAAATAGGGCAGCTATTGAAAATGCTCTAAAAAAGGGGAAACATTACGGAAAAGGAATTTGTACCCTGGGCTACTTGTATCCCTATATTTTAATTTTTTTCAAAATAGTATTTTGAAGTTTCAAAAAATTATAAAAATAAATCTGGATGTAGCTTATACCTTATCCTACAATTGTGCAAATTTTCAATCCAAAATTCTTAATATTTTTGGTTATGTAAAAAAGACAAATTCTGACAGAATTTGGAGGTGCCCTGTTCACACACCTGATCTATATTTTTGTCTTTTTGTGTAGCGTAGAATACAACATATTTCGGATTAAGATTTTGCGTCCTTATATGATATATCCGTGGCTATATGCGCATATTTTTCAGATTTTTTTCGAGGCTTTAAAATTTATATTTCTAATCTTCGAAATGAAGGGCTACATTTAGCCCGGTCACTGCACTCGGAAACACCGTAGTTTTATATGCAGTAGATAGAAAATATGTTTTGTATACAAATAATATTAATTTTTACCTTTATCTAAACCATGTAAGGCTGACATGTGGAGCAATAAGAGAGATCTATTTTTAGGGAGCTTAGTACTTTGAAAGGGAAATAATATTATTTAACTTTTATCTAAACCAATGAAAGGTTGACACGTGGATCAAAAAAATGGAAAAACCATAATTTTATATGCAGTAGATAGAAAATAAGTTTTGTATACAAATAATATTATTATTTTTACCTTTATCTAAACCATAGAAGGCTGACATGTGGAGCAATAAGAGAGATCTATTTTAGGGAGCTTAGTACTTTGAAGAGAAATAATATTATTTTAACTTTTGTCTAAACCAATAAAAGGTTGACGTGTTGAGCAACAAGGAAGTTCTTTTAAGGATTGGATCAAAGTTGGATTAAGATGCTGCGCTTGTGTGGCATCAGCGACGTTTGTTTGGTTCCATGCAGAACTATGGCCCCCGGTCAAACGTTGAACTCTCCATCGCCCTCCGTGCCTTGCGCGCGCCTTCCTCCTCTCCCCGGTCATGGCCTTCTTCAGTGCGAAAGTAGTGCCCACCCATCTTCTCGAATCTCATGTCTCAACGCAGAAACAGGAATCTGCAGCTCTGCTCCTCCATGGTGGCATGTACAGACCCTGTAGCCTGAATCGGTCGCCGTCTATATATGAGAGATCGGATGACTGGACCAAAGGTAGCTGAGTTTCACACTAGAAGAAAAGAAAAACCAAATGTAGCCTCTTTTTTTTTCTTGTCCCTGAGCTTTAGAAATGGCAGAACTGACGTAGCTACTGATGACGTGCGGATGCCTACCGTTTTTTCTTGTCCCTGAGCTTTCGCGCCGTTGTTCCAGAGGCATGTGCAGACAGCGGCAGCGTAGAAAGACTGGATCAATTCTTCTTCTAATAATGCATAGGCATATTTACCGTCAAAACGTAGAAAGACTGCAAACTTGTGCTATGGAGTTTTTATCTTGGCAGTAGAAGTTTCAGCATCAGCATGCATAGCCGCCTCTGAAAAGACTAATTAAACTGAATGCAATTGTCAACTAGCTAGTAGTTCAGAAAAAGCAAGGTTTGCTAAACACTTTGGAGCAAAGCAAAGGAACGCGTGTTGCTACATGCACACGGGTCTTGTGGTGCTGGTTCGGGCGCCGTCATGTATGATCGGATGAGGAACGCGTGTTGCTACATGCACGCGGGTCTTGTGGTGTTGGTTCGGGCGCCGTCATGTATGATCGGATGACTGGACCAAATGTAGCTAAGTATCAGGAACAATTAGCTTCGTTTCTTGACGCTACCAAATGTAGCCTCTCTTTTTTTCTTGTCCCTGAGCTTTAGAAATGGCAGAACTGACGTAGCTACTGATGACGTGCGGATGCCTACCGTTTTTTCTTGTCCTGAGCTTTCGCGCCATTGTTCCAGAGGCATGTGCAGACAGCGGCAGCTTAGAAAGACTGCAAACTTGTGCTATGGAGTTTTATCTTGGCAGTAGAAGTTTCAGCATCAGCATGCATAGCCGCCTCTGAGAAGACTAATTAAACTGAATGCAATTGTCAACTACAGTAGTAGTTCAGAAAAAGCAAGGTTTGCTAAACACTTTGGAGCAAAGCAAAGGAACGCGTGTTGCTACATGCACACGGGTCTTGTGGTGCTGGTTCGGGCGCCGTCATGTAAGATCGGATGACTGGACCAAATGTAGCTAAGTATCTGCAGGAACAATTAGCTTCGTTTCTTGACGCTACCAAATGTAGCTTCTGACCGAGTTTTAATGCGACGGATTGTCAACTAAAGAAAAAGAAGGCGTACGGACAGGAGAAGGGGAGTTCGTTCTCCTGGCCTTCTGCGAAGCCTGCAGACACGACCGTTTGGCTGACGGAGGTGCCTCTATTGGCTGGCGGCGGCCAGTCCTGCGTCAGCGAACCACATCAGATATTGCAAAACTGACGTAGCTACCAGTCTTAAATTAAACTGACGTAGCTACTCATGAGAGATGACTATCCGATTTTCTGACCAACTAGCAAGTCTGAGTATTTACCAATCTCTAGAAATACTAAAACCAATATAATAGCATGTTAGACTGGTACCTTGGTTTGCTACTGGAGCCATGGTTAACAACGAGATAAACTTTGTTTAGTCACTTGAGAGCATAAGCAAACTGGCCACTTGAAATAACTCAAAAAATGGATAGGCATGTAAAGATCCTTTGGAACTTTATGCTAGTAGTACGTCAGGAAAGCATCACGCCCGGACTACATGAGGCGTCATGTTGAGCTAATACCGTTTGGTTCTCTGAAAAATTACTCTGTTATACTGGGAGACAGCAAACGAAGAGTTTATAAGTCTACCAGTTGTGCAATAACAACTCAGTGACAGCTCAGACCGGTGCAGGTAGGTTTAATCAAACTGATCCACTTACGGCATTACAGTACCCTTGAACACGTAGAGACAGAGACATGCCCTCTTTAATTAACACAGTAGGGGGCTCTCTAGACTCTGGAATATGAAGTACAGTATGGATTTTTTTGTCTTCTCAAGGAACTTGCACACTAGCAACCAATTGACACTGACGTATAGCCTGATGGTTCACTGTCAACAGGGAGGACATTTTCCACTGTGGGGTACCTTGGGTGTATTAGAATATTCAGCAGCTTTTGCATTGAACTAACAATTTATCCTATTTTCCACTGTGAGGCTGAGTAAACTTTATCATATTTAGCAGATTGTTCCTGATGAACTAACAATTGTATATGGGGAGTCACTCCTATTTTATGCCCGGAAGATAGCAAATGAACAATTTATATGTCTATCAACCGTGTAATAACAATTGAGCGACAGCTCAGACTTGCGTAGGTTGGTTTAACTGGTCAACACATGCCATTACCTTGACTACCTCCAGACAGGTGCTCTTTAACTAAAAGCAAGAGGCCCTCTACGTACGGATTAATCTTTTCTCAAGGGACTTCCACACTAACCGAATAACCAATTGACACTAATGAATGATTGATGACGGTTCGACATCAACGGGAGGGGATTTTTCCAGTATAGGACTGAGTTCGTTGCAAGCATGTGTCTTCAGTTTTTGGTAGGATAAGCACTAACTTTCCGTGTAAACTGAACTATTTTACTGGAATATAATCACTAACTAAATGTTCAACTAACATTATACACTCTGACGACTTGCCATCGAGCGATATCGCATCTCCATTCATCTAAAACAAACACTTCTTCAGTACAGACCGTTTGCATTTTTAAGTTATCGAGCAAGGAAGAGACCAGTGCAGGACGAGACCAATCAAAGAAGTATTCCACCTTGAGTCCAGCTTATGTTTCTGGGAAATTCTGCTAGGAACGACAACAACTGGGAACCAATTCATCAAGCAGATCATACTTAATTTAGCAGTTTATGTAACAATGAGGTACTTACTCAACAAGTGTCTAAATCGACCTCGTGCTGAGGAGGTGTTTCAGTCATATGGCACTTTTGGCTTTCTAATCATAGAGTAAAATAATATCCATTAATCCGATCACCATGGGGTACTGCAGGTAAAACCACAGTAACGATATCAGACACCTATTTATTGAGAAAGTAAAAAGAAAAAAAAAAGTCTACCTAGAAAAGTTCACAGAGCAATAAAATGGAAGAGGTACAGGCACTGAGTGTGTGCTAATAACATCAACTGGATGCTCTTTTTAGACTGGCTGTTGGATCGGTAGTAAACACCAGAGGAAGAACACATAGAAGGATATGGATGTTCCTTGTCACAACCGTATCAGTATTCAGGAATAGATATGACAAAAATGCAACTCGTGGTTATTTGTTTCGAGAATGGCAATAAGGGGTTAAAATATGTTTTCTTCTTCTAATAACTGGGGTTATGAAATGTTTGTGGACCTGTTTAAGTTTTTCAGTTGAAATGTCTACAACATGTACTTCCAAGCAGTCGTCATTTTACCACTTGGTTTGATAAAATTGGGCTTTGTAGACTTGCTGAATCATACAAAAGAACAGGGACAGGCTTGCTACTTCGTTATTCTACTCCGTTTCAATATAAGACGTTTTAGATATCCAACATGTTGTCTAGATGCATACTTAAATGAGTGTACATACACACTAAAATATGTCTACATACATCTACATATATGTGAACGTGGAAAAATATTAAAACATCTTATACTTAGGAACGGAGGGAGTAGTAACCAGTGGATAGTGTGACAATCCACTGATGTAAGTGCAACGTATGTGAATTACCTAAGGATGTATGTCCCAACCGCTTTTATCGAGTGCATTACCTAAGGATGCCCGTTTTACGGAAACTGTAACCATCAACGACTCTTGTCCAGCAAAAAACCTGCTGCATTGTATTTCACCTAGTGTTACATAGAGAATCCAAGTAATGAGCAAAAAGTTGGGTCCACTGACCATTAGAAAGGACATGCCGATTTCATAACATTTATGTCACTTCGTACTTAGATGTGCCAAAGAGTAGGTCAAATCAACCCACAAGGCACAAGTCAATGGCCAACATCGACATCAAATAGTACAAAACTAGTACAAACAATAATATATCATAGAAAGCATGCTATTATTCCTGTGCAAGCATCTACAATATTAGTGCACTTCGTAGTAGTATAGCATAATAGGTGTCGGCACGGGCAAACCTCAACTTTCCTATGCTAGCCGAAGAAACTGAGAAAGCGAGGCCAGCCATGTCAAACAACACATCGATTCAACAGGGAGGGCTTAAACCTGATGTTCCCATATGCATGCCTCTAGTGGAAATATCTCTCAATTATAAGGGTCCTCGTAAAGGCGATCCCCGGGTAGGCAATTCGATGAACACCGGGCGTCAACTAGTAGTCAGCCATGCGAGGTCCCCCTCAGTCATTGATGCAACTAAAGTACAGTATCTTTCTACCCATTGTCTTAACCGTAAAGTAACAGATGACTAGAGGGTCAGGTGGCTAGTAGCACTGGAGTAGCTCGCTAGCCCCAGCAACCCGGGTTTGAGTCTCGAGCCCGCGGTTGTTTCTCGCAGCTCACTCCTTCTATAAAAATATGTCTTGGGTGCTAGAACCCATAGGTCTCGGTTTTTTTTAACCGTAAAGTAGAAGGTATTATCACCATCTAAAAGCATTTCTCATAATCCAGATATATCTTATTTAAATTAGCTAGCAGTCGCACCACAGCGTCATCTCTAGTGGCTGGGTGATAAGAGCATCTCCAAGCGAGGCCCCCAAACAGCCCCCAAAGCGGTTTAATTCTGTCCGAGCGTGACCGGACGCGTCCGCACACCCCAAACCCTCCGCACATATAGAGTGAGTTTGGGTGCGTCGGGCGCGTCCACTGTGGACCATTTTTTCCCTTTCTTTTGTCCTTTAATTATTCTCTCTCCTCCACCAATCACATGCAAGGTCCCACAATTTGAGGTGACATTTGGGGGGCCATAGTTGTAGGTGGTCATTTTTTAGGGTGGTCCGCGGACAACCGTCCGGACGTTTAGGGGATGAACTTGAGGGCCTCCACAATTTGAGGTGACATTTGGGGGCCATAGTTGTAGGTGGTCCGCGGACAACCGTCCGGACGTTTAGGGGATGAATTTGAGGGCCTCGCTTGGAGATTCTCTAATAAACCAGAAAAAATGCAACTTCTGGAGTAGACCATGGCACAATCATTATAACATAATAGCATAATGAAGGATGTATTTTGACATGTCGACAGAACTAATTTACAAGTGAAAAATCACGCATCTATTGATGCACACAAAGAAAGAACTTATGTATATATCTCATTATCCATCATCAAAATTGAATGAATCCAGATACATACATTATCTCTACAATACAAAAACTAGTTGGACAACTTCTTGATCGCAGGGAACTTATATATCATGTTCTGCATAAATGACGACTACAATGGAAGAACAGAAATAAGACAACAATTGCTAGTATACAACACTTGCCCCTTGACTTTTTGCTGCCACAGCCAAGAAGCTTGAAGATCGCTAGATTTTGCAAATACGGTGTCTACTCCACTTCCTATTGGTCTGGCAATAATTGCTACTAGTATACAACACTTCTCCCTTGGTACCTTTTATGCCAAAACCAAGAAGCTTGAACATCACCACACTTTGCAAATGATGTGTCTTATTCCTATACCTGATTTAGTCGAAGTAAGTTCTAGTAAGTAGTAACAGCAAAACCAGGGCTAGAACCAAAGAGGAAGCGGGCCTAGTAGCGGCCCTGACCTGGTGGTCTCCTGTTTGAATTCCTATCTGAGGTGCCATAGCGGTTTTGTGACTGCTGTGGTCGTGAATTAGGCCTTGCAGGAGGCGCCCCACCTCCAGAATAGGAACTATGAGGTTGTTGCTGATGCCACTGCTGAGCCGCTGCATATGGTGCAGGCTGGTAGGCCCCACTATACCCCCCAGTGTGCGATGGGGGTTGCCCATATCGCCCATAACCCGATGAAGGAGGAGCAGGGTGTGATGAATATGCATGGCTACTATTCTGGTGGTGTCCTCTCGAATCGTTGTGGCTATCTCTTGCATATGGTTGATGTCTTCCACGATTATCTCTTGTATACTGATGACCTGATGGCAATGCATAGGCCGGTCCCTGACCACTAGGTATATCACTAGGAACATGCCAACCAGGACGTCCAGAAGGCTGCTCCATCCTTGGTGGCATTCCATTTGGATAATGCATACCATTCATTATGGTTTGATATGGCCTAGCCGGAGCGTACCGCCCGCCACCGCGAACGTTCAAACTGTTCTCAACTAGTCGGTGGGCAGCCTGTCCAAGTTGGCGGCCATGCATCGCTCCTGCAGGGTTTTGCCTGAACCATTTCACAAGTAGGTTAGGATCTGCAATGTGGAAGCAAGGATTCACAAAATAAGGCAAAGAGCTCATACACTACCTGCTGCTGTTATCAGTATGCCTCCTGTTGTTATTATCAAAAGGCCTCCTGCCACTGTCCTCATGCCACAGAACAGGTGGTGGCTTCAGATCACTAGCTTCAACAATCTTCAGAGTAGATTAAACAATATAAGACTGTTAACCATTAGCACGTCCCAGGTGGAATTATATACTAATGTCGCTGTTGCACCAAAATCATACTGTACCTTCTTGGGTATGATAACACCAACAGGTGGGCGTGCTATGTGCTTCTGAGGATCCGGAAGCTTATAAATTGAACATCTAATGAAGGCAAATGTCATAATCTTGAACTGAAGTACCAATATATTATACTGTATAAATAATACAGAAAAGAATGAACTTACATCACTTGATTGTAAAAGAATGAACTTACATCACTTGATTGTCCATAATATCCTCCAGTCCAGCCACAGGTGATCTGAAGACAGGCGGGCTTGGATCCCCACCACAAAGTGAGATGTAACCATTCATTCCTCCGCTGCACAAAATATACAAGAGGCGCTTTTTTTTATAGTAGTATATTATAAGATGGCAGTCTACTCATGTTCACTTTACTGAAAGGCCCCAACAAACAGCCTGTTCAGAATAGAATCTAGAAGGCCAATCAGTGCACTACTACGCTTGAGCAAAAACAAAAAAAACAAAAAGATTCTGCAGACAATCAAGAATTATGGTAGGGTTAGCTACCTGCCTACCTGGCAGAAGGATCGAGCTGTTCTTTAATTTCATTTCGCTCATTATCAGATAGATGGCCGAATTTGCTGCTGAGGGAGTAGATATAAGGCGAAATTGGATGGGAGCCATTCACGAAAAGCATATTGTACATGGTACTGTTTCGCCTTGCTTCCTCAGGCTACACAAAAGATGAGGAAAATGATGATGAACTTGATACAAGGTTTCCTATTATATATGACAAACATAGTACACCCATGAGAAACTGTTTCATACCGTCAAAGTATGCTCGACATTTTTTATCTCAGACAGCAACCTAGCTTCATCGATAAAGGGCAGTTTCGCTATGCCCTGCACACAGTATGGAATTTATTTAAACATGGCTGACATATGATATACAAATTATGCTCACTGAAATCAACGTACCTGCCAAGAAAACCTCTTTCCATTCATATCTACTTCAAAATCTGCAGAGTACACAGGTGAAGACAGATTATAATTGGATTAAGGTTGTAGGAGAATGTGATAAATCCATGATCGCAAAATCAGCATACCGATCGGATAAAAATCGATTATAGGTGAACTTGGATCAGACATCAATTGCCGATACTGTAGAGGGAGTGCATGCGAGCTGAAAAGTAGTGAAACAACCCATCAATAATACACCCCATAAAGGAACTATAAGATTGAAGAAAGGAAACATATATTCACCTCGCTGCTGGGAACACTCCCATAAGCTGATCGAAAGGTTTGAATGGTGACCCAAGTTCGAAAGTTATATTAAGCTGGCCTAAACCTTTTAAATCCGAAGCAAAAGGCGCATAGTGGTAGGGGTAAAACCTACATATGGTAAGGAGAAATTAGAAAGAAACGAGTATTGGGGGAATGGATAGAGAATGATATAAGAATCACCAATAATTGTGCTACAAATAAAACTATAGTTATATTTGGCCATTACGACAAGCTTACCATTGCCATGAGCAGACACCTTCATAATAGTAGTGCATTACCCAACACAAACCTTCAGTATATTTGAGAACCTAAAGGAGCATATAGGACGTCATAAAAGAAGATCATACACAATTATAGGAGAAATATTTTTCCAAACAATGACCATGTGACATTTGCTATGAAAGTTGGCACGAATAAAGTAATAATGGCAAGAGTCTCTGGTGTCATTAATGAATCATGAATGTGGTAAATTAATAGGCACTTCCACAATACTTACAACATCTCTGCGTATTTCTTCAATTTGCTCAGGTGTTCTTGTCCCAAATTTTTCTTCGTAGTACCTTTCCCTCCATCCAGGTTCTCCGAGCTTTATCTGAATATTAACAAATAAGGTTATCACTTAAGTTTTTTAAGCAGTAAACACTATACAAAAATTAGAGCTTCATGAGGTCCAAAAATAGAAGTATATTTACAATTCATGTAGTCTCAAATATCTTCGGTTAACTTAGTGTTGCATGCAACACACCAAAATTTCCAAAGAACAGGGATGGGGCACTTTCCAAAAATATCTTTGATTTTGTCCTCTCTCGAAGAGAAGATAGACGCGCTTGCCTTGATTGTAAGACGATACCTGGAGAGAGTGTTGTCCATCAACATAAGCTGGTGGTGGCTGACTTCCGTTTTTTGATTCGTGTCCAGCGGGATAAGCGCCCAAAAGTTGCTAGAACAAAGTGGTGGAAATTAAAGGGAGAGGCAGCTCAAGCTTTTAAGGAGAGGGTTTTTAAGGAGGGCCCTTGGGAGGAAGGAGGCGATGCAAACAGTATGTGGATGAGGATGGCGACTTGCATTCAGAAGATTGCATCAGAGGAGTTTGGGGTGACCAGGGGAAGTAGAAGGGATGCTAAGGATACCTGGTGGTGGAACGTTGAGGTCCAGAAGGCTATTAAGGAGAAGAAGGACTGTTTCAGACGCCTATACCTGGACAGGAGCGCAACCAACATGGAGATATACAAGAGGGCAAAGAAGGCCGCAAAGCGAGCGGTGAGCGAGGCAAGGGGTCAGGCGTATGAGGACCTCTACCAGCGTCTAAACACGAAGGAAGGCGAAAGAGACATCTATAAGATGGCGAAGACGAGAGAAAGGAAGACGAGGGATGTCAACCAAGTAAAATGCATAAAGGACGGAGCGGATCAACTCCTCTTGAAGGACGAAGAGATCAAGCGTAGATGGCGAGAGTACTTCGACGACCTGTTCAATGGAGAGAATGAGAGCTCTACCATTGAGCTAGACGATTCCTCCGATGATACCAGCCGACGCTTTGTGCGGCGTATCCAGGAGGCTGAGGTTAGGGAGACTTTGAAGAGGATGAAAGGAGGCAAGGCAATGGGCCCTGATGGTATCCCCATCGAGGTGTGGAGAGGCCTTGGAGACATAGCGATAGTATGGCTAACTAAACTTTTCAACCTCATTTTTTGGTCAAACAAGATGCCCGAAGAATGGAGGCGGAGTACATTAGTGCCAATCTTCAAGAACAAGGGGGATGTTCAAAGTTGCACTAATTACCGTGGAATCAAGTTGATGAGCCATACAATGAAGCTATGGGAGAGAGTCATTGAGCACCGTTTAAGAAGATTGACAAGCGTGACCAAAAATCAATTTGGTTTCATGCCTGGGAGGTCTACCATGGAAGCCATCTTCTTGGTACGACAACTTATGGAGAGATACAGGGAGAAGAAGAAGGATCTTCATATGGTGTTCATTGACTTGGAGAAGGCGTATGATAAGATACCACGGAATGTCATGTGGTGGGCCTTGGAGAAACACAAAGTCCCAACAAAGTACATTACCCTCATTAAGGATATGTATGATAATGTTGTGACAAGTGTTCGAACAAGTGATGGCGACACCGATGACTTTCCAATTAAAATAGGACTGCACCAGGGGTCAGCTTTGAGCCCTTATCTCTTTACTTTGGTGATGGATGAGGTCACAGGGGATATACAAGGAGATATCCCATGGTGTATGCTCTTTGCGGATGATGTGGTGCTAATTGACGATAGTCGGGCGGGGGTTAATAGAAAGTTAGAGCTGTGGAGGCGGACTCTAGAATCGAAAGGTTTTAGGCTTAGTAGAACCAAAACTGAGTACATGAGGTGCAGTTTCAGTACTACTAGGCACGAGGAGGAAGAGGTTAGACTTGATGGACAGGTGGTACCTGAGAAAGACACCTTCCGATATTTGGGGTCTATGCTCCAGAAGGATGGTGATATCGATGAAGATGTGAGTCATCGAATCAAAGCTGGTTGGATGAAGTGGCGCCAAGCTTCTGGCGTCCTCTGTGATAGAAAAGTGCCACAAAAGCTAAAAGGCAAGTTCTATAGGACGGCGATTCGACCTGCGATGTTGTATGGGGCAGAATGTTGGCCGACCAAGAGACGACATATCCAACAGTTAGGTGTAGCGGAGATGCGCATGTTGAGATGGATATGTGGCCACACAAGAAAGGACCGGGTTAGGAATGATGATATACGTGAGAGAGTTGGGGTAGCACCAATTGAAGAGAAGGTTGTCCAACACCGTCTAAGATGGTTTAGTCATATAGAACGTAGGCCTCCGGAAGCGCCTTTGCATACCGGACGGATAAAGCGGGATGAGAATGTTAAGAGGGGTCGTGGTAGGCCAAACTTGACATGGGAGGAGTCTGTTAAGAGAGATCTGAAGGATTGGAATATCACCAAAGAACTAGCCATGGATAGGGCTGCGTGGAAGTTAGCTATCCATGTGCCAGAACCATGACCTGGTTTCGAGATCTTATGGGTTTCAACTCTAGCCTACCCAACTTGTTTGGGAAAAAAGGCTTTGTTGTTGTTGTTTTTGTTAGGGATGGGGCACTATCCCCCGTCAGGGCCTAATCCCTGAGCGCTTATATTTAAGATCCGAAATATAAAAGTGTGCTTTCATTAAACCTATAGTATCAAATATCTTCAATAACTCAGTGTCACATGAAGCGGTTAGTAAAGGTCTAAAAAGACCAAGGATAGCGCAGTCACCCTGATCTATCCGCCTACAGGACTTGCAGCAGCCTATTAATTCTTTTAAAAGGATGACTTACCTGCCCCTAAAGCAACTAATGTATTAAATCATATAATCATACCTTAAAACGAATGCGATTCAATTCATGGCTAGTATAAAAAGCGGGACCTAATGAGGTCTGAGTATTTTTCCGGATTCAATTCATGGTTAGTATAAAAAGCGGGACCTAATGAGGTCTGAGTATTTTTCCGGCCCTAAAACGACGAACCAAACGGGGCCTAAGTAATATTATAAGTTTATAACTGATATAAATCATTACCCTACCAGGAATGTAATTTAATCTTATCTTATCTCCCCGGAAAGGAGTCTTAACACCGAAAGGTGACGGCATACAATGATCAGTGTTACCATATGATAATATGCCAGATAATTGTTGAACTTACAACCACAAAGAACCAATAGAGCAGCAGCACAAGATTTGCACATATATAACCAAAGATAGGAGATATACCTTGTCCTCCTCTGCATTTTCAGAATTAAAAAGATCTGATTTCTCACGGAGTGCATCTTTAAGCATTGACTTAAGTTCATCTTTGTTCTCACATTCCTGTGGAAGTTGCAGCAAGATTCAGATAAAACCATAAATATATCTTTGAACAAATACAATATCTTCGTAAACAAGATCAAGTGAAGTACCTGTGCTTCAAGGCCAATTTCAGCTTCAACAACAGCAGCAGAAAGGCTGGAACCTGACGTTGACACATGTGCTTTCTTAGCTCGACTGCCCTTTTCTGTACTATCTTTACGAGATCCATTCTGTTCGTAGGGTGCATCCACAGACCCAGAGGCAAGGCGAGACCCTTGGAAACGTGCAACAGGTACAATAAGATCATTCCTGACATGGGGATCCAGATCGTCACCTCGCTTTGCTTGGGCCTTATCACGTTTTACTCTTTCCGCTTGACGCTATACAAGACAACATCGGTGCAAATGTTAATTTGAAACACACACTACTAGTTTCTATCAATTTTAACAATTGACCATCGAATGTACAGAAGTAGGTCACATATCATTTGCATGCAAGAGTCACATATACTGTATAGTTCCAAGAACTTTACACGGCTCAAGAAAATTGTGTTGCACTAAATGAAAACTCCATGACACAAATTCAATTCCAATGCTAAATATGATAGAAGACCATTGAATGTAAAGTTTTTTTCTTATCTGTAAAAATTCATAGACTATAATATTCACCATGCATGAAGAGCATCTAATAACATTCCAGCTTAAACCAAAAATAAACACTAAACTACAGAAGCAGATATCGAACTATATATCGAGCTAATAGATACAGAAGTATACGAGGAACAAAATTATATAGAAAGAGGGAGATTAGTTGCCACTTGCCAACATGAGAAAACACGCAAGATTATCCATATTGGCATATTGCTCTTCACAATATACACGCCAGTTATAATTAAAATTAAGAGCAAAATCAAGCTAGCCATCATTGCTTACCCTGTGAATATGTGCTCTTTTCTGAAATATTCTATCCTCGTACGAACCAACTGCTTGAATGAAGTGTTCAACTCTACTCAGATCCGGCTGCAACAATGAAGAAAGAACATGTTATTCCTGAAATAACTGTATGGGTCGTTTGAAATCAAGTAGATACTTGACAAAGAAGCCACATGGATCAGCTCCTGCACAAATGAAATTTAAATACCGTGCATGCATCAGTTAAATAGCCACCCATTGAAGGAAATTCCTTCTTGTATACAGCCATTAGCAAATTAATAGCTCCCTGCAGACAAATAAGGAAGTTAACACTGTGTAACAACAATTTAAGAGAGTGAACTACAAGCAGAAAATGAAAACATGTTGAACTTTCAAACAATAAAACAGAGTGCCACTCTACTACATATCTTGTTTGCTACAAAATAGAAACAAACCTCACGAATCTCTAGTGTTGGCATGTGCGGAAGAAAATCATTGCCAACAAAAAAGCACATGAAGATGAAATCATCAATGATACGTTCAAGATCAATCTCGAAAGGTGGATTTGACATTTTGAACTCATAACTTATGTATTCCCGTAGGGTCCATATATTCAAGAACTGTGAAGAAACAAAAGTGAGGTAAGTCCATTGAATAAACCCATCATATACTATGTTGCAACAAAAGAAATTTATCGTCATTACCTGGTAAGGTTTCTTCGGTATAATTTCATCACCTTTCTCGTCAAACTCCCCAGCTTTCCGTTTTGCCTTTCCTTCACACTTTGCCGCTAGATGTCCAACTTGGCCACACAAGAAGCATTTATCCTGCTGCCCAGGTGTAAAAACCACCTGCAAACACAGAGTGTATGCAAATAAGCTTTCAAGGCATAATGTCAAACAAAATGTTCAAGAAAAAAGAATGCTCTGAAAGAAAGGTACAACTTATAAATTTCGAAATGTACAAAAAATAGGTAATTTAGACAACAGGAAAATATAACAAAACAGTTTGCTTTTTCTTAGCATAAGGCAATGATATGCATGTATAGAGAGAAGCGTAAATTTTCGGCATTTTGAGAAGAAGAGAGAACCTCTCTCAGTATGGAAAAGTGCACTTCATGTGTTGCTAAAGCTAGCATGATAAGATCTGCATCCTGCATTTAATTGAGAATAATCTATACATTAGCGAGACAACTAACAGATAAAATATTGTACAACAAGAAACAAAAGATTTCTCATAAAGAGAACTTACCAGGCCGTACAGGCAATGTCTGGTATTCGGGTTAAACCCAGGGAGATTCCTTTGGCCGCGAATATAGGACATAACTTTGTGTTCCCCTTCACCAGGAACATTGGCATCAGAAAGAATAACCTTCGGAAGATTTTAATCAGAACATATATTGATTATACATACTTTTCCACAATCTATCACGTTTCTGAACCATAAGGAGATATGCCTAAAACATGCTATCAAAAGGTAATGCCCAGTAGCAAGTCAAATTATCAAAAAGGCCATGCTTACTTTAATCTGTTTCCATCCAGGATCATAATTCAATCTGAGATGGATGTAGTACTGCAACGCAACTGATAGAACAGCCATAAACTCTGTTCCTGGAGTAATAACATTAGAGTCACAGGTTTGTGACTGCAGTTTTGCAGGAAGTTTTCTGCCTTCCCTCTCAAACTCTTCACGCAACTTTTCTTCTTCAGAAGCCTGGAGATAGGAGAACAGTGACCGGTGAGTGCAATCATAGATGGTTGCAATACAAACAACAATAGACACAACTGTACAGTTATACACTGAATATAAGAAGATAATTCCACTATAATACTAACCGCATCAGCTGCATCTTTTGCAGCTCTGAATCGTCTAGAGCGCTGCTGGTTCATCTTAGCACGAGGAGCCACGCCATCTGTAGACCATTGTAATATAATACAAAATGTAGAAAAAGTATTTATCATAAGTCCATGACAGAGAAGCGTAAAAGTAAAGGAATTATGTCGTCATTTTTCAGCCAAGGGCCTAATCATTTGAAAGGAAGACTACGACTATCATGAGAGTGTATACATCAGGACGAACTTCTCCCCCTCCTTCCAAAAAAAATATAAAGCATGCCAAAGTTTTACAAGTTCAGACAAAAAATATCAATATCTATAACAGCAAACAAATAGCTACAAAAACATGATTTTCATGGCGTGTCTATTAATATTAATTTGTTATGGTCTAGATGTTATTTTTTCTAAAAACTTGGTTGACTTAAAACATTTTACTTTGGATTATATTTTGGTGGGGACGGAGTATCATGTGAGCATATACATAGTTGCATCATAATAAGATAAGATGTTCTTCATGACAGTACCTAACAATAAACAGAAATAAGTATACTGAGCAATCTTAATCTACGAAGCACTGATACGTCAAAACCCAACGTGTCGCCGTCCCGTACGTCTCCGATACTCCGATACGTCCGATACGGCTCCGATACTCGTATCGCTCCCGTGTCCCCTTTTCCCGATTAAAAAAGAAAGAAAAAATGGCGATACGCGGCAGGGACGGCGGTGATACGACGGTGACATGGGAAGAGCCCAGTCGAGCGACTCGAGCCCACGCGGAGTACTAACCCTAAATACAGCGCACTCTCTCTCGATTCGTTCCATCGGCAGCTGGCAGGAAAGTCGCAGCCGCCGCTGCCTGGGTCGCACGCGACGCCGCCTGGCATCTTGCCGTCGCCGCCCGGAATCGCGCCGTCGCCACCCGGAATTGTGCCGCCACCGCACGTATTCCCCTCGCCTCTGCCTGGACTCGCCCCTCTCTGCCGCCTGGAGTCACCTCCGCTGCCGCCTGGAGTCACCTCCGCCGCCCGTCGCCAGCAGGCAGCAGCAAAGGTAACTGCTTCCAATCTTGCGTGGTCCATGCTTGGCTGCTTGCTTGCTGATCTGCTGGGCACGCATGCTTGCTCTCATACTGCAGCGTGCTCCCTGCTAGGTTGGGCGATGCATGCTGATGCTTTGAATCTTTGATTGCCGGGGCTGGCAGGTGCGATTCCGGCATGGGGTCTGCAGGCAACCATTCTTTGTGGATTGTGGAAATTGATGATCTTTTAGTTAGTAGAGGGCTTGAAAAGACTAACAAATGGGGCAGTATTTTGATCCCATCTCACCGCATTCAATTATTTACATGGCATTTATTATTTTTATGTATATACTCGCCGTATCGCCGTATTGCTGTTTTCTGAAATTGCCGTATCCCGTATCGCCGTACCCGTATCGCCGTATCTGTCTAGCCGTATCGGTGCTTCGTAGATCTTAATTTCTACCAGTAATCCATATATATGTATGACCATATGAACCCTATCAGTTCAAGCAACATTAGAACAGGCAAATATAAGAACAACAAGAGAATTCTCTCCATAACAGAGACAGACCGAAGGCATACCAATGGCCATGTACAAAAGCTTCCGAGGGCGAACCATGACAAAGAGCCGATCTATGTAATCAAACATGCACTGGAAAACCTCGGCAAACGTTGTTGGTGAGGGCTGTGGCAAGAAAATACAATAGCACGGAGATTATTAGAGTCAACGCAGGAGTTAGTAGCAATTGAGCAATAAGCTTTCTTATTAACAGGAAATAAAATGCTTCTGGTAAGACTGTTGATAAAGTAGGAGTGCAGAGTCTGCAATCTGCAAGGCCTCCTAACTAAAATAAACTTGACTGTTCTTGGCAGACTCGCTTGTCCAGAAATTAATTTGCAATGTGGTTTGACAGAGAACAGGAAGACTCGATTTCGATAATAGAACTGCAGCATCAAGTTTGAGTAGTTGAGCTGCAACATCCTCCGGGAATCTCAAGATGGTTTGGGACAATTCCGAAACTCAATTTTAATTACAACATTCGTTCTCCAACAATTAATAAATCCAGATATCTTTTCCAAACCAAATGTCTTCTCCGCATTAGCTCCTCACACATCAACCATCCAATCACAAGTATATAAAGCACCTACGCTACACCATCGCATTCCTAGAATGACCATGTTTATCTAAAGTATATGTTTTAATTTGCATCATCTGGGAACCACAGGCTGGAGTATATCACATGGAATCAATTTGCGGAAGTTTCCTGTGCTTCAGTATCTGTACTATCTGGGTCATGTAATACTGCATGTTTTGGTGTTACCATAACCAGTGTAATCTTTTAGCGTTTTGTGGTTGCATATTTGTGAAGTTGCACATTTTAATGTTTAAGTGATGTTATTACTTTTTGACATATTGCTTTTGAATTTTATCAGATTGGTCTGGCAATATGATCTCTCACCCAAACACCCCCCAGCCTTGGGAAGCACCAAACCGAAGTGCCCAATCAAATCAACACGTACGTCTCAAGATGGAGGGGGGACAGAGATAGAGCGAGCGTACGTACCCTGTCCTCGGGGTGGAAGCAGGGATGTATAATCCCGTTCATGTCGAGGTAGAGGTTGTCGAACTCGAGGCTGTTGGGGTTGGGCTTGGAGGTGTCGACGGGCACCTTGACGCCCTCGATCTCGACGGGCTCCTCCTCCACCACATCCACCACCACCATCGGGTACTTCTCCGCCAGCCACCTGTAGAACGCCGGGACACCCATCTCCGCCGCCGCCGGCGAGAAGGATAGCTCGCAACCCTAACCCTACAAGCGAACGGACGGGGCAGGGGCAGAGAGGGGGAACGAGATCCTCTGACTTTAGAGGAAGTACTGCAGAGGGACGTAGTTTTTGGTCCGTTCGTTCCGCATCCAACGACAATCGCGTGAACTGCAGGCTTCTGCCTCCTTCGCTCGGTTGGCAACGGAAAATAACCGGCCCATGGTGGCCCAGTCTGACGAATGCGCTCGAGGCGAGAACAGAGTAGTCTCGACTTCTATATCTATACTTCTATACTACTATTAAAAAAGCAAACATTAAATCACAACCATTCAATATTTGATAAACGCTCCAGATCGTTCCAATGTTTGATAACTCAACACACCTTTTCGTTTTGATTGTAATTACATGGATTGCCACTGGTAAAAAAAGAAAAGGTTCGTTTCGGTGCAAGACGCCGCTGCTGCCCCCAATCCCCACGCCACCGACGTCGCGCCTCCACTCCGGCCGCATCTGCCCTTGTTTGCAAGTTCCCCCAGAGGCCTCCCCACCGGCGTCTGCTCCGCCAGGCCGCCGCCGCTCCCTGTCCGCCTGCCGACGAACCGCCAGGCCGCCTCCGCACGACGCCCACAAATCCCGTCCCGAACCATGCTGCAAATCCCGTCACCGAACCACGCCGCTGCCCTGCTGATGCGCTATCGTCCGGTGCATAGAGGCGACGGGGTCATGTGGGCAGAGTCCAGACGGACGGGCAGGGCGGCCACCGGCGACCAATCGTGTGGTGGGCTTGCGCTGTGGTCTGGGGTACGGGCTGGGCTGGCAGGCGCGTGCGCCGCGGTTGTAGCAGGGAACGGACCGGCTGCCGCCTTGGAAGAAGAGGTCCGCTGCGCTCCACTCGGCAGCCGCTTAAAGGCCCCTGGGTCCTCGTCACCGTCGCCACATGCTCCCAGCCTGCTGCGCTGCACTCGGCGGCCGCCGCAAGCCCCTGCCCGGAGCTGGAGTAGACATGGGAGCAGGGGATTGAGCAAGAGGAGTACAGGTGCAGTACCTGCTAACGGACATGCCCTTCTAATTAGTGGAGGTAATTTGCTACCACGGAACTACTCTGTGTATGACTATGACATGCAGTGTCTGATCCATGTCCGACGATGTGATCCGACGGACAGCTTGTGTACGACATGCAATGTTCCGAAGACAAAAATCCGACATGTTGTCTGTTGTGTCTTACACATTTCGGAGGAAAACATGTACGTATGGCAGGGTTGTTTGCTACCATGCTTGCACTGATTTTTTGATTTCTACTATACCCTAAAGGAACCTCGTGTTGTAGCACTACTTTGCACTAACCTGTAGATATAGCTTGCTCATGATCTGATTATTTTTTAAGTCACAGGTTCTCGGCTCATTGTTGTTTAAATTTTCGAAGATACACATTTACTTTCCATTTATGTTTCAGGTCCTAAGTGAGGATTGTATTTGTTGCAAAAGAAATATATTTCTCACAATATGCTGAAGACCTTCGAGGAGGTGGATGCCATGTGCATGCCCAGCGAGTTCGTCTCAGAGTCAGATGACCCCGATGATGTCAAGCCCGCATCAGAACTTTGATCATTCCATGGGATATCTCTTGATCAATTTGTAAATTTACTCTGTAACATATGAAAGTGATGCATATTTAGAACTGTCTTGATGTTGCCATCTTTTATCAGAAATGCCGCTCAATTACATGTTGCAATGAATATTCGGAAAATTCGAATATCATGGACACATGTGCTCAAAATGAAGATGGGAATTTGTTGAAACCCAGTTTGTTCAAACCCCCTTCTGCTTCATGTTCAGATAGTAGGGGTTTCACGTTTGTAGGTACAATACTGAATTCTTGCTATTAGGTTGCATGTATAAGACTGATTTTTTTTGTCCGGTGCTTGTGGTGAGAATAAGAAGGTGGAAAATACATTGAAGTTATGCATTACTTTGGTGGATTATCTTCTTACTGGTGTTGACCTAGATCAATCCTTCCACTCTGTACGGTATGAGACTGAACTTTGTTGTTTGGTACTCTCCTGTTTATTTTGTTCCTAGCTTATCATGTGAAATATGTAAGTCTTTGCTAGAGTTGGATAATAACTTTGAATTTTCTTGCCCTTGGTTTTAATGTGCAATGTGTATATGAAAACTCCGTTCTCGGTGTGTTTTTAGTCGATGCCCGGAAAATTTGCCCAAAAAGAAAAGGCTTAAATTTTGAATTCACTCCACCAACAACAAAATAAGCATTTTCAATTGCCGATATTTGTCTTTAAGATTACACGTGGGTTGCACGTGCACGGTTACTATCTTTGTAGCTCCAGAATGTTTCAGTTTATGTTCCTACCTATTGTCTGGATTTGGTCTGGTAACCAAATACCTTATTGGGGATGTCTGGGCAGTGACAGTACTTAATGATATGGGAGTCTAATCTCATAAATGTAAAAAAAACGTTATCTTCACGAAAAAAACGGAATAAACCCCGTCTTTTGTGCGCCTAAAGTACACAATACTAGTATAGTACTAGTATAGTATATAGTATTATAGTATTATAGTAGTAGTCTAATAAACAAGCGAACTTGAGTTAGGCTACAGCCCACCCCGCGTTGTGTACACAGGTTAACCTCTGCCATCAGATCGACTCAACTATTCAGATCTAACAGACTCAATTGATCTCGGGTGCGCGTGCAAATAGTATCGGCGGACTCACACCGAGCGGACAAAACTCTGCCGAGCGGACGGAAATTTCACACGCACACCACGCCCAGCCCGAAAAGAAAACTACCTCGCACGAGATATGGATCCCCGCGACGCCCAAGGCCCGCCGCCTTTCCACACGACGGCGACCAACCTGCGTCCCTGAAGTCCTGCTGCCTCGCGCTCCTCAGCGACGGATGATGCAGAGCCATCTGGATCGCGGTGGGACGGAGACTCGATCGCCGTCCAGTCCATGGCTTCTTCGACAGAGTTTCGTAGATCGGGAGGGGGCAAGGTAGGTGTGGATGCGGTGGCGGCCGACGACTCTCTGGGAGGGGCGGCGGAAGGCAGCCTGGAGAGGACGCGCACAACAATCCGAAAGAGAGGCCGCCGATGTGCATCTCTACGACGGCCGCTGCGACAGCTCCGTGAGGGAATCCCGGCCACCTTCACGCCGCACGCCATCACAGCCCAATCGGGAGGTAAATAGGACTCCCGAGTTTCATTATGTTTTTGTTGATTGTAATGATTGGATACAGAATTACAGACTTGGCTTAACAATTAGTGCTGCTGCAGTTCATCTACATTGATTTTGGACAATTCTTCTTTTTATCCTTAATACCATTTGCTAACTTAACCACCTCTCTCTCATGTTGTTTCTGAATATATGCTACGTGTCATGTCGACAAGGGTGCCTGATAAGGAATCCAAGCGGACTGCATGTGAGGTGAATCAAGCTAACCTATATGATGTACTCAAGGATAAACTCCTCCCCTTCATGTTGTTTTTGCATATGTTATTTTCAGTTAATTACTATTGAAACCCCAATTTAATACTACTCTTGGTAATTAAGAAAGCTGCAAATTTTTTTGGCCACGTGATTTCCCTAAACATATCCTCTGAATATTTTCATAGAAAGTTTCTCTCATGTCGAACTGTTTTATTTCTTACACACACACATGAAGTTGGTAGAATATGCAGCCTCCCGATCAGATGTTCTTGAGTTGCGTTCTAGGCCCAGTGATAGTTGTACACAACAGTAATTCAATCCTTCTATGTTCTGAATTACTCCTGTAGTGCTATTTACGCCCCCCCCCTCCTCATCTATGTAATCTTACATTTGTGTATATATGCTTTCCCATCAAGCTAGGGGACACCAGCGAGGGAGTCTTTAAGATCCTTCGACTGCCAGACCCTTAATCCTCCCAGCAATGGTCAAGCTGGCAACTTTCATACTGGAGATCGCTGATCAGCAGTAGCACTGGTATTAACTATCTCAGGTTCAGGTTGGTAATGGTTGTTTTTGCAAATGCCTAAAACTGTAGTTTTTGTCCTCTGGATTTTTTTTATAACAGTGACTTTATAATTTATTTTATTTTATATCAACATACACGTAATTCACATATGTGGTAAATTTCTTGTCAAGGTCATGAGCAAGTCTGATGTAGTAGACCACTGAAAATCTACAAATATTAGGTAAATGGTGAGAGAAAATAGCATACATCAAAAGAACAATCAAGTTCGCTGGAACACATACATGGATGTACCTGGTTGTATGTTCTTGTCAGAATGGAATCTGATTGTCAAGATAAGCATGAAGCCATTTGCGTTCCAGGAAAAAGTATCATTCGGGACGATTCAGCTCAGGTGTGATATGCTACTTCCAGTATGTGGAAAACTTTCTCATTGAAAATGTTCTATGACAGTATTCACGCGGTTTAAACAATTATGTATTTCTTTGTATTCAGCTGAGAGTGCATTGACATGCTATGCTCCTACAAGATAAACAAAACTATTTAAGTTGTGTGTCAGTTCATATCTGATTATGCTGGACTGCTCTATATGCAGGATATGCTATCGAACATGTTTCTGACTTTGAGTCTGGTGCTTGAATAATACAAACCATTATGTGTAGAGGTTACTGTCCAGAGGTATTTCCGGATATTCTTGTATTGCTCTAAGCTACTTGTGGAACTTTGTGGTGACATTTCTCTTTCTGAATTTTGTGAAATTTTTAGTTCCCCTAATTGGCGTGTACTTGGAGAAGCTGACAAAATATGGAGAGACTATGTGAAGTAGCTCAAGAGACAATAAAGGACGAGAGGAAGAATTTCCATTGTGCTGTGTCCCTGCAAGTCTTTTCCAGCCCGAGGAGTTACATTGATGCCACTTGAATCGGATAAGAAAGATGATCAGGTGGCTCCTTTTCAGTTTCTTCTATACCTTGCATGCTGCATAAACTTATGAAGTAGTTGTTCGTTAATAGGTGTATCAGCTTACATGCTGATGACTGGGACACAGCCTTTGAATTATCTTGTTTTTTGCGACAAATATAACCTTGCTGCATAGATATCCATGTCAGGCTGTCACTGTAATAAAATCTCACTACTATGCACTGCTTTAGACCTGTCATATATGTATAAAAATTTAGGTCATCTTGATGCAATTTTTTTTTGTAGATTTTCGTGTTGCTTGAATACGCCTGGCATTTCATTTTCTGTCATTTTTGCTTCTTTCGTCTTTGAGATTTGTTGTATGTAGCCACAACCTGTGTTTTTATATTCACTTTTCTCAGGTTGCCATTTATAGGTTCACCATGCTGTGCCAACCAAAAACTTGGTATCATGAGCAAGCCTTGTTATGGTTTTCAGTACCGATTTTCATTTTTACCCTGATCATATATTTTAACACTATATTCTTGCATAATAGAAGAGTGTGACCTGACTTATATGATGTTTTATTGCGTAGTGAATGCTTTTCTAGGAGAAAGGGAGAATGGGGATAATTTTCAGCAATGAGATAGAGAACTTCGGGCATCTGTGCTTGGTAACCTGAAACAAAGAACAATATTTTTATGTGATTTTATTTGTAAATTGTCGATTTGAGCAAAGTAATGAGCCGAATGGCACAGTACAACATTTGAGTCTAACAGAGCTTGTATCTTCATTCTCTCATCGGTTGCTCGCATTATTGGTGGTGGAGCAAGGAGGACACCTAAAGTCGATGTGTGTAGTCCCCGTTGTTTAATTAAGTATCTTTCTCCGTCCAGAAGAAAATCTCAATGCTATGCAATTTTCATATCATGCACATCGTATAGAATTGATTTCCTGTCTAGCCATTGTGATTCTTCTATATTGTTGGAGGCATCGCTTGTATCTATGTTGATATAATAATAAAGTTTTCTATTTTGGATGATCTAGCATTGTTTTTTACTTATCACCAGGATGTTAGGAGAAACTGATAAATATACTTGTGGCATGTCAAAATGACTTATCCTAAACAGATTAATTAGTTTAAAGGGAATACTGGTTCTTTTATTGAAACTGCGACAAAATGGCAGGTTTCGTTCTTCAGATAGTGAGTGTTACTGTCTTGGCATGGATTTCCTGTTTCTATAGGTTTAGTCGGCTTTAGTGTAGACAAGAAATTGCATGTGTTTCGCAACCAAGATCGGTGGCAACTGGTGCCGATGTTGCAGCCTTACTAGCGTGGTATGGAGAACTGGCGTGAGAGATTGCATAGCTCATCCTATCTAAGCATCACTTCTCTATAAAAAAACTATAAGCATCACTACAATGCTTCAGAATTCTGGAGTGGAAGGGGAGGGGTGTTGGACACAACAGGCAAGAAAAAAACGTAAGACAAGTGTTATTGAGCAATTGTATTGACGTGCATTGCACGTGCACAGCTACTAGTGCAACAAAAAGGCGCCAGACCAGAAGAAATTGGCGCGACCTCGATCAGAAGGAGATTACCTAGAACCTGCGGGGAAGGCATTGCTCTGCTCGTCAGTCTCATGAACGGCAGTACATTCAATTTGGCCTGAAATCTCACAGATTTTAGTAAGCTGGCTAAAGAAAATTTTACATTGTAGAACTGTACTGCCTGATTTGGTACCTCATGTTGGCATGGAATTCGGAAATTCAGACGAGGCTTGGGCATTTTGTCTGAGCTACGGTGAGCAGAAAGGTTTGAGGTCAGAAAAAGCTATACCGATGGAAAAATTACATCTTGTAGATTTGTTTGTGCAAGTTGCAAAGGACAGTGTTTGTAGTGGCAAATTGAATGAATCTGGAGATTACAAGGCCAATCTCAGTTTCACTCACCTGTTCATGTTAATCTTGCTCATATATTTAGTTTGCCAATCTAGAGATCATGATTGCTTACAAAAATCTTACTACTTCTTTTTTACTGCGTTCTGGTGAAGTACTTCTATTCTGGGTCAATCTGGGCAATTGTTGCCACTTAATTCAGTTCAAGTTCTGTCCTGGCTGCTATTTATTTCAATTCCGTTCAATCCCTTTTGCCATACTCATTGTACAATCTTAGAGCATTCAGCTGTCAAAGCAATCCCTTTTTATAATCTTAGATCACAACAGTACGATTATCACAGTACGCAGAACTTAAATGATTCTCATTCAATATATTGTAACAATTCCACATTAATATACAACCTGAACATAAAATTCAGTCACAATATTCACTCAACTACGCTGAAATCACATGATTTCCAACTGAATTTAACATTCAGTCACACTACTCATTGGAGTGTATACTCAATTCACATCAATTACAATCTCAATTTTGCATTTGGCTTGTCTTTGTATAAAATCTTCTTGTTGGCGTCGCTTCTCTACTGTTCTGCGCAACTGAAACACCAGTACAGCAAGGAAAGGCAAGCAGCAGCCCTCAGAAAATACTCGACGGTCTTCACTTCGTGGCCTCGACGAAAGCATGGACGACGCTTGGTCCGCCGCTCAAAGGTCGCAACGGCTCAGGGACGTCGATCCCATACAGGGTGCAGGCTGGCTTCGCCGCCTCCACGGCTCGGCGGCATCACGCTCTGGAAGGGGCGGGCAACGGCTTGCTCCTCTGCCTCCACACTTAGCGACGTCGCTCCCTGACGGAGAAGCGACTGCTCTTTGCCTTCCTGTCGGCGTAGCGAACCCTAGCCGAATCGAGAGCGACTCTGACCGACGACGGCGGCTCGACGGAGGCGAGAACCATGACCAGCGTCAGACTGGGCCACCATGGGCCGGTTATTTTCGTTGCCAACCGTGCGAACAAGGCAGCAGCGTGTAGTTCACGCGATCGTCGTTGGATGCGGAAGAACGGACCAAAGATAACTACTCCCTCCGTTTTTTAATACTCCCTCCGTTCGGAAAAGGATGTCACAAAAATGGTCTATCTATAGTTCATTTTTGTGACATCCTTTTCCGAACGGAGGGAGTATAAGATTTTAGCTAGCTCACATGTTGGCTGGGTGCACACCCAAATAAGTGTACATACACATTAAAATATGTCTACATACATGTTGACACATATGAATGTTGACAAAAGCTAAAACATCTTATATTTAAAAACAGAGGGAGTACATCCCTATGCAGTACATCCTCTAAAGTCAGAGGATCTCCTTCCAGAGAGGGAGGGAGGCGCGAAACCCTAAAGGGAGAGTGCACCAGCTGAAACCATGGCACATGAGCTGTTGGATTCAAAAGTGAGGAACAGGATCAGGAGGGAACATTTGCAAAACAGACCTTCTAGTGTCTTTGAATCGAGCAAATCAACATCTTTGAACCCCCGTTCGTATCTCTCCCTCTCCCTGCACCTACCTCTCACCATCATTCAAGCTCCTACCAGTACCACTAGAACACCAAGCAAGCTAGGGTTAAGAAAATCGCCTCTCTCTCCCTCTCCTGTAAGAGCATCTCCAGCATATCCCTTAAAAATCTTTTTTTTCGAATTAAGGAGCCAAAGGCTCCCAGTTTTCATTAACATCCCTTAAAAATATAAGCCTTAAAACGCATATAAGAGAAACCGTAAAACTGTTTTACGGTATGGCGAGGTGTCGTGCGGAACAGATCCGCTAAACCCGTACGTAAAACACACCAAATAAGTTGGACATAGGTTTAACACACCAAATAAGTTGCAAATAAGTACAAAACATAGGGGGTCCCTCCCACCATAGCAAATAACATAAATTTATAATTGTTTTGCATAAAATGGCATCACTGTTAAGAACCGCCACCGTGAACAGAACCATCACCACCACCACCACCACCACCGACGTCACCTCCACCTGCAGCACCACCAGCAGTAGCAGCAACAGCTTGCTTCCGCCACCGTTCCATGATTTCCAATCTCCTCATATCCCACCACTCCTTTGTTAGTTCGCTTATTTCTTTTGGGATCATCATCATTACCATGTTCTCCTCGGCAAGCATGGCCGCCATCGCCTTCTCTTCCTCTACCCTTGTTCTTCACTCCCTCTCAAGGATCTCCACCTTCACCCTTTCCTCCTCAAGCTTTAATCTTTGCTCCTTGAACATTTCCTTGCGCTTCGCATCCTCCTAGATTTGAAGCCACCTTGCCTCCTTGTCTTGGTGCCTCTTCTCGGCCAACGACAACTTTTGAGCTGCAACCAAGTCCTTGTTCTTCACCATTTCATCAATTTTGGCTTTCAAGTTGGCGGCGTCGGCTACCTTCTTCTCCCTATCCTTCTCCTTCTTTCTTCCATCGGGCTTTCCCTTGTTTCTTCCCCCTCCCCCTGGTTCATCACTATCATCATCGTCATCCATGGAATTCAAAGCACCCTTCTTCGGTGGAGCTTCTTGGTCCCTCAACCTCCATTTCTCACCATGCTCATGCAAATTCCAACAATGATGGAGGAGAAATGCTTTGCCTTCGGAAGTCGGCATTTGCTTGAACCTTTCTTGGGCAGTGTGATCCTACTCCCATGCCTTGATCAAAATTTTATCTTTAAGTTCGGTATAATTCAATGATCTCTTCTGGAGTGGTGGCTGAGATGCATATAACACTTCCTCCTCAATCTCCTCGCAATCATCATCATCCTCACCCCCATCCATGTCGGTGTCAAAGGGCGAAAGGGGCGCACTATGAATGTCGACCGCATTCTCCTCTAACATATTCACCTAGGAAGTATCAACCGAATGCAAATTGAAACTACGGAATGAAATAAAGCACAAGTAAGCTATGAATTAATAGGGGCGAAATTCATACCTATCCGACGTATTGTCGAACACGTTGTGCTCACCGACGGGCTGCACGAAAGGCAGAGTGGGAGCAGCAGGCGGCGCTCCTTGGGCGGCACGAAAGGCAGAGTGCAGGTCAGCAAGACTTGGGAGTAATCCTCGTCCGATTCAGTAACAACCCTCGCTTCAGAAATTCCGGAAATAAGTGTTCACAGAACAACGCATACGTACATAGATCTTAACCCAGCTCATTAGTTAAACATGGCGTGGCGGGGAAAGGGGTGGATGCGGGAGATGCGAGACGGGCGACCGAGGAGGTGCGCGCGTGAACTACTCCTCTTGTCAAAAAATCAAAACTAACATTCGGGCATACATGATCGCGTACAAAACAACTCGCCAAAGAATGGCTTTTACTGCACCCAAGGTGAAAGATTTGCCTAAAATAACAGTACATACACGCTATATTCGTGATAGATTCTTTTTTCTTTTTTGCCCAGAAGTCATAGAGAATCATTTCCTGACCAAAAATTTTACACGGGTGCGTAGAATGCTTGATCATCATTGAACGTTAGAAATTTGGAATGTTTTACCTTTTTCAATTTTCTATTTTTTGTGTATAAGTTACACGGGGACCATCAGCCACAAGTCCGCGTCAGTAGAAGAACAACCTATATAAAGAGATCCAAATCCCTCTTAGCTTACAATGTGGACCAGATTTTAATTCCACCTCTTGCTAGCATGAATTGGCCACTTGTGATTTTCATAAATTTATTTGACCCATTAGAAATTCCAACAAAAGATGCAGTAACGTATAGCCAAGCAAGTTGGTGTTGCAGAGTAAAAAAACCGTAGGTAGACGGCGTCTTATTTGTAGCATATCGTGTCATTGTTGATGATGCATGAAAGGACAGTAATCCGGCGGTAGCCTTCACCTCAGAATTAAGATCTTTCACCGTTCTTGCGATCGGTTCTCCTCGTCTCCGGCAAACAATCTGGCGCCAGGAGGTGAGGGAACCCCGATCTACACTTTGAGATTTTCTTATCTTTATTAGGATTGTGAGTTGGTGATGGCGTGTCGACGTTGATTTTGGTGTCACATAGAATAAGAGTCCAATGCCTCCATTTTTCATCCTAGTGTTTTATTCCTGCAAATCATAAACTCTAGATCTGACATTTATCGTCCGTCGTTTTTGCCAGGCTTTGCGTAGGTGACAACAATTGTCATGTCAAGTTTGGCTTTATTAGTGTTCTCATGTTTCTTTTGCCATCCCCCTGATACGTCCATTTTGCATCACTATTTTATATCATAATTTACTGCTATTCATCGATATATTTCATATTTAGAAGTGTTACTTATGTTATTTTACCTATTTTGCATGTTTGATGAATAATGGAGAATTGGACACCGGAGTCAGGATTCTGCTGGAAAAAGCACCGTCGAGATGCACTATTTCTGAAGATCAATAAATCGAAGGAGACATATGGAAGTCCTATTTTACCAGATGGAGGAGGCCAAAAGGGGAGGCTGAGAAGGGCCAAGGTGGGCCCTCCTCACCAGCTGGCGCGGCGGGCCCACCAGCCGCGCCGCCAGGTGGTTTGGGGGCCCTGGCCCACCTCAGCCGTTCCCCCTTCGCGTACTTGACCCCCTCGGAACCCTAACACACAGGGGACGGCCATCGAAATATTCCGCCGCCTCCACGAGGCGGAAAACACCAGAGAGCGAAAAGCTCCCCTGCAGGAAGAAATCTGCCGGGGGAAATTCCCTCCCGGAGGGGGAAATCGTCGCCATCATCACCGTCATCGAGCTGGACTTCATCGGGATCATCATCATCTCCACCGCCAACACCATCATCACCGCCGCTGCACCCCGTCTCCGCTGTAACATCTAGGGCTGAATCTTGTCTATTTCATAGGGGAAACTCTCCCGGTGTTGATTACTCTTGTTATTGATGCTATTGGGTGAAACCATTGGACTAAGGTTTATGTTCAGATTGTTATTCATCATCATATCACCTCTGATCATGTTCCGTATGATGTCTTGTGAGTAGTTCGTTTAGTTCTTGAGGACATGGGAGAAGTCTTGATGTTAGTAGTGAACTATGTTGAGTAATATTTAATGGTTTGATGCTTAAGTTGTGGTGTTATTCTTCTAGTGGTGTCATGTGAACGTCGACTACATGATACTTCACCTTTATGGGCCTAGGGGAATGCATTGTGTATTCGTTTGCCAATTGTGGGGTTGCCGGAGTGACAGAAACCTGAACACCCGTTGGTATATCGATGCATGAGGGATAGCAGGATCTCAAAGTTTAAGGCTGTGGTTAGTTTATCTTAATTACTTTCTTGTATTTGCGGATGCTTGCAAGGGGTATAATCACAAGTATGTATTAGTCCTAGGAAGGGCGGTGCATTAGCATAGGTTCACCCACACAACACTTATCAAAACAATGAAGATTAATCAACTATATGAAGCGAAAGCACTTGACAATATTCCCGTGTGTCCTCAAGAACGTTTGGTCATTATAAGTACAACAACCGGCTTGTCCTTTGCTGTAGAAAGGATTGGGCCACTCGCTGCAACTATTATTACTGCATTTTATTTACTTGTACTTTATTTATCTGTCATATCAAAAACTCCTAAAAACTTGTCTGTGAGCATTTACAGTGAATCCTTCATCAAAACCGCTTGTCAACACCTTCTGCTCCTCGTTGGGTTCGACACTCTTATTTATCGAAAGTACTACGATACACCCCCTATACTTGTGGGTCATCAAGACTATTTTCTGGCGCCGTTGCCGGGGAGTGTAGCGCTATTGGTAAGTGGAATTGGTAAGGGAAACATTTATTGTACGTGCTGTTTTTATTTTTGCCTGCTGCTATATCTCATTATGGAGGGGTCTTCTCTTGAATTCCTATTTGGGAAAACAACTACCACTGCTAAGGTAGTAGAGGAGGCGCCAGATGAGCAGGTAATACCGTTCAAAATTCCTATGAAAATTGTTGAACGTGTCACAAATAACCGCTATGCAGGAGATGGAACTGTCCATCCTGGAGATCATTTGTTATTTCTGCATGAATTGTGCGAGTTATTTAAGTGTGCAGGTATCTCGATGGGAGAAGTTAAGAAGAAATTATTCTCTCTATCACTGTCTGGTAAAGCTGCACATTGGTATAAACTGCTGAAGAATGGGTATTCTCTTGGATGGGAGGAAATTGTACCTCTCTTTTACTCCAAATTCTATCCTCCAAGTGAGATTCATAAGGATCGGAACCTCATATATAACTTCTGGCCCTATGATGGAGAGAGTATCGCTCAAGCGTGGGGGAGATTGAAGGCATTAATGCTCAAATGTCCCATTCATGAGCTTCCTGGTAATATTGTTATTGATAACTTTTATGCAAGACTCTCCTTTCAAGATAAAACTCTATTGGATACCACTTGTGCTGGATCGTTCACTCGTAATAAAGAAGAGTTTAAGTGGGACCTTCTTGATCGGATTCAGGAGAACACTGAAGGATGGGAGAATGACAAAGGTAGGGAGTCAGGTATAAGCTATGACTTTGAGTGTGTTAAAAATTTATGGATACTGATGATTATCGCAAAATTAGCACTACTTATGGTCTTGACTCTCAAATTGTTGCAAACTTTTATAAAGCCTTTGCTTCCTATTTCGGTTTGCCGAAGGAGGGTTTTAAAAATTATCATGAACCATATAAAGATGAATCTGTTTCTCATATATCTAAAGGTGTTGAGGTTAATGTTGTGATCGCATTATTCCAGAACCTTATATTGAAAAAGTTCCTTTTCCTAATAAGATTAAGGAACATACTATCATAACTGGTGTTGTTAGTAAAAGTAATAAGAAAACTACCAAACCTGATGAGCAAATAACTGTTGAACCTGTTGTAGCATTGGTTAAAGATCTTGTCACTGAAAATTTAGAAGATAGACACATTATCTTTTGTGAGGATGCTTCTAATATTGTCTCACATCCTAAAAGTTCTAGGAAGTCTAGTGTTCCTGTGCTTTCTGTTGGATAGGTGATCATTGCTATTATGGTTTATGTGATATTGGTGCAAGTTCTAGTGCTATTCCTTATGAGCTTTACAGGGAAATTATGCACGAAATTGCTCCTTGTAAACTTGAAGAGATTGATGTGGTTATTCAGCTTGCTAATAGGGAAACTATCTCTCCAATTGGTATCATTAGAGATGTCGAAGTCCTTTGTGGTAAGACTAAATACCCTGCTGATTTTCTTGTACTTGGGTCGGCTGCCAATGATAGTTGTCCTATTATTTTTGGTAGACCTTTTCTGAATACTTGTGGTGCTGTTATAGACTGTAAGAAAGAGAAAATCTTTACTAAATTTGCTGGTGAATCTTATGAATTCAATTTCTCTAAATTTGCTAAAGCACCTTATGAAACTGAATTGCCTAGTGAGGATTTTGAAATTGCTCAACTTGCATCTATTGTTCTTGCTCCTAACAATGCTTTGCAGCAACATATGGAGAATCATGAAAGTGAGAACTTCAGGGAAGAAAGGAATGAGCTTGATGAAGTATTCCTTCGTCAACCTATGCTCAAACACAATTTACCTGTGGAAGATTTGGGTACCACAATGCCACCCAAGGAGGATCCTGTTTTTGATTTGAAACCTCTGCCTGATAATCTTAAATATGCTTATATTGATGATAAGAAAATATATCCTGTTATTATCAGCTCTAAACTTTCAGGTACAGAGGAGGAAAGGTTATTGGGAGTGTTGAGGAAACACCGCGGAGCTATGGGATATACTCTTGATGACCTGAAGGGAATTTCTCCTACTATATGTCAGCACGCCATCAACATGGAACCTGATGCAAAGCCTGTTGTTGAGCATCAGCGTCGTTTAATACCCAAGATGAAAGAAGTGGTAAGAAATGAGGTATTAAAACTTCTTGAAGCTGGTATTATTTATCCTATTGCTGATAGTAGATGGGTAAGTCCTGTGCATTGTGTTCCTAAGAAAGGAGGAATTACCGTTGTTCCTAATGAAAATGATGAACTAATTCCTCAAAGAGTAGTAGTTGGTTATAGGATGTGCATTGATTTTAGAAAGGTTAACAAAGTAACTAAGAAAGATCATTATCCTTTGCCTTTTATTGATCAAATGCTTGAGAGGTTGTCCAAGAAAACTCACTTTTGTTTCCTTGATGGGTATTCTGGGTTTTCTCAAATTGCTGTGAGAGCGCAAGATCAAGAGAAAACTACTTTTACTTGTCCTTATGGAACTTATGCTTATAGACGTATGCCTTTTGGTTTATGTAATGCTCCTGCTACTTTTCAAAGATGCATGTCTGCTATTTTTCATGGCTTTTGTGAGGAAATTGTGGAAGTCTTCATGGACGATTTCTCCGTCTATGGAACTTCCTTTGATAATTGTTTGCACAACCTTGACAAAGTTTTGCAGAGATGTGAAGAAACTAGCCTTGTTCTTAATTGGGAGAAATGCCACTTTATGGTTAATGAAGGAATTGTTCTTGGACATAAAATTTCTGAAAGAGGTATTGAAGTTGATCGAGCTAAAGTGGAGGCAATTGAAAAGATGCCTTGTCCCAAAGATGTTAAAGGTATTCGTAGTATTCTTGGTCATGCTGGTTTTTATAGGAGGTTTATTAAAGATTTCTCTAAAATTTCCAAGCCTCTTACTAATCTTCTTCAAAAAGATGTACCTTTGTTTTTGATGATGATTGTAAGGAAGCTTTTGAAACTTTGAAAAAGGCTTTAATCACCGCTCCTGTAGTTGAACCACCTGATTGGAATTTACCTTTTGAAATTATGTGTGATGCTAGTGATTATGCTGTAGGCGCTGTTCTTGGGCAGCGAGTAGATAAAAAGTTAAATGTTATTCATTATGCTAGTAAAACTCTTGATTCTGCTCAAAAGAATTATGCCACTACTGAAAAAGAATTTCTAGCTGTAGTTTTTGCTTGTGACAAATTTCGACCCTACATAGTTGATTCGAAAGTCACTATTCATACTGATCATGCTGCAATTAGATACCTTATGGAAAAGAAAGATGCTAAGCCAAGGCTTATTAGATGGGTACTTCTTTTGCAAGAATTTGATTTGCATATCATAGATAGAAAAGGTGCTGAAAATCCTGTTGCTGATAATTTGTCTAGATTGGAAAGCATTCCTTATGATCCTATTCCTGTTAATGATAGCTTTCCAAATGAACAATTGGCTGCAATAAGTGTAAGTTCGCGAGATAGTCCTTGGTATGCTGATTATGCTAACTTTATTGTTTCCAAGTACTTGCCTCCAACCTTTTCAGCTCAGCAAAGAAGGAAATTCTTTTATGACTTGCGGCATTACTTTTGGGATGACCCACACTTATATAAAGAAGGAGTCGATGGTATTATGCGAAGATGTGTTCCTGAATATGAACAACAGGAAATACTGAGGAAATGCCATGGAAGTGCTTATGGAGGGCATCACGCTGGAGATAGAACTGCGCAGAAAGTTCTACAATCAGGTTTTTATTGGCCTACCCTCTTTAAGGATGCAAGAAAGTTTATTTTATCTTGTGATGAATGTCAAAGGGTTGGTAATATCTCTAGACGCAATGAAATGCCTATGAGTTATTCTCTTGTTATTGAACCATTTGATTGTTGGGGATTCGACTTCATGGGTCCTTTTCCTTCTTCACAAGGTAATACTCATATACTTGTTGCTGTTGATTATGTCACTAAATGGGTAGAAGCTATACCTACTAAAAGTGCTGATGGTGAGACCTCTTTAAAAATGCTTCAAGATGTCATTTTTCCTAGGTTTGGTGTACCTAGATATCTTATGACTGATGGAGGTTCTCATTTTATCCATGGTGGTTTTAGAAAGACTCTTGCTAAATATGGTGTTAATCATAGAATTGCTTCAGCCTATCATCCTCAAACTAGTGGACAAGTAGAATTGTCAAATAGGGAGATTAAATCTATCTTGCAAAAGACTGTTAATAAATCTAGAAAAAATTGGGCTAGTAAGTTAAATGATGCTTTATGGGCTTATAGAACTGCTTATAAGAACCCCATGGGCATGTCTCCTTATAAAATGGTTTATGGTAAAGCTTGTCACTTGCCTTTAGAATTAGAACACAAAGCTTATTGGGCAGTGAGAGAACTTAATAGAGATTTTAAACTTGCCGGTGAGAAAAGGTTGTTGCATTAAGTTCTTTAGATGAATGGAGAAGTGAGGCTTATGAAAATGCTAGACTCTTTAAAGAAAAAGTTAAGAGATGGCATGATAGGAGAATTCTTAAAAGAGAATTTAATGTTGGTGAGAAAGTTCTATTGTATAGGTCTCGTCTCAGATTTTTTGCAGGAAAGTTACTCTCAAAATGGGAAGGACCATTTGTTATTGTGGAGGTGTATCGTTCAGGTGCAATAAAAATTGCTTCATTGAAAGATAACTCTACACAAGTGGTAAATGGTCAAAGACTCAAGCATTATATTTCTGGAGATTCTATTAATGAAGAGGTTGATACAATTAAAGTGGTGACTCCGGAAACTTTCATTGAAGAACATTTTTCTGGGACTGCAGAATTCGATTCGAATAGGTAACAGTTTCGGTAAGAAAAGTTTCGCGAATAACTTTCTAGAAGATATTTTCGTCGTTTTTATTAAATATGGAAAAATAAGAGACCGAACCGGATGGGAGACGGCACCCGTGGTGCCCAAACCATAGGTCGGCGCGGTGGGCCCCCCCCGCCGCCTGGTGGTTTGAGCACCCCGGAGCTCGTCTCCGATCAGGTTTCCTCCTGTACCTTCCTTATGTTGTAAAACTTTTTGCTATATAACTCACCCGAACCCCCGAGGTTCGTATCTCGCCTTTTCATCGTGTTTCGTTTCGAGCTGTTTCTGTCCAGATATTGTTTTCAGATCTAGAGCTGCCATGTCTTCATCGAAGCCTCCAAAGGACAGTTTCTTTGTGAACGTCGTCACCCCATACATGGATGAGCTGAAGATGCATCCCAAGGAGTCGCAGATGGTTGATGGAAAGCTGCAGACGGAAGACGTGCGAGGACCCAAAGGAGAAGGGAGCCTGGAAGCCAGGATGGAGAAGCTGGAGCAAGAGGTCTTCACATACAAAAAGCTGGCGGAACGTGAAGTGGGAGTCTTCCACTCAATGGTGTCCGCGCTGGTCGCTGAACATAAGAAGGAGACTGCACAACTCTGGGAAGACATATTTCACCTCATCAACACCACCAACAAACTGCAGGCGCAACTCTATGACGTCCAGAATCAAAACTGTGAGTATGAAACTCGGTTTAAAAACATAAGCGCTGCTGCTAGTTTCAGGATAATCGAAACCAAGTCGTCCTTTGTTGATGGGAAACCCCTTCCCTGGAAGTCTGATGATGAGGACAATTCACCACCACCACCGAAGGAGTAATTCATCATAAGTATTGGCATCCCCTTGGTTTGTTCCAAGCTTGGGGGAGTGCCGCGGTATCACATCATTATCTTTACCTTTTACTTTTCCATAAAGTCATATCGTGAGTAGGGAAGTTATCTTATATGATGGTTTGCAATGTGGAAGTATCTCTCTTTTAGTTGGTTATCTATGTATCCCTTGGTGTGAGTTGCCGTTATGAAATATTAATGAGAAGTTTTATCATTTACTTTCTGCATACTTTATTTTAGCTTGCAATTCTCTTTCATATTGATAACCTTGTTGTTAGTATAGGGATCACTTTTTAGAGCACCAAGTTAATCTTTTTGGTTTTGGCAAACTTAGCATTGGTCAGTAGTAGACAATACTTTGAGACTTAAGTAGAGAGAGGGAGTGCATGCAAATATATTATTCCATGATCTTTCTTTCTTTGTAGCTCATAAGCTTAGTATTCTTAAGTTAAACTATTTGTGCTTCTAAGGAAGATTGCATGATTATTCTTATCACTTGTATAATTGTTTGTATCCCTCAACTCTTATGCTTGCTACATAACCTTGCTAGCCAAAGACCTGTATCGAGAGGGAATGCTTCTCATACATCCAAACCTTGAGCCAAACCATTGCCATTCGAGTCCACCATAACTTCCTACTATATGGTATTTTGCGCCATTCCAAGTAAATACTTCATGTGCTACCTTTAAATTATTCAAAACTTATTACTCCTAGTTTTGTGTCACTGTTTATTAGCTCATGAGGGTTCTGTAGAGTTTCTCTAGCACTTTTGTCAAACAGACTTTCACCAATGGACTAGTGGCATATACACCGCTTATCCAACAATTTGCAAAAAGAGCTGGCAAATGGGGTGCCCAGTCCCAATTAACTACAACTTTCATTAATAATTCTCTTCACATGTTTTGCCCTGATTTATCAGTAAGCAACTTAATTTGCAAATAGACACTCCTCCATGGTATGTGAATGTTGGAAGGCACCCGAGGATTCGGTTAGCCATGGCTTGTGTAAGCAAAAGGTTGGGAGGAGTGTCAACTATAAAGAAACTAAAATACATGTGTAAACAAAAGAGAAGAGGGATGATCTACCTTGCTGGTAGAGATAACGTCCTTCATGGGAGCCGCTCTTGAAAGTCTGGTTGACAAGGGGTTAGTGTTCACTTTACTACGATTCGTTGACAACGACATACATAGCTCAAACAACTATTTTCATACTCTCTATATGCTTTGCAAAACTTAAAAGCTCTAGCACATGATTTAATCCCTGCTTCCCTCTGCGAAGGGCCTATCTTTTACATTATTGTTGAGTCAGTAAACCCATTCCTCTCTATCTCAAGCAAGCATTTGAGTTGTTGAGATCCAATTAGTTATATGTGTTGATACTTCTAATCATATCTCTCATTTCCTTGTTTCGCACAATAGCTTTTATCCGAATGAATATAACTTTGAAAGTTATCAATGACTGTAAGGAGACTGTTATGATTAAGGCATGTAAGTTCTGCTATATAAGCTCTGATATAAAGACTCTTCTCGAAAGATAAGTATGATCTGTTAATTGTTCTCTGACCAAGAGTTTAAGTTTGCCTTCACCAATCATGGTTCTCTTTATGCACTTCATCGTGGTTCCCTTTACTTATTTCAAGTTAGATTATATGAAGGGAAGTTGCTGTCTAGAATGACTTGTGTATCAATGAATGTGATGCTTCTTGTCCGTATTTTATTTATCGACACTTTGCTCCATAAACTTGTGGTCATGTTTACTGAGCTCAGTTTTCGCTTGGGGACAAGCGAGGTCTAAGCTTGGGGGGGTTGATACGTCCATTTTGCATCACTATTTTATATCATAATTTACTGCTATTCATCGATATATTTCATATTTAGAAGTGTTACTTATGTTATTTTACCTATTTTGCATGTTTGATGAATAATGGAGAATTGGACACCGGAGTCAGGATTCTGCTGGAAAAAGCACCGTCGAGATGCACTATTTCTGAAGATCAATAAATCGAAGGAGACATATGGAAGTCCTATTTTACCAGATGAGAGGAGGCCAAAAGGGGAGGCTGAGAAGGGCCAAGGTGGGCCCTCCTCACCCTGGCGCGGCGGGCCCCCAGCCGCGCCGCAGGTGGTTTGGGGGCCCTGGCCCACCTCAGCCGTTCCCCCTTCGCGTACTTGACCCCCTCGGAACCCTAACACACAGGGACGGCCATCGAAATATTCCGCGACGAGAGAGCGAAAAGCTCCCCTGCAGGAAGAAATCTGCCGGGGGAAATTCCCTCCCGGAGGGGGAAATCGTCGCCATCATCACCGTCATCGAGCTGGACTTCATCGGGATCATCATCATCATCTCCACCGCCAACACCATCATCACCGCCGCTGCACCCCGTCTCCGTTGTAACATCTAGGGCTGAATCTTGTCTATTTCATAGGGGAAACTCTCCCGGTGTTGATTACTCTTGTTATTGATGCTATTGGGTGAAACCATTGGACTAAGGTTTATGTTCAGATTGTTATTCATCATCATATCACCTCTGATCATGTTCCGTATGATGTCTTGTGAGTAGTTCGTTTAGTTCTTGAGGACATGGGAGAAGTCTTGATGTTAGTAGTGAACTATGTTGAGTAATATTTAATGGTTTGATGCTTAAGTTGTGGTGTTATTCTTCTAGTGGTGTCATGTGAACGTCGACTACATGATACTTCACCTTTATGGGCCTAGGGGAATGCATTGTGTATTCGTTTGCCAATTGTGGGGTTGCCGGAGTGACAGAAACCTGAACACCCGTTGGTATATCGATGCATGAGGGATAGCAGGATCTCAAAGTTTAAGGCTGTGGTTAGTTTATCTTAATTACTTTCTTGTATTTGCGGATGCTTGCAAGGGGTATAATCACAAGTATGTATTAGTCCTAGGAAGGGCGGTGCATTAGCATAGGTTCACCCACACAACACTTATCAAAACAATGAAGATTAATCAACTATATGAAGCGAAAGCACTTGACAATATTCCCGTGTGTCCTCAAGAACGTTTGGTCATTATAAGTACAACAACCGGCTTGTCCTTTGCTGTAGAAAGGATTGGGCCACTCGCTGCAACTATTATTACTGCATTTTATTTACTTGTACTTTATTTATCTGTCATATCAAAAACTCCTAAAAACTTGTCTGTGAGCATTTACAGTGAATCCTTCATCAAAACCGCTTGTCAACACCTTCTGCTCCTCGTTGGGTTCGACACTCTTATTTATCGAAAGTACTACGATACACCCCCTATACTTGTGGGTCATCACCCCCCCCAAGAGTATGCAACAAGCTATTTTTATATAAATAAGCCAGGTTTAAAAGATTTTTTTAGAGCAAACCAGCATGGTTGCCCCCCCCAATGGACGATTACCATGCTTTGGCCCCGTTGAGCTTTGGTCCTGCCTCCGCCCCTAACGGCCAGCAGATTGAGACGTTCGCAGTCGGCGCCGCCGTGCCGCTGCTGGCTGGTGGGCACCCGGTGTAGCGGGACGCCAGGATCAGGGCGGTCTGCGCGGTGACCTCCTGGCGCTGGCAGGGCTAGGCGCATCCGAAGGTACCTGGGCGGCGTGAGCATGGCGAGGTCCGGGTTCACGGTGCTCGCCGGCGGCGGCCTCGCCATGGCCGTCAGCGTGCTCTGGTCTTTCCTCATAGGGTGATGTGAGTTTTGTTGGGACTTGGGAATGATACCATGTATCCTGGCAGTCCTCGTCAAGTTTGGTTTTATTAGTGTTCTCGTGTTTCTTTCTTTTGTGCATGTGAACTTCTTCTCAAGCAGAATGATATTCAGTCTGTGTTTGAACAACAATATCAAGTTCTCACGTATTGGGGTGAGTGACTCAAGCGTCGCAAGTTTGGTCCTCTTTAATTTTTTCATGAGCTTGAAGGAATGCAAATATGCAAAAGACTAAGATAGGGATGATGACTTCGAAAATCTTCAATGTAGTCTCACGTTCTTTGTTGTTCACGTTCAGTAAAGGGAGGCATTTTGTCTCCCGGGTGCATATGCACTATTTTTATAGATGTATTTTAAACGCATTTCAAAATGTTAAAAAATTGCAAAAAATGTTTACGCATTTTTAGATAAAGGGCTTTATTACTTAGAGTTTAAACATTACACTCGGCTTCCGCATATCAATGCACACAGCCGCAATCCAAGTGAAAAAAATAAAAAGAGTGTGTAGCACTAGACGAATTACAATCATGAAGTGAATAAAGTAGATCGCCAGCACTGAAGATGAACACGAACGCCTATAGAGGACCAATCCGGCGATCAAGCGACCATCCATGTCGGGTAAAAATATCCCTCGCCACCTCTTCAAAACGTGCACATGCCTCTGTAAAGAGGCTTCGATGACCCTACCGTTGTAAGGTGGACCACGAACGGAGAATACTTGTGCAACGATAGATTACCTGCAAACGAGAAACATCTTTATCATTGAAAACCTTGTCATTTCTACTTAGCCAAAGCAACCATATAATGGCTACGCTCCCACCCTAATAACGGTCTTATACCTTTTATCAATCCCATTTAGCCAATTGACAAAAAAATTAGCAACAGACTTTGCTTGATATAAGTTAGACGCTATCTGGATGACCATATAGAACGTGCAAAACTACACTCGAAGAATAAGTATTTTATTGTCTCTTATTGTGGACAAAACATACACTTCGTACTTCCATGCCAATTCCCTTTAACAAGGTTATCCTTAGTTAGAATGACACCCCTACAAAGATACCACATAAATACTTTTATTTTAAGTGGAGTATTCATTTGCCATATTTTTATTATCATCAACTGGTACATTGGAATGTACTAACGCCTATACATAGAATCCACGGAGAATTTTCTATTCGCACATAGATTCCAACGAAACTCATCGGGGCCTTGTGTGAGTTGGACCGAAGTCAACCGTGCCAACAAGGAGTTCCAAGACGTTAGTCTCGGCCCAATTAGATCTCGCATGAACGTCACATTCGGAGGAGAGCACTGCATGACAATGGCAATAGTATCTCCTTTATGATGCACAATATTGTATAGGGCCGGATATTGATCCCGGAGGGTAGTATTACCTAACCATTTTTCCTCCCAGAATCTAATCTCTGAACCATTGAAAGAACATGGTTGCCCCATGTGTGGTAATTAATGACAATCCTTATGGACTAATGTGTATATTGAGATATCCTTGTAGGTTTGTCCATAGGCAACACTTGAACTCCATGTGTTGGATTCAAGGTTGAATGCCTTGAAGGTCATTGGATATAATGAACATATTTGAAATGATCAAGAAAGAAGAAAAGATATAATGTTGATCAAGGTGAAGTTGAAAAGAATGTGGATTCAAGTGATCAACACACAAAGCTAAATGTTGCACCATGTGCGATCATGTGATCCAATGGTATGGTAAGAAATTGTCTATATAGCTTTGTGAACTAACCCATGATGTGTATGTGTGGAGTATCCATGTGGGTTTAGGTATCTTCCCATGGGTTCGCATCAAAAGGAAGATTTCATATAACCTATGGAGGATGACGTCAAGTGGTGGGCGTCATCAAGATAATGGTCGAAGTGAAGACGTGCCTCAGAGAGACTCTCCCATAATGGTGTATGGGGGAGCGACATGTGAGTCTTCATCAAGCAAAGCGGAATCAAGAAAGGTGGTCCACTTGAAGAGATCAAGATTGTCATCATCTAGCTCAAGTGGAATGCGCAAGGCAAAGGTATGATCTTGATAGGGTTTCTATTTTACCGGTCTCATGGTGTTAGTTGGGAGACCGGGTTATAGGATAGTTTCCGTTCCATCAAGAGGGGCTCTCAAATGAGTAACTTGATCGTATCATCATAGAGAGCTCAAATCTTTGCATCTCTAGCATCATCTTTCTTGGTTCTTCTTTGGGCTTTATCTTTGTTGGGTTTTGGTGCTTGTCGTGATCTTCATGACAAGCTCATGTTCTTCGAAAACGGATTTCGCATGGAAAACTTGTTGCGTTTTCGGTGTTAGAAATATCATCGGTTTATCCTTGAGGAAAGTTTCAAACCTTCCTATCTGTGGTGACTTTATCCTTGTAAGGAAGCTCTTGTCCTTATCTTTCCAACCTCGTTGGTCTCATCTCGTTTGGAGTTGCCTTGCGAAAGTTATTGCAGTTCTGGTACCAAGCTAACTTTCACCTGACGGTAGTACCGCTAGGCGCAGCGGTAGTACCGCTCCACCTGGAGCGGAACTGCTGCAGTGCCCAGTAGGACTTCCTATGGCGGTAGTACCGCGGTCGGTACTGCTGCCCATCAGGCAGCGGTACTACCGCTGGAGCTACCGCCAGAGGTACCGCTAGGAGGGATTTAGCCTCGGGTATCCTTACGGTACCCCGGCGGTAGTGGCCTCGTAGTACCGCTGGATTTATTCATTTAAGCCCAGCGGTAGTACCGGCAACTCCGGTGGTAGTACCGCTACCTGGAGGCAGCGGTAGCCCTTGCGGTACCGCATCCGCTGGGAAGCGGTGCTGCACTGGGTACCGCCAGGATACCTGCAGCGGTAGTACCGCTGGGCTCGGCGGTAGTACCGCTGGGCACGAGAACTGCACATAACGGTCAGATTTTCGGGGGACCTATTTAAGGGGTCTTCTTACTCAATGGTTCCCCAACTCTAGAGCTCGTGTTTTTCCCCATTGCTGACCCTCCTTGAGCTTGCTAGCTCTCTATCCCTCCAATGATTCTTGCTCCTTCTTGAGGGAAAAGAGAGAGGAGATCTGGATCTACTATTGCACCAATCAATCTCTCCTCTTAGTGAGGGGTAGTCTTTGGATCTAGATCTTGGGATTCATTTGGTTGTTTCATTGCTCTTCCTCACATCTTCCTCCATAGCATTAGTTGCTTTGGTGGGATTTGAGAGTGAAGGGCTTTGAGCACTTCTTGTGTTCTTGCCATTGCATTAGGTGCATCGGTTTGAGTTCTCCACGGTTATACGTGGAAGTGAAGTTTGAGAAGCTTATTACTCTTTGTTGATTGCCTCTTGGGTTGCTTGTAACCCTAGGAGGCCTTTGTGGGTTTCAGAAGACTCAACTTGTTGCGAGGTGCTCCGGGACATTGTTGGGAGGCTCCAACTCATTGTGGAGTTCCCTGACCTTTGTGTACGGCTTGGTCAATGCCTCGAAGGTGACCTTATAGTGGAAGAACTACGCCTTCACCGGCAAAGCTCACGGAGAATAGAGTGAGCACATCCGTGCTATTGGAGCGCCTAGGTGGCTCCACACTCCTCCAACGTAGATGTACTTCCCTTGGGAAGGAACTACGGGAAACATCTCCTCGTGTCCACTTTGCGGTTATCTCTATACCCGAACTCTTACTTATGCATTTACCTTTGTGATAGCCATCGAGCTTGAAGTTATCAATCTTGCTATCACTTAGTGGTTGTTCTTGTCTAGCATAAGTCGTTGGTGCACATAGGTGAACCTAGCTTGGTTAGGTTTTGTGCTTGATAAATTAAACGTTAGTTTTATTCCGCATTTATTCAAGCCTAAACCGAAATTATTTCAAAACGCCTATTCACCCTCCCCTCTAGGCGACATCCTTTGCACTTTCAACCATCCTTAATATTAAATACCCCGAAGCGAAAGAAATGTTTCTTTGTCGCCATCAATCCGGCCCAAAAGTGGGAGTCACCGGGTTTCCAGTACACCTGTGATACCGCCTTTGTACCAATGTATTTTCTCTTAAAAAGCGTTTGCCATATCCCATCTTCGGTAAGCAGCTTAAAAAGCCACTTACCTAGAAGGGCTGGATTCTTGACATTAAGGTCATGAATACCCAGCCCTCCCTGATCTTTAGGCCGACAAACAACATTCCATTTAGCCAGTCGATATTCTTTTTCTCACCATCTCCTTGCCAAAAGAATCTTGATCGAAAGTAATCCAATTTATGCAAGACCCCTTTTGGTATTTGGAAGAATGATATCATATATAGTACCATGTTTGTCAGTACCGAATTAATGAGAACCAACCTCCCACCAAGAGACCGCAATTTTCCTTTCCAACTAGATAGCCTTGCTTGAAGACGTTCCTCGACGTGTCTCCATTCCACATTAGTCAGTTTCTGATAATGTATTGGTATTCCAAGATACATTATTGGAAATTGACCTTGCTCACAGCCAAATATGTCGGCATATTGAGCAGCTGCTTCTTGAGCCTCGCCGAAGCAAAACAATTCACTCTTGTGGAAATTTATTTTCAATCCCGATAATTGCTCGAATGCTCGACAAAATGTCCCACTGGCATAGACACAATGGGAGAGGGCGAAGGCGATGTAGCAGCCCTCTCAACCATTGTGCTAGCTGCCGGAGATGAAGGAGAGGCCGGCGCCACCATAGGGGAGGACACGGTTGATGTAGAGTCCTCCACCCCAACGATGCCACCCGGCGAGTCATGTGTCGCATCCGTGCCCGGCATCGAACAGCCGAGGGAGCCCACCAGGAACTCGGTCGCTCCCGGGAGGTCGGCGAAACTGCAGAGGCCACGGCGCCAGAGAAGACTGCCACGCGGGCGGTAGCTAGCGGCCCAACAGCCTGCAACGCCTGCTCCATAAGCACACCCATGCCCTAGCCTATCGTCACCGGATCCGAGGACCACGACCCGCCAGAACTCGCCGCCAACTACAGCCTAGAGGCGACCGCAGCCTCACTCTCGTCCGTCGACGCCAGGCCAGGTCCAAGAGTAGTCTTTGGGTGATTTTCGCCTGTGGGCGACGAAACGACCTCAGCCCTAGCTAGGCCGCGAACAGCAGGTAGCAAGGTCAGTGTAGCAGAATTTTTACCAGTTGCTTCCTTCCATTGCTTCACCAGCTCTTTGGCTCTAGGAGTTTGAGGGTTAGGGTTAAAAGGAGTCACAGCTACCCCCCTCATCACTTGAGAATTCGGAGCTCCTTGCCCTAGTCTCTCTCCCACGGGTGGAGTAGGGTCAATAGACATGCTAGCGGCCGAGTTATCAGCAGAACCGCCTGGCCCTGCAAGATCCCCTAGTCCATCCTACTCCATCCCATTGTCATCTGAACCATCCTTTCCTTTCCGCTGCCAAACAAACGGGACAAAATCTGCCTCTGGAGTGTAGTCCGCATTTTCTGGCCTAAAAGTGAAGTCATAACCCTTCAACCGCAGCACCCCATCGGTCTTAATGAAAGGTCCCTCATCATCTGACTCATTGAAACACTCATATGGCATCATTCCCACCAAATCCGGACCACTCCCCTGCAACGGAGAGAGAGAGCATATGCACGTCAATGGTGGTGCCGATGAGAGATCCCACAACCCACAGTCCCCAGAAATGTCTCAGCGGATTGGGCACACCTTTGACATGGACCCAAATCTGATCTAACTCCAACTGGTGCATCACATCTACTGGTTTCCATTGGCTGAACACAAGTTTAGTAGACTGAGCAGGAACACCAAGCTCAATGCCATCAAATCTCAGCAAGTCTTCCTTGGTCGGAAAGTTAACCGTGAAGTAGTCGTCACCAATGGGAATGGATTCCCAACACCAATACTTGACCGGACACAACCGTGCCACTTGGGACTCCACCTGTTTTGCGGTGGCGGCCGTACCTTGGACTTTAACAAGAGCAACTGGATCATCCTTAGGAATCAGCTCAGCTTTGAACAAATTATCTGGGAACTTAACGAACATCGTATCTTTGTGTCCGTGACCCGCCACGAGTGCCGAGGGCCTTGGTAGCTTCAGAGTCGGACACATTGGCGTCGGGTGCTTCACATTGTCGCAAATGAAACAGTAGTGCTTCGCGGGGCAGTCTTTAGTTGCATGGGTGTGCACCGCACACTTCCAGCACCATGCCTTTGCTTTTTTATGCCTAGCACGGGTGCAACGACAGTACCGCCTCTTGCACTCCCACGTTCTGCACTATCACCACCTGAACTGCAGCAGGTTGTCCCGTCCCCGGGAGCAACGAATGGCCTCCCGCAGCTTGTTGTTGGCCTACAACCTCTTGCATCAATGCTGCTGCGCCCCAACCACGGGCATCGTCCCATGCAGCTACACCTGGTTCAAACTTCCATTGTTCTTCTTCTTCTTCTTTCTTTTCGGAGGCTGAGCAGCGGCGCCGAACGCGAAACCCACAGGCGGTTGAAGACCAATCGTCCCAGCCATGGCCTACTGCACCGCGCCCAGCTGCCTGCTAGCGACCGCCTGGGGGCTGGCGACATTGCCGAAAGCACCTCCCGCCCCGTGAGCTTGAGCTTGAGAGCCTGAGTTTGCCATCGGAGCCCAGGTCGGAGGGCCACCATGGCCCGGTGGCGCAACCATCGGAGGCGGTGATGCAACCTCGTCGGCGAACAACCACCATGACGGGGCGCTTCGCGAACGCGATGCGGGAGTGGCTGGAGAGGTTGAAAGAGCAAATTTTGCTCTTGCTCATGTTTGGTGATGTTGACAATACAACATGTGCCCCTAACTTGTTGTTTGAGTGTGAACATGTTTTTACAAACATCTTCGTTGAATTCGCAACGAGAAAAGGAAGAGAAGAAGTTGTTTCTGCCAGGAGCGGTAGTACCGCTGGCTTCCTGTAGCCAGAGACCAGGCGGGAGTACCGCACCTCAGTACCGCCCAAATGGGCATCGGGAGCCAATTCGTGGCACTGCCAGCGGTAAAATACCGCTGGCGCAGGGGTCGAAGGCGTAGTCAGTGCCAATGGTTGACCGAGGCGGCGACAGTACCGCTCTCGGCACTGCCCAAAGCAGGTTCATGCGCGCATTCGCGGCACTAGCCGCGGTACTACCGGCGGTAGTACCGCCGGCGTGAGAGCGAGGGTGGTCAACGCTCTGCTTTGACTAGAGCATGGTCGCTGGAGGACCGTTGACCGTGACGCAGAAGGCGCTAGCGGTAGTACCGCCCGGCGCAGCGGTACTACCGCTGGCTCGGGCTGGAGAGCTCCAACGGCCAGATTTTTTGGAGGGGTATTTAATGCCCTCCACCTACCTCCAGCCAAGTAGCTCGCCCTAAACTTGAAGACCACCATTGTTGCAAGCTCAAAACTTCTAGATCTCCCAATCCCTTAACCCAAACTCGTTGATCTTTGGAGGATTGAAGGAGAAGGTCCGGATCTACATTTTCACCAAAGCGTTCTTCATTTCCCCCTCATTCACTTAAGGGATTTGAGCCTAGGGTTTCCACTAGGAAAACCTAGGCATCTTGTTATACTTACTTGTTTATTGCTTTTGTGTAGCAGGTGTTGTGGTGCTTGGGAGCCCCCAATCCTTTTGTGGGTTGAGCCTCAAGTTTGTTGTAAGGGCTCCGGATTCCGCCTTGAAGGATTCCGAGAGTGGAAGGTGAACCGAGCTTTTGGGCAAGGTTCATCGGAGAATAGGGTGAGGCCATTTGTGGCATTTGAGTTTGAAACTCACACCCTCCAATGAGACGTACTCCCCTAAAAAGGAGAAATTCGGAAATACATCCTTGTCTCCGCATGCTTCCCGTTTGGTTACTCCTTACTCGCTAGCTCTTACTTGTATCATTGCTTAGTCTAGTGTTAACTTGTCATATAGGTAAATTCACCGTAGTTGCATATCTAGACAATTTACCTTTATGTCAAGCCTAAATTCGAAAAAGACCTAAAAATTGAGTAGTACCTATTCACCCCCCTCTAGGTGGCCATACCGATCTTTTCAATTGGTATCAGAGCCTCGGCTCTTTATTCGGGCTTAACCGCCTAAGAGAAGTATGACCATTGACGAGCATGGAAATGAGATTCTCGACCCCCCCCCCGTCGAGTCCACTTCGGTTTCCATAGAGGACTTCAATGCCATGAAGGGCTCTATGGAAACTAGAATGGATAAATTGCAAGAGATGATCTTGAAACTCATGGAGGCAAAGGATATCTCATCTCCTCTCACTCCTTTGTCTTCGGAGCCACCTAAGAAACCCGAGGAGGAAGAGGTTGATGGGAAGAAGAAGGGGTTGACCAAGATAAAATTGACACCCCAACTAAACCAACTAATGGTTCGGGAGAATATGGTAGAGTCCTTTTCCATACTCTCCCGACCTACCTATCCCTCATCCTCCTATACACCTAAGGGGAAACCAACCTAAGCTAAATGCATTTTTGTTTACTAAATGCAATCTTCTATGAGATCCTATGTGAACAGTGCATCTATCGAGCTTTGGAGGATCATTGAGCAAGGATACCAAGTCGTGGATGAATCCAACAAGACAAGAAGAGAGGTGGTTGATTGTCAACTAAATGCCACCGCTCTTGATTTGATCCGAGATGCCGTGGGAGATGATGATTTGTCTCACATCGAGCATTGCACCACTGCCAAAGAAGCTTGGAAGTGCCTCATTGGGTGTTCGTTGGAAATGAAAGCATGAAGAGAAACCGTTTGAGGAAATGAGCAACAAGGCTGAAGGGTTTTTCATGGAAGATGGAGAAGACCACGAGCAAATGTATCGAAGACTCAAGGCCCTTGCCAATGCCTATAGAGCTCTTGGTGCACCTCATGTGAATGATGATTGGATCAAGAGAAAGTATGTGAATGCTCTCTTGCCCTTCGAACCGGCCGACTTGAAGAGTCTACAAGACACAACTATCCACAATTGACCTCCAATCAAGTCATGCAAGAGATGCAATCTTTCAAAGTTCAAGCCAAAATTGCCCAATACTCGTGCCCGGGCAATTGGAATACAACAAGGAACATCACTTGCTTTGGAGGCCAAGGTGGTGGAACACAATGAAGATCAAGATTGTGAGGATGTGAGTTTCATGGACCTCGAAGAACTCAAGATTGCTCATAGGACTATGTGGCTCTTGCGGCAAGGCTTTTGGAAGAACCCATCCAAAGTTAAAGCTCAAGTGGAGAAAAAGTTCAAATCTAGTGGGTACAAGTAGGGCAACCCAAAAATGAATACTTGCTTCAATTGCCAAGATAGATATCACTATGTTGCCGAGTGCCCATATGAGAACCGTGAAGAACATGGAGGAAGGCTCGTTCTCAAGAATGCCTCAAAGTCCCCTAGCAAGGAACCTTTCTTCAAGAAGAACTTTCCCAACAAGAAGCCACCTTCAAGAATGGTGTTGGTGACAAGAGAGGAGTACATGTCCGGGGAAGACGAACATGAAGAAGAAACCACAAGTGAAGTTGCCGCTATTGCTATTACTTCATCAACAACTCCTTCTCTCTTTGAATCCCCCAATGAGAACATTCCCATCCAATCCACCAAGTGTCTCATGCCAAGGCCACCGAGGTATCATGTTCTTCCACTTCCAAGACTATGAATGAAATGGATGATCTTAATTATTAGTCTTAGAATAAAGGAAGAAAATGTTGCTTTGGATCGTTTCATGACTAACTTGCAAGGTGAAGCCAAAACACGCTTTGAGGCTCTCATGAGTGATTATGGGATGACCCAAGATCTCCTTGAGGAGAAGGGGAGACTTGAAAGAGAGTATGCTAACGACATTGCCGCTCTCACCGTGGCTCTGAGGAAGAGCATGAGCTTCGTGTCTCTCTTGAAGAGAAACTTGAAAATCTTGATGAGTCACAAAATACAATTTTTTCTCAAATCATTAAAGAACGTGACTATGCTATTGCAAAATATAAGCTTTACAAGAAAGAAAAGGTTGAATTTTGTGTTGGTCATGATAGACTAACCGAGCTAGAGAAGCTCACCAAGGCCACAAGGCTTTGGAGAGTGAACACTCTATCCTCACCAAGTCTTTTGAACAACTTCAAATTCAATCGTCTAAAACTAATGTTTCTAGTTCCTCTACTACTTCTTGTGATCATGCAAATGTTATTAAGGAAAATGCTAGGTTGAAGAGCGAACTTGCCAAGGCCTCTAGTCCCCAAAGTAAGCCTCTTGATGATCTTTTACAAATGCAAAAGCCACACATTGGGAAAGAGGGTCTTGGTTATGTTGCCAAGAAGAAGGAGAAGAAGAAGAAGAAGAAGAACAAGAAGAAGGCCAAGCCCGCACAAGCAAAGAAGTCTACCATTGCGAGTGGTGATGCTACTAGGAGCAAAACCACTCGTAATGACTTTGCAGGAATTGCTAACCCCACTATATTCTCCATGTTGATTATTATGGTGATGTTTATGCAAAATATGTTGGTCCCTATGATGGATATGTTGCTAGAGCTATTTGGGTTCCCAAGACCTTGTTGCTAACCAAAGAGGACCCATTGCAAGATGGGTACCTAAAACCAAGCAATGATTTCTTGTAGGACTATTCTTCCGGTGTGTCGAAATGGGTGATTGATAGTGGATGCACAAGTCATATGACCGGAAGCAAGGAGATCATGACGGAGTTGAGACCAAATACAAATCAATCAACCGTCACTAATGGAGATAAATCAAAAGCCGAGGTAACAGGTCTCAGCAAGGTAGTAGTAGCAAGGGATATCACCCTTGTGAATGTCATGCTTGTCGAGTCCCTTGGTTACAATTTAATGTCCGTTCGTGCTCTTAACAAGATGGGCTTTGCTGTCCATTTTGATCTTGATATTGTGGTACTCATGTGGAGCAATACTCTAAAGGTCGCTTTTGTTGGGTACGTTGAACATGAGTTGTTTGTGGTGGACTTTTCGGAGTCTACCAACACTCAAGCAATGTGCCTATTCGGAAAGGCCGACGTGGGGTGCTTGTGGCATCGCCGCTTGTCCCATGTCAATATGAGAACTTTGCAAAGTCTTCACAAGGGTGGCCACATTCTTGGACTAAAAAAGAATGTTTCTTTTTCTAGAGATCGTCTTTGTAGGGCTTATGTTGAAAGAAAGATGCATGATTCTTCCCACCCAAGCAAGATCGTCATTTCATCAACAAGGATATTGGAACTTCTTCATGTTGACCTTTTTGATGTCGTGCCTCAACCTAGTCTTGGTGGGAAGAAGTATTATTTGGTGATTGTTGATGACTATTCAAGATTTACATGTGTTTATTTCTTCAAGTCAAAGAGTGAGACCCAACAAGCCATCATTGACTTCTCCAATGAAGTACAACGTCAACACAATGTTCCTATATTGGCCATTAGAAGTGACAATGGCTCCGAGTTCAAGAACTACACTCTAAATGAGTTTCTTAGTGAAGAGGGAATTCGACATCAATATTCCGCTGCGTATACCCCTCAACAAAATGGTGTAGCCGAGAGGAAGAACCGTACCCTTATGGATATGGCAAGGTCAATGTTGGCGGAGTTCAAGACTCCACTTTTCTTGTGGGCCGAGGCCATCTGCACGGCATGTCACTCATCTAACCGGCTCTATTTTCGCACGGGAAAGAAGCACACTCCATATGAAATGCTTACTGGCAACAAGCCCAATATTTCCTACTACATAAACTGGGCACCTTCTTCTTAATTAATATAAGGCAAAGCTTTTACCTTCGTTTCAAAAAAAAAATCCTACTACCGGGTGTTCGGTTGTAAGTGTTTCTATAAAATCAAAGGTTATCGTTTATCTAAATTTGAGTCTAAGGCTTTAGAGGGTACTTTTGTTGGTTACGGTGCTGAATCCCACACTTTTAGAATCTACGACAAGTCCTTCGGGATCATTGTAGAATCTTGTAGTGTGGAGTTCGATGAGAATGACGGCTCGCAAGTGGTGCAATTTCATGTTCGTGATGTAGATGATGAGGAACCTCAAGATGCAATAAGGTGGATGGGCGTGATATTCTTTCACCCAATCGAGATCCACCATGAGGCGCCTCAAGAAGGACCAAGCTCCACCCATATGGAGCATACATCATCACAAGTGGAACCTGCACGATCCGATGGAGCAAATGATGCACCTAGCCAAGAACACGTTCAAGACCCTCCTCGTGTTGATCAAGTTGCTACGCAAGAACCAAGTTCTCTAATTGTTGATGCTAGCCATGATCAAGACCAAGGTCCATCCTATCCTTCTATGAAGGCGTGCTCTTGAAGACCAAGGTCATCATTCCGGTCAAGACGGGGACACAAATGATCAAGATGATCAAGAGATACCTCCTAGCTCCCATGAGGATATCGAAGCCCATCGTCATGCAAGAAATGCCAAGACCATGGAAAGAAGACAACATTTGTTGGAAAATATTATTGGTGACTTGAAGAGCAAGGTTGTGACTAGAATACAATGTGAAAACTTTAGTGAACATCAAGCATACATCTCCATGGTGGAACCAAAGAAAGTTTTTAAAGCTATTGAAGATCCGGATTGGTTGAATGCAATGCATGAAGAGCTCAAAACTTCAAGCGCAACAAAGCGTGGAAGATAGTTGAGAAGCCAAAGGAGTGCCACAATGTTATTGGCACTAAGTGGATTTTCAAGAACAAGCAAGATGAACATGGCATGGTGGTGAGGAACAAGGCAAGATTGGTGGTCCAAGGGTACTCTCAAGTTGAAGGCATTGATTTTGGAGAGACCTATGCTCCTGTGGCTTGCCTTGAGTTCATCCGTATCCTCCTTGCATATGCATCTCATCATAATTTTATCTTGCAAAAATGGATGTGAAAAGTGTTTTTCTAAATGGTCCACTTAAAGAGTTAGTATATGTTAAGCAACCTCCGGGTTTTGAGGATCCCAAACTCCCTAACAATGTCTACAAGCTAGATAAGGCGCTCTATGGACCTAAACAAGCTCCACGTGCATGGTATGAGCACCTTAGAGAGCTTCTAGTAGACCGTGAATTTGAGGTTGGGCAAATCGATCCCACTCTCTTTACCAAGAGAGTAAAATGGGAGCTTTTCATATGCCAAGTCTATGTGGACGATATTATCTTTGGCTCAACTAACAAAGCTTTCAATGATGAATTTTCAAAGCTTATGACCGATAGGTTTGAGATGTCCATGATGGGAGAGTTGAAGTTCTTCTTGGTTTTGAGATCAAGCAATTGAAGGGAGGGACTTTCATCTCTCAAACCAAATATATCCAAGACATGATCAAGAAGTTTGATATGGTTGGTGTTAAGGAGAAGCGCAACCCAATGGACACCAATGTTCATCTACAACTTAACCCAAAGGGTATAGATGTCGATCAAAAGGTATACCGTTCCATGATTGGTTCTTTGCTCTATCTTTGTGCATCTAGACCCGATATTGTGTTGAGTGTAGGGGTGTGTGCAAGGTACCAAGCCGCTCCTAAAGAAAGCCACATGATGGCGGTCAAAAGAATCCTACGATATTTGATTCATACCCAAAGTTTGGTTTGTGGTACCCCAAGGACAAGGTTTTCTCTATTCGTGGGTACACGGACTCAGATTGGGCTGGTGATCATGATGATAGGAAGTTAACTTCCGGAGCTTGCCAATTTCTTGGTGGTTCCTTGGTGAGTTGGTGTTCCAAGAAGCAAAATTATATATCCCTCTCACCGTCGAAGCCGAGTATGTGGCAGCCGCAAGTGCATGCACCCAATTGTTATGGATGAGGCAAACTTTAAAGGAATACGGTGTCAATTGTGACAAAGCGCCTCTTTTATGTGACAATGAAAGTGCTATCAAGATTGCTCACAACCCGGTGCAACATTCAAGAACCAAGCATATTGAGATTCGTCATCATTTCATTCAAGATCATGTTGCCCGTGGTGATATTGAGCTAGGCCATGTTCCCACAAGAGATCAACCTGCCGATATTTTCACGAAGCCTCTCGATGAAGCAAGATTCACTTATTTGAGGAATGAGCTAAATATCGTGGATTCAAGGAGCTTGGCTTGACTACTTTGCATACGCACCTATTTCTTGACTATTTATTGTGTTTAGGTGTAGGCATGGACATAGGGGGAGTGCGGTCCTAATACATTGGACTATCCCTCCCCTCATTATGCCGACATCAAGAAATCATTTGCTTCTCTATATCCGTGCTATGAATTGTGAGCTTAAATGACGAGTAGTGGTAGTGAACCCAAGATATATCTTCGCGGTGTCACACCACATACACTCATACATGGTGGCTTAGGCCACCGCCCTCCTCTATATGAGGAGTTGATCTTATTTGATCCTTATTTGGGTTTCTAGACCTTTTTGCTTTGGGAGAGTGCTTAAATTTGGCCTTTTATGTTGATTCTTGCAAATTTGGGCATACTCTCTCTCTTCAGTTTTAAGTTCTATCCTAAGCCAAAACCTTATCCCACAAGCCCTCTCTTTCAAAAATACCTTTATTGCGTGCTCTCGGTGATGTTGAAGGTCGGAACCGGTGACAAAATGTGTTACGACCCCTTTTTGGGCCATAACAGCCTTTTGCTCCTAGGCACCGGTACTACTGGTCCTGGAAGCGGTACTACCGCTGGCTCGGCTGCCTCAGCCCCTTGCCAGCGCGTGGGGCCTCTTCCCGGGCCGCGCAGGAATCAGGAGCGGTACTACCGCTGGATCGAGCGGTAGTACCGCTCGTGCGAAAACGAGTGGATAAGGGTCGGGGCGGATGGGTGGAAGTCAACTGCTTCCACTTTCCCCATCCGCCCCTTCCTCTCCAACTCCGATCCGCCGCCACCGGCCTCCATCCTCGCCGGGACCGAGCTCCCCGGCCGTGGATCTTGCAATCCTTACCCTGGGACGACTTGGTCATCTCTCCCCTCCCTCGATCCTTTGCCATGAGCACCCGTAAGTTCTCCCCCTCTCTCTCATCTAGTTGATGGATGGAGATGACTAGATTGCTTTCCTTTAGGTGTTCTTGTCAAATTGGTTCGGTAGAGATGTAATTTAGGCAACCTAGAACCTTGTGTAAAAGTTTTGTGAAGAATCATTGGCTAGTTTTGTAGTTCCCCATCTAGAATTGTTGGATGTGACCATGGTTGTTCTTCGTGTTCTTCCTTGAATTAGTCCACCATCCTTTGTCAAATCCAACCCTACTAGCTGTTGTACTCACACCTAGCAATTAATTTCTCCAATTTTTATACACTCGTGTTCTTGGTCCCCTAATCTTGAAATAATTGTGCATTACTCGTCCCATGCTCTCCCTATCCATTGCTTTTCATAGGAGGGGCTGGTTCTAGTGGTTCCGATGCTCGGGGCAAGAAGCAAAGGTGTGATGAGATGAAAGAGGAGTTCGATCCCGTTGGCGCCAAAGGCAGAAAGGTGGTTCCAAGAAGAAGCCTGCAGCCAAGAGCAAGACCCCTCTGCTAGCGAAATATCCGACAAAGTCTATACATCCTTACGGAACAGAGATCCATATGCCGTTGATAGGATAAATTTGACCCCTCAGTTTCGTGGCAACAATCCTTTCTTCTATACTCATTTTCAAGAGAGTGCTACAATCAAATCCTTCATCGGAAGCCCAATGACAATGTGATCGAACAACGGTACATTGATATCCACCACATGGAGAGAAAACCTGAGTATTTTGGAGATGTTTTGTCCATGTGCCAAGAGTTTGGATCGTTCCTATCATCACCCTTCAACAGAATTATGATGAAGCTCTTGTTTGCCAATTCCTTGCCACCGTCTATTTTGGCACCGAGAACCCAAGGTACATCACATGGATGACTAGAGACAAGCAATTTACCGCCCTTTGGAGTGATTTTGGTACCATGCTTGGGTATGAAGACTTTGGTCCACATTGGACCGATGCTCACGAAGACAAGTACTTTCGGGTCCATGTTAATCCAAGGCCTTTGACCAAGGATGACCTCGTTCCCCTCTACTTTTGGAAGAAGTACACTGCTGGCAACTCGGAGGGTCTCTATCCTCCATATGAGATCATGCATCACATTTACCGAGCAACCATCAACCCCAAGGTCGGCAATTTGGATCAAATTCACAACTGCCTAGTTACCTTGATGGTGATGACTCATCAAATGAGGACCAAAGGAAGAAACTGGAAGTTATGGATTACCTTTGGAATGTCACAATATACAAGAAGAATGCTTGCTTTTCCCCTCTCATCATGAGAATCATCCTTTGGGCGTGGGCCAAGGAATGTCCCGCTGCGGGGCCTAGTGACCCCAACACTTGGATCATCTACAAGCCCAAGCAATTTTGTGTCAAAGATCATAGCGAGAAGGAAAAGGGTACCAAGACTGCTAAAGGCAAGGCTAAGGAAGTTGTCGGTGATGAAGGCCCTTCACGGGCTCCCAAGGAAAGTGGCTTCACATGGATGGCTCGTCAAATGAAGAAGGCCTTTTGTGTGACCAAGGCTCTTGAGAAACGCGCTTGGAACGTGAAGAGAAAGAGAAGCTTGCCCGTCAACTCGACATTCAACGTCGCCGTGACCAAGGTGAACAAGTGGCTTCCGGCTCGGAAAAGAACATTCCGACCTATGAACAATGGCAAGCCAAGGACTCCAAGGGAGAAGTCATCACTTGGTTGAACTTTGAAGATGATGAAGAAGAAGTGTCCTCTCGTCGTCGCCCACGCCCCTCAAGCAACGAGTGAACTTGGGACGCTAGCATCGTTTTCTCTCCTTTTTGGTGTCCTGATGCCAAAGGGGGAGAAATATCTATTAGGTTTTCGAAGGGATTTGCATGGGAAGTCGCAAGCTTTGTGCTTTTTGGTTGATTTTTATGAGCTTGTGAACTTTATTTGTCGGTTTTAGTTTGTGAACCTCGTGTGTTATGCATGGTGTAAGACATGTTGAACTTTATGCTTATGTTTCCATGCATATGTTGCTTTGTTGTGCAAGTTGTTTACTTTATGCTCTATATATATCTTGCACGGTTTGTAAAATCTATGGGAGAAAATTCCCTATATGACACTATCTTAAAATCTTGTTCCTTATTTGACACTGGTAAAAAAATTCTTCCCTATATGGCTTATCCCCAAAATATCTTTCCTTATATGACACTCTAGTGCATTTTGTTCACCAAAAATACATAAAAATACTCTTACCCCTGATTCATAATGTGTATGCTGCAGTAATATTAAATATTGGGAAACACTTACCATCAGTTGACCGATCGCGTCTGACCAGCGCGTCCTGCCTTCCGCGTACGTCGGTGTTGCGCGTCTCTCCGTAGTCTACTTTGCTACGTTTTTTCCTGCTCCCAGTGTCTCCACCGTCTCTCTCTCTTCTCACACGCGATGGCCCAGCCAGGCAGCAGGTTTATGTCATGCACGCTTTTTTCTCTCAAATGTGCAGCAGTTTTTTGACTTGCAACGTGAAGGTGAGCGTGTGAGGCCATATTAAATATTTTTCTTGCGGACATCACATTTATTTTCAAACAGGTACTATAATATATGCATTGAGAAAGCAATCTACATAGCAGTTCTTCTCATATAGATGTTCCAAACAATTGATTTAATAATTCAGTTAAAAAATAATTGATTTAATAACCCGATGTTTAGCTATGCCTACCAAATATTTAATATTACTGCAACTATCGTCTCGTACAGAATTTTGGTCATATTATGCACCAGGGGTAAAAAGGTCTTTCTCTGCTTTGGTCAACAAATGCACTTGAGTGTCATATAGGGAAAGAAATTTTGGGGAGAGGCCATATAGGGAAGAAATATTTTACCGGTGTCAAATAAGGAACATGATTTTAACCGAGTGTCATATAAGGAATTTTCTCAATCTAGGGGTAGTGTTGATCCTATTTGTTGTGCATTTGAGCATTCAAAAGCTATCCTTGAATATGCACACATCTAGGGGGAGCTCCGTCTAAATTTTGCAAATTGTTTGTGGCAAATTATTGTATTGTCATCATGCACCAAAAATGGGGAGATTGAAAGAGCATATTTTGCTCTTGCTCATGTTTTGGTGATGTTGACAATACAACATGTGCCCATAACTTGTTGTTTGAGTGTGAACATGTTTTTACAAACATCTTTGTTGAATTCGCAACGAGAAAAGGAAGAGAAGAAGTTGTTTCTATCAGGAGCGGTAGTACCGCCCCTCCGGGTGGTAGTACCACTGGCTTCCTGCAGCCAGAGACCAGGCGGCAGTACCGCGCCTCAGTACCGCCCAAACGGGCATCGGGAGCCAATTCGCGGCACTGCCAGCGGTACTACGGGCGGTAGTACCGCTGGCGCAGGGGTCGAAGGCGTGGTCGGCGCCGATGGTTGACCGAGGCGGTGTGGGGACCCCGGACTAGCCGTCCGAAATACCCGATTATGCTTAACACAACGATCCCGTGATCAGTCTGTCGTTGCACATAATCCGAACTGAATATCAAAGTTTACATCCATACAACACCGAGTTTAAAGTCTTACAAACCTGGCCATACAGGCCTAATTATACATAGGTGCCTTCAAGGGCCAAACCATCTTTATTCAGCGGAAGCTACGGTAGTAGGGCTAAACCAACTCGACAACACCCGACAGGCAGCTGACTTATGAAGTTCTTAGTTCGCATAGACGTCGCCAAACTCCTCTTCAACGCAGGGTTCCTCGAAATCTGGCTAAGACAATAGCCAGGGACGAAACCAATGTGAGTACATTTGATTGTACTCGCAAACTACCCCAACTTGAGGAAGCACTAGCTTTTATTATTTTAAAAACTTTTATTTGAAAAACTCTCAAAAACCTTTTTCGAAAAGGGGAGAGAGAAGAAGTTTATCCTTTAAGAAAACGCACATTTTAACTGTTTTTCCGGAACTCTTCCGGTATCCAACCATAACCTGGTTATGGTTCCAAACCCCTCACCACCTCGTACCAACTCATTGGCACAGGTGGGAAATAACCCTTTCCAAGTCAATTTCCTCAACACAACTCCAGAGTTTGCAAAACTTTGCACATGGCCTTAGTAGTTCTTCCCAACTGTCCGTATCCGAGGACTCGGCTATTCGAATAGTTTTACCCTCTGCAGAGGTAGTACGCTTTTCCCACACCCATCCGGTCACTCATCGTGTCAGCCACGTCCCGCCATACCGGAGGTATGCGAAGTTGAGTTCCCGGCCATAGCCTGTCCTTTGCTCATGCTAGTATAGGACCCTGCCGCTACGACATTCCATCGACACTCAAACCCTCAGAACTAAGTGTGAGGACTCGTAGTTCTGCCCGGCGGACCCAAGGGAGCCCTTCAATCCTCTTCCTCCGACACATCCATACCGGCTTCCGGTAGACAACAATGAAGAGGACCCAGGTCAGGGGGTAGGTCCTCAGACCATCCCCTCATGGAACGAGGTTATCCTCGTTGTCGAGGCTCCAGTACTAGCACAGGCAAATTGTATGACTACGCCCTTGCCCATATGTGGGTAAATGTGGTCGCACAGATTTTTGGCTGGGGATGTAAGTACCAGGACACAATGTGCATTTTTCCTTCCAAAAACAACACCAAACTCTGCTTTACCATCTTCATACCGACCGTTCGGTACTTCAACTTCATTCGAGTACTTTTAAAAGAGTTTTGAATAAACATTTTTTTTTCCATCCTCTAGTTGAAGATAATTACCTTATATCTACAAGGGTGGCAAAATAGTTTTTCATATCTTTGTAAAAGGTTTTAAAAATCTTTGATACTAGTGAAGACTCATGTGATTAAAATAGAGGTATAGAAGTGCAAGCTCAGTGAAGTAGCTTGCCTTGATCCACAAAGTGGTACTGATCCTGGTCTTCTGGTTCAATAAAACCTCCTTCCTCGATAAATCCGTCAACGGTATCGTCTAAACGTTAAACAATCAAAACAAACAATCACTATACTAGCTCAAGCATCAACACATCATAACAATCACAATGCTGCAAATAGCTACTGTATACATCAAGCAACACAAGGTGGTTTCAAATTGATTGAATTAAATTTTATTTAATTAATTTCAAACTAAGGCAGAAACTAGTTGTACACTAATTAATTCACCATTTAATCTATGTTTGTCACAAAAATTCAAACTAAAATTCTATGGATAGCTACTGGTGTGTAGAAGATCACCCAATTGGTTTGGGATCATTTGGAGTTACAAAACTCCCTACACATCTGTTTTACTTCAGAAGGGTTTTAAACAAGTTTTAGCTACCAAACAAATTTGGTTGCTCCAAAAATTAAATCCTTTTAGGGGTATCTAACCTTGGTTGAGTGTGACCTAACAAAATTGGTTTTAGATCAATTGGATCTACCAATAGTTCACACTAATTGTTTTAGTGCAGAAGGGTGCACTGAAGTTCAACCAAAGGCTAAGGATTTTATACTATTCAATTAATTCTACCAAAATTTGGGGAGCTAAAGGATCCTAATACAAAGCTACCAAAATTGGTTTCAAGTTATTTGGATTTATATAACTCCAGAAACAAATGGTTTAGTGTTTTAAACCTTCTGGAGCATTTTTACTAATACATTTTTATTATTTAATTAAATGGGGTGAGACCACTTTGGTGAGTTTAAGAATTTCATAAGCTTTCCAGAACAGTTGAGTTTGATTTATTTGGATTCCTAGAACTCGAGATTTTGAATTTCTAAACTAGGTCCAGTACTGACTTATTCAGAGAAAAAGAATTTGGAAAATCATCTCCTCTGGATAATGTTTAAAACTATGACATGTGGGGTCGGGTGGTCAGTGACTCAGTGGAAAAATTCCCGCGTGTGGATAATGTTTAAAACGCTGACGGGTGGGTCCCGCTTGTCGGCGTGTAAACAAACGAAGCGGTATGCTACCGTTGGATATAGATCCAACGGCGCACAGTGGCCGCGAACGGCGTCAACCATAAATGGGCGGCGCCGCCGCGCCGGCGACGGTGACGAGCACGGATAGCTCACCTGAGAGCACGGGAGGTGGCGGAGATGATCGGAATCGACGGCGGAGGGAGTGGGGAGCTTCTGGGACAAGTTGCGCGTGCAGGGACGGCTCCAACCGTCGACGGCGTGCTCAGCTCCTCCTCCGCGGCCGTGCGCTAACTCCGGCGAGTCCTCCGCGACGCTGCTGTGCAAGAAACACCGGCAAATCGTGGCGGGGTGAGCAAGGGAGTAATGGTGGTGCGGGCAGGGGCCAGAGAGAGAGCAGGGGAAGAGGGGTGCGACCTGGCCGTGGTCGACCTCTTCCTCGACGCGGCAGCGCACTGCCGTGCGTGTGCACGGTGGCTGCAGGGGAAAGCTCGCCTTCCTGGCGATGCTCTGGGTGAGGAGTGTGAGAGGGAGGTGGTGGAGGTGTGTGGAGAAGAGAGGGTGCGGGGGTGGGTTTTTATAGCGGCGCAGACGGTCGGCGTTTCCACGGCTCGGTGGAGGGGAGAGGAAGGTGGTGGCGCTGGGTCCGGCTGAGGGCGCCAGAGGGGTTGCGGGGAGCGAGGGGGTGCTGCAGGAACGGTCAGTGGTCGAGGGGGACAGGGTAACGCGTGGGGCGTCGATGCCGTGCTCGGCCGGCCATGGCGTGCGGCGAGCACGGGTGCGTGCGCTGGGGCCGGCTCGTGCGCGTGCAAGGCAGCAGAGGGGCAGAGGGGTTCGGACGCGACGCGGCGGAGGTGACTGGACCAGAGGGGAGAGGTAGGGCAGCACGAAGGCGTGGGGCGTGCCGTGGACCTCGGCGTCGACGCGACGCACGGCGTGCTCTGGCGCGGACGTCGCACACGCCAGAGGGCTCTGCGGCGCTCAGGTCTCGTCGTGCAGAGGCGGAGGGGCTTAGGTGGTGTGGCGGGCACGGCGCGGCGTCGTCTCGGCGTCGCTTCAGCTCTGCCCGCGAGGTGACCCGTGCGGGAGCTTGCCAGGGACGGCAATGGCGTGGCGGCATCGCCTTGCCTCCTCTGGGGTCAACGAGCACGTTTCTTCTCCTTCCCTCGAGTGAGTGAGGTGAGGTGAGTGTGGAGATGCTGCTGGACAGCTCGATTTCTCAAAAACGAGCTCGAATTTGGAAGTTGAATTTCGGCTCAGAGATGAACACAGTGGTGCTCGACATGTGTTCGATCAAATCCCTGAACCAAAACCAAATTTGAAATTTTGAAATTTCTTTTCATAATTTGTTTCCAAATATTTTTCCAGGGTTTGTGCCACCACTGGATGATTTAATTTGGTAGTGTAGTTTGAAGATTTTGATGGTTTTCCAAAGTTAAAGAAACATTTGGAAAATTTGAAAATAGGATTTAGAATAGAATTAAAATAGAGAGAGGAAAAGAATATGAGGGTAGAGTGGAAGTGATCACCATGTCACCCCACTGAAGTTTTGTTTTGAAGATCAAATTTTGATTTTCTTAGAAGATAGAAAAAGTTTGTGTGACTTTTGTCACATTACTTTATGTGGGAAACAATTTGTTGTGCTTCTTTTCTTTGTTTTTTTTTCAAATTTTTATTTTAAGGAAACACCACTCAAGCAAGCAAACACAAGCAAGCACACATAAAGTAACAGAAAATTTTTGTTGGCCCACATTTTTGGCTAATAAAACAGGGTTACAGATTTGGGATGTTACAGATCCTTCCCCCCTTAGAATAAATCTCGTCCCGAGATTTTCTAGGCTTAGGTGCTAAAGAGGTTGGGAAACTCGCTTCAAGATAGTCCTCACGTTCCCAAGTTGCTTCCTCTTCGGAATGATTAGTCCACTGGACTTTGTAAAACTTGATCTTGTTCCTCCGGGTGAGACGAATATCTTCGTCGAGAATTTTGAATGGTCTCTCGCGGTAGGTCAGATCATGGTTCAGGTCGATGGATTGGTGGTCAATGTTCTTGAAAACGTCGGGCTGGTCAGGAACTTCAAGACACTTCCGGAGCAGCGAAATGTGGAAGACGTCATGAAATTCCGATAACTCTGGGGGTAACTCTAGCTGATAGGCTACTTCTCCGCGACGGGCAAGAGTCTTGAAAGGTCCAATATATCTGGGTGCCAACTTTCCTTTGACATGGAAACGTTGCATCCCTTTGAGTGGTGTCACCCGAAGATAGACAAAATCTCCAGGTTGAAAAGTGACGTCACGCCGCTTGGGATCAGCATAACTTTTCTGACGGGATTGGGCTGTTTTGAGACGCTCACGGATAAGTTGGACTTGCTCCTCGGCTTCACGGAGGGTATCTGGTCCAAACACTTTTCCTTCTCCGGTCTCGGACCAGTTCAAGGGTGTACGACACTTCTTTCCGTAAAGTGCTTCAAATGGGGCCATTTGCAGGCTAGACTGATAACTATTGTTATAGGAAAATTCTGCAAATGGAAGGCAATCTTCCCATTTAGAGCCATAGGCTAGGACACATGCACGAAGCATATCTTCCAGAATCTGGTTTACTCGCTCAGTCTGTCTCCGGTC